>CAXIVR010000005.1:126799872-127157372 GCA_964035755.1 Teleogryllus oceanicus | reverse complement strand
AGCGGAAGAGCTAAAAGATACAGCAGTGACGAACACCGCAACACCAGGTGAGGATAGAAAGTTGTGATCATAACTGACATATCTTTTGTTCTTGGACAAACACAACATTGGCTGGGATCGTAATGGAATCCGAAGCGGAATGGACAAAAGATATAGCGGCGGCCAAACCGCGGCACATGAGAATGACGCGAGCTAAAGAATCTTTTGTGTAAAACAGATTACAAAAGATATAAGAACATAATAATAAGTGACCTACACTGAATGGCTCGAACAAAAGAACTTGCTGAAAAGAAAACTCATACACTTGCAAAGGCTAAAATAAAAGAGGCCTGGTTTGACTAACACACCAGATGAATCATTTCAGTCAGTTAAACACACAGTGTGTACGTCATAATATTACCAGTAAATGATCCCTTTACTGGTTTGGCCTCAGAGACAGAGATTTACATCGAAAGTATTTTTATTTTTTATTTTTCGTCGCAGTCTTTAGATCAGTTTGCACAATTGTGAATTTGTGGAATGTGAATTTCCAAGACTGGAAACGCTGTTGTAGTCTCTGAAGGCCTTAGCGTCATTTGTGAACAGCGAGTGCACTGCACTTTCTGACGGCCGGCTGGCAAACGACGGCCCCGATGGCCTAAAATTGGGCGCGAAGCCAGGGCCGCGCGCGATAGAGGGCGTAGTAATTTGGATCACAATTAGGTCAATTCACAAACTTGCGTTTTCTCCAAATGTAGATTTTTTCGTCGTCAATATTTAAAACTATACTCAAATCTTTGACTCACTATAAGCACAAGGTTCTCTGGGCGTTATAGAATAAGAGAAATCTTCGAGAAACTGATGTACACAACGAAGTATTTCTCAGAAAAATGACATTAGAAACATTCATTCGTCTAATTTAGGATAAGATGGTGCAAGTTTTCTCCCACCTGATATGGCCCACCCAATTCATCTTATTACCTCATACACGAACGTGTACGACTATGCATTTTATGAGGGACAATGAGATCAATGGAGTCACACAGGTATAATCATACATTGATGTTTCGTACGATTTACGACGTCAATTATTTCTCCTTAATCGGTTGTAAAATCGCTTATGGAGGCAAAGACGTACTGTGTGTTAGTTTCAAAGAAAATCAAGAACAAACTCGCAACGGCGGTAGAGGACTGGGATTTGAGGCGTGGGTGTGCTCAGCCACGGAAAAGAAACGAGTCAGTAGCTAGACGCTAAATGCTTTCGTGTCTCGCGTGATATCATGCTCTACTGAAGGTGGTTGTTGCTTCAAGGTTACGCTTAACAAAGCAATTACAGCAACAATTCTCCAAAAAAGAACGAAATGTGTTTATGGAGGTGATTTAAAAAAATTGCAACGGCTTCTTTTCATCGCCTCAATTTACGTTTCGGGCTGGTGGCGTCCTGCAATTCAGCTTCCTTGGTTCAAACTTAAGTGACAATTCAGGTATGAAGCGTGTATTCGGCTTCCTGATGACATCAGAACAACGTTTTTACAAACATGTAGTCTGAAGTAAGACCTACACTATCGTGGATTTACATTAACACACTTCTCGCTTTCCGCGAGGTATAGAAAAACTAGGAAAGAACGAAATTACTTTTCGGTCAGATTTTACTTTCTCGCTACCGCTTACGCAGTAAAGCGAAAGTTTTGTCATGCTGAGTGGGAAAAAAAGGCGAAATTTTGGCAGAAAAACTCTTATTACAGGGCCCTGGTAAGGAAAAAGTGGATAACTCCAGTTGATAAATTTAAAAAAAATCCTTTATCTCGTGATGTGACCCCTTGAATTTGAAACCCATATTTTAACTTTGGGAGGTACTTTATGAGGATATATATTAAGCTTGGGAGGCACTACATGAAGTCCCTGGGACATTTTCCAAGTTTTCAAAAAATTAGCTCCATCGTTTTTTATTATTTTTTGTTAGTTATAGTAAAGAACGTTTAAAAGATTGATGCAGGTCTCACATTTGTTGAAAACCCAGATTTTTCGAAAATTGCAAGTCTTCCTAGAACTCAAATATTAAAGATGGAGATTTTCCCCCTTAATGAAATCTGTTACTTAAAGACAGATTTTGAAATAATGTGTATGTACAATTTTCGAAACTGAGTATTTCTCGCGTAATTTTGCATGAAAGTACGTGTTGTCGTAGCACTACATTTTAGTTGAACATGGGGACTGAGGTGTAAGTTGTTATCGTAAAATATTTTCAAGGAAATACAACTTCAAGAGAGCAAAATAAACGAAGATTTTTAAGCAAGATAATCACTTGCTTGGATTTAACCCAGATTTATTATTTATACGAGTGTAATTCTACACTTAGGCTAAGAAATTCGATGACATAAAATTTGATGAAGTGACAACTCAGGTCAATCGCGGGAAGGCGCACGAAGATCTCTGAAACTTTCATTCAGCACGATTACGACAGAGTGCACTCATTAATTTGAGTCATTCTCCTGGAACAACTTTTCATATAAGGAAGAGGAATGGGCGATTAATGTCGTTCTGAGTCATACGTTGGAAATGGCCGAGGACGCCCCACTGGGCAAATGCACCAGCGAAACCTCCGAAGGAAAAGGAACTGACGGACCTTGCGGTTCGCCACCGCCGGCCAGGCTTCGGGAAATGACGTTCGGCGGGCGCCGCAAGAACGCACGAGCGAAATTTCACGTAGGGAACAACGCACACGTCCAGCAATTAGTATGCTTAGATACATGGATTCGTATGTGGGTTGTTGAGATGGCGATCCTGGTGTCAGTCAAAACACACCCCACCTCTGGATACGGGGTTCAAATACTTATATGGCATTTTTTGTGGACAAAGCGAGTCCAAAGCGTGGACAAAGCGAGTTTTTTTCTGGGTGCTTCTGTTTCACTTCCTTATCAGAGGCTAGTGCAGCGTAAAACAAGAGTGGGGAGCAACTGGGTTCTCTTATCCATTCGTTTTATTTGCTGATGACATTTGACTTTTAGACCAAAATCTTCGGTCTGTATTTAATTTTTAAATAGGATTTTTTGTTGTAAAAGGGATTGTCTCTGGCTTGTCCGCAGTTTTCAACATAGTTTCGTAAGTTTTTCAGCATTTTTAGCTGTTTACACTATTTTTTAATTTTTTAAATACTTTTTTGGAGGTTAATCTGTGTGTGTGTGTGTGTGTGTGTGTATGTATGTATGTATGTGTGTGTAAGTGAGTGGGGAGTCCCAATTGACCACCTTTGAAGAGTAAACAGATTGAAAGTATCTTCACGTTTTTGCCTTCAAAACGTACAATTATTTTGCATTTGAAGTATTATGCACAATATTTTGCATGAATAAAAAATCATAAACAAACATAAAATAAATTTTAATTTTCGAAATTTTGCGAGTCAATGATGGATGGCTACAGCTCAAGAAGAATTGAGACAATAATACTTTCTCAAAGATAAATATAACAATATATTAATAGACTAATGTGTCCATGCGTTTGTCTCCACATTATAGTTTAAAATGTATACCTTCTATTCGTCATTTTTATCAGGGATTTATAACGGAAATAACACATTTTATTATGAAAGGCTACGGAGCCTCTCAAAATTTTCACGGGGGGGGGGGGGGACGGGATCATCGCCCCAATACCTCGCCCCTTCGTGCACGTCTATGCTGCCTATCATTTCTACATCTTTCAAATCATATCATAAATTATCACCTCTCCATCAATTAATTCAGCTCGGAATGAACGAAAAGCCTACAAGAACAGATGATCGTAATAAAGATATTATGATATCTTTAGAATATTTGGTGGCATGTTTCAAGTGTATTGTTCAGGGAAGAGATGCAGTCGGGATAACCTGGTCAAATAGAGAACATTTTTATTACACAATTTCTCTCTGGTAGTATTAAAATTGACAGGATAGCGAAGATTTACATGGGATTTCTCATCATTAAGAACCTTTGTATCTGATGAAATTCACTTCAGCATAGTTTCTCCCATTAAAGTGGTTTTCCATAGCCAAAAGGTTTAAACGATTTCATTAAGATAATATGCTTTATTGATTTACTTAATTAGAATATTGTAATGGGATGCAAGAAAGTACTGGATACAAGAATGTAGATTGAAACACTCCAAGAGATGTCGGAGATTACATGTTTATGAATTTTAAGCAGTTTTGAAGTTAATTTTATTATCAAATTCAATACTACAAATGTATCTTGTGTATATGTTCAAGGAAACATAATAATATCAAAATACCGCATACACTTTCTATTGTATACAACGCTTCCCTGGCAGTTTGATATGAGCTTGCGTACGAGTTAAACATGTTAGTTTTCCTTCCAGGATTTGACAGAAAACGACGTCATTTACACAAACCCAAATAATTGTATTTTTCTCTTCACGGGAAGGGAGAACCTCTTGAGAACTCGGAAGAACCTCTCTCAGACCCTCCAACTTGCGTAAGTGTATAATTTAATATTCTCATTTAATTATTTATTCATACGTGAAATAACTTCATGCGAGTAATAATTTGTCGAGTTCTCTGTTGTAATAATGTATTACCTTATGTTTATAAAAGTGCATTACAGCAATAAAGCATTGCATTATTACTTAGAGGAAGAACGCTTGAAATTTATGTTCAAACCACTATAAACAGGGTCTATGGAGATAACACTGCGTTGAGCAAGTACCTGACGCCTGCTTTACCTCGCAAAAACATACGATTGTTCAGACTAAATGAATCTAATGCAGACTGCATTCAAACCGAATTCAAATGAACCGAATGCAAAATGCAGACAAAATGAATGACCAGCAACAAATACATATTTTTGGAGGATGGTAAATCCGACAATCTCAATTTCAATTTCTGCCTACTACGTCATGAAAAGTTAGTTACTTCACCAAATTGCGAGTGAGAGCGCCGCTGCATCCTCTCGACAGCAACACAGAATCCCGCAAGTGGAAATTCCGTTAAAATTGCATACGTTCATCACTTCCAACGCAGATATATGATCCGCGTCAGCTCAATCCCACCACCCACGAACTCGGGGCTGCCAGGAAACTAGCGCACTCTATAAACACGCTTCACGTGGCGACCTGGCCTTTTGCGCTCCGTTTGGCCATACGTTCCTCGAGCCATCGCTGATTCCACGTGGTCCCAAAGAGCATAAAAGCCAGGAATTTAATTGTGCGGCTCTCAACGTTTTTATCTAGGAGGTGGTGGCGGCGCGCGTTCATTAAAACAGACCGCAGCAATAAACACGTCGCCCATAAAAAGCGTCACGCCTCGTCCCCGGCCAGCGGGGCGTGTGGCGACGC
Source organism: Teleogryllus oceanicus (assembly GCA_964035755.1). Taxonomy (NCBI): domain Eukaryota; kingdom Metazoa; phylum Arthropoda; class Insecta; order Orthoptera; family Gryllidae; genus Teleogryllus; species Teleogryllus oceanicus. The sequence goes on along the minus strand of CAXIVR010000005.1, from coordinate 127,152,068 downwards.
GCCCTGCAGTGGAGGCGGGGGCGGAGCGAGGAGCAGGCGGCCGTTGAGGCGATGGCGAGGTCGAGGGTGAGGACGATGGCGAGGCGGCGGGGATGGAGGGAGGAGGAGAGATAGAGTCAGAGTGGATTTTTTTTATTGATTGGGGATTCCGGGCTCGTCAAGTACTGAGGTCATTAGTCCCGTAAGTGTAGTCCGTAGTTTTTCGCGAGCGGTGGCGGTGACCTCCCCCCGCTGGCTGACGAGATCTGGCGACCACTCACACGTCGGTTTGTGGACATTTTCCCATCCAGGTATTCCCCACCAGCTGGACACATCACAGCTGGGGCATGCTAAGATTTTGTGTGGTAATGCGGTGCATGTGAGTGCGCGTAAGTGTGTGTAAGTAAGAGGAGAGGTTATCGATCAGAGCAGCCGGCCGCTAGAATTCTCGAGACCGCGGCTCAATTTGACCTAGGTGTGTAGCTAGTATCGAAAATCCGGCCACCATCGGGACTTGAACCATAGTATCTCCCAGAGGCCAGAGACACTGCAGTGACATCAAATGATGCCCTGAGCCACCTCTATTAGGCGACCGAAGAGCTATCAGGGTTAAGGGAAATATTTGTTGCGGTTGGTCACGTCGGTGGATGAGTATGATGGTAAAATTGCTGTAGAAGACTGACTGTTGATGTTGGGAAGAAATCACTGAGATGGAGAACAGTGATAAATGATGCATCACGGTAATGAAAATGTTTCATATCAATCCAATTGGCAATTTCAGTCAACACAAGAAAACTGAGGTTCGTTCCTCATTAGACAACTAGAGAGATCAGTGAAACTAAAAGTGATTTAAACGCTAATTTAAGTCAAGAATAGGAGAGTTAAATATACTTTAAGGAAAGGCATTTATGACAAAATATAAATCTGTCAGAAAAGGAATTTATATCTGAACTGGCAAAAAGAAGCAAAATAAAACTTCCTCAAAATATTTTATTTTTCATTATTCGCACTTATTTACGAAAATATTTTAAATATATTCATTAAAATGAAGTACACATTTTCCTAAATTTCTGTTGTTTAATAAAACGTAAAGCCCCTAAAACGCTCCGTTTAGGAGTTATTTAACGATATAAATTCAAAAATGTGGCCGACGATTGCCGGTTGCATTTGACATGAACCTTTAGAAAGTCCTAGTGCCATTCGCCACATCTCCGTGAAATCCTCTTTCTTTAGAGACCTCATTTATAAAGATTGGTTGCGTGTGAGAGCCGCAAAAAGTATGCATACTACTGTAATAATAGAAGAGACGATGGGAAATGTAAGTTAATAAAATACAGACCTTGCTCACTCGTGATTCACTATTGCATTACTTTTCACGTTAGAAATATACTTCGCTCGAAAATTTCGGAAGGGAAGTACCCCCAACCTTCCACCCTAAATCTACGACACTGAATGTGGCATTGTGGTTACAATCATAGAAGTAATTACAGCATGAGCATTTGTATTATTAATTCCGGATGAAATATTATTAGTAGTAACAGCTGTGAGAGGGAGACAGTTATGACAGTGGTTATGAAGGCACTTGGAAGCAATTAATATAACTTGAATAGTAATGCAGTCAGAAGAAATGGAGCGACAGTGACCGCTACATTTTATTAACTTGTGCTTGTGATCTTGTATGTGACTATTAGTGGTAGATTATGTTCTCGCAGTGATATTTCAATATGTATTTGTAATTTTAGCTTTTATCGCATGGAAATGCGGAAGACAGTATTCGCAGTACCGAAGGAAATTGATGTAATGTGATATACGTAGGAAGTACGATGATAAGGAGTCCCACAGTCATTAATACATTGATAAAGACGATCCCAATAATAATTGCGAGGTTTCACAGGCATAGAAAGACATTTATACTTTGTTGGTTTGATTGCGTCGCTATTGTGCCTTGGCGATGAACATTGTTCGGTCGGTGATGCAAGGCTTCACGGTATTAGTGTTCATTGTCGGTCTGTGGAAATGAGGATGATCACACGACATTGGAAGGTAGGACAGCATAGAAATACGCCGTTGCGATCATAGCGACGGTCACTAGGAAACGGCGACGAGCTCCGTGGTGGCTCGTAGCGACAGGGTGGGAAGCCGCGTCCATTAGAACGGGGCACTCGGCCAGACCGCGACCCGAAGCGAGGCCGAACGCGCGCTCCACTGCCGGCCGCACGACCCTCCGGCAGGAAGCGCAATCAGAGCGGACTGCGGAGGCGGCAGGGGCGGAGCGCTGAGGGAAGAGGACAGGGGGGAAGGAGGAGGTGGGGGAAGTGAGAGGCGGGGCGCGAGGCAGGAACGATGCGGGGAAAGGGCGGGTGGGGCGGCGAACTGGGGAAATGACCGGTCACGGGGCGGGCTGGGGGGAGTCGGGCAGGGGTGTAGCGGAGGCGTGGCGGGGGGGGCGTTGCGGGGCGTTGCGGGGCGTTGCGGGGCGTGGCGGGGCGTGGCGGGGCGTTGCGAGGGCGTTGCGGGGCGTGGCGGGGCGTGGCGGGGCGGGCGGGGCGTGGCGGGGCGGGGCGGGGCGGGGCGGGGCGTGGCGGGGGGCGGGGCGGGCGGGGCGTGGCGGGGGCGTGGCGGGGCGTGGGCGTTGGAGGCGAGGGGTGGAGAAATGCGGTTGTGGAGGCAAGAGCGGAAGGGAAGAGCGGAGGAAGAGCGGAGGCAAGAGCGAGGCAAGAGCGAGGCAAGAGCGCAGGCAAGAGCGCAGGCAAGAGCGGAGGCAAGAGCGGAGGCAAGAGCGGAGGCAAGAGCGGAGGGGGTAGGCGTGGGGAAGGGGGCGGTGACGCGTGCGTGACGTCACGGGGGCGCGTGCAGTGCCCGCGCGTGAGGCGGGTGGCAAGGGATCGGGGGGGGTAATGAGGGAGCGTTGGCAGGCGCAATGCTTGGTCTGCTCTGAGGGGGTTATGTGGCTGATGGATGTTCCTACACTAGACTGATTCAATTTCTGAGAAAAGGATACACGTATTATAAACTTGAAATACGGAGCACGTCCGGTAACTAGTAATATTAAAAGAAAATTGGAAATAAAATTAATCAAGTCTGGGAATTCTTAGTTGCTTGGATAAATACATAACAAACATAGAGGAAACAAAGAATGTGAATCGATATGAAAAAGTTACCACGTGCGTATTGAGGGGAATATGAAAATCCGCGAGACACTGAACGACGGGAAATTTGGATCCTCAGACTTCATGTTCGACAAAATTTCACTTGCTATACACTGGATTTCCAAGCACTTGATAGAGCGTACATCAAGCTGATAGGTTACATCAGCAAGCTTATTCCACTTATTACAAGCCGTGAAAAGTTGGGGTAGTTATGATAAAATAAAAGTTGCAAAGTTAAAGATACTAAGGGAGAAGGTAATGATTTCCACGCGCTTACTTTTAACCACTTGCTACTAAATGGACTACATTTTCGTTCCAATCTAAGCTTTCGTCTCATCTGTTGTGTGTGTTAAAGCGGCATACCAACTTCTGAGCGTAGGAGGGAAATGGCATACGTCATGACATTTCCCTTTCAAAGGAAGACTATTCTGCCTTCTCCGCCACTAAATGAAGGAAGGGATGAGTTATCATGAGGAGTAAAAGCAAGTGACAGTTACACGACCACTATGAGGTGCTTATCCTCTCCCCAAAAATCGAACATTTTTGGTAAGTTTACCGAATTATTTAAAAAGTTGCCACTTATTGATAACAGCACATTCAAAAGGATATTCCTATTATTTATATATTATACTTTTAAACATTCCGAGATAACATTTTTTCATATTTCAAAAATATTTAGATTCGAACTGAATTGCTGAAATTCTTTGTGGGTATTCCCCTAGTAAATGATGATAAAAAAATTATAGTTTATATGGAGTATATGACGTGATGAAAAGGTAACTGTGTCACAGTGACATGGTGAAAACAAACACGCTTCACACAGGAGTCTAATTTTCTTCACCTCGAACGCTGATCCTAACCCTTGCTTCGTTGACGACGTCTGTACTTGCAACAATTTTAAGTCGACTTATTCGCAATGGGAACTAAAATGAGAGAGTTCAATGCCAACCGCCTGCCGTTGGAGCGGTGCGGGGGGGCGGGGCGTGTGGGTTCGGGGGTGCACTCGCGCTACCACGCCGCGCGGGGCACCATACATTATACAATGAGGGAAAATCGATAGACCTCTCTCGCGACGTGCGGCGGCGTGACCCCGTGCAGAACTCCTCCCCGCTCTCCGCTCCTCCCCGCCCGACCCACTTCCTCGCGCACGCCCGCCACCCCGTGGGGTGCGCCACGCCGGAAAAACGGCTTCGGAACGACATATGTACCTGCACACAATAGGTATTTAAACTGTCATATTTGTGACACATATCTATGCGTTTTATGTTTTCGATCATGGTCTTGCAGAGCGACCGGCAAACGTGCTTCAGGACTTCAACCGATGTCACTGCAGTGCCTCTGACTGGGAGGTCATAGGGTTGAATTGACGACGGTGGCAGGATTTTTGGTATTGACTACATAATGAGGTCGAATTCAGCCATTGCCTGGAGGGGAATTCTAGAGGCCGGCTGCTCTGATCGATTTTTGTGTGGTTTCTTCAATGAACGCCAGGCGAATGCCGGAGCAGTGTCCTAACAATCGGGCCAAGACCCGCGAGGGATCTTTCCTTCCTCTTCCTTTGTTTTTTGTCACCCCTTACAAGTACACACCTACACTTACAAGTGCCTCACTAGCACACAAGCAGGGAAACCTGTCGGGAGCTTAGAGAGTTTCCCAGCTGGGGCGGTGCTGCTAGTGGGAGATGCCTGATTGGAAAACCCGGTAAGAGGACGGCTAGGTCGGCGCCCGACTTCGCCGTCCAGAGATTTTGATTGATTGACTTTTTCGTGTTTCCGGGCGCGTCAACAGCTTTGGTCATTCGTCCCGTTAGTGTAGTGCATGTTTTTTTCTCGGGAGACGGCGGTGATCTACCCCGCTGGATGGCGAGATCCGGCGCCGACCTACCGTCGGCTAATGGGTTTCCCTCACCACGACTCTCCCACCAGCGAGGCACCGCCCCAGCCGCGACAAGCTCTAAGCTCCGACCGGTCTCCCGGAATGTGGTAGTGTAGTGCATATTAGTGTAAGTGTGTGTATAGGAGAGGATAGGACAAAGAAGAGGAAGGAAAGATCGCGCGCGGTCCGTGGCCTGTTTGGTATGGTGCTGCCCGGCATTCGCCTGGTGTTGATCGGAGAAACCACGGAAAACTACCGATCAGAGCAGCCGGCCGCTAGAATTCTCTCCAGTCAGCGACTGAAAAGCTAGTGTCGAAAATCCTACCGCCGTCAGGACTCGAAGCTAGGACCTCCCGGTCAAAGGCGCTGCAGTGACATCAGTTGATGTACTGAGCTACCGCTCCCGGTCTGTCCAGAGAAAGATCATCGCCATCTCCAGCAATGAAACATTCACTACACTTATGGGATTAACGTTCTCGGCAGTTGTCGCGCCCGGAATCACCAATCAATCGATAAGCTGCCAGACTTGTGACAAATGCCTATGGGTTTTTTTTATTTCGTGTTTTCGATCATGGTCTTGCGGTCCGTCAATGCTGCCGTCCGTTAAGATACTTTGCGAAGTTGTAGTTGTTACTCGAGATGTTGCCAGAGTATGAACAACTCATCAGAATGGATATTATCGAGGGTGTTTAATCAGAATCACATCGTTATTTTGGTTTTGATTTGTCGAGTGTTTGAAACAATAGCGTCTGAAGAAGAAATTTAAAGATTAGTGATTATCGAGTTCCTTGCTGAAACACATTTTCAGAACAGATTTTAATACAATTCTTTTCATTTCATTTTCTTACACTTCGTTCCTACGCATCAGCACTCCCCACGAGCATAACTCATATTTGGTTCCCATGCTGGTGTAATGAAATTTCGTTCTCAAGAAGCAAGATGCACATGTTGAAGATTATTTGGTTGATTTCTATCTAGAAAAGGGGTGTTTTTTGTGGATTTTAATCATTATCGTTTTTCACTTCTTTATAGTCTAAACGAGTAAGTTCACAACACACTTTCTGAAGAAATGGGGGAAGATAGTATATGTCAATCCTAAATAGTATTAATACAGTGAGATATTTCCATGCTGACAGCATACTGGCGTATAGTTGTAAAACAATAAATGTTCACGTAAATAGTTTGCTGGTAATACCAACCTATTTCCAAATAAACCACACATTTCAGTCGCCAACAATTAATCATTGTTTTAAAATAAACAGAATGCATGAGTTCTAATTACACCTGTCGATGTCAACAAATGAAATGAATGTTTAGCGTTTTGTGGATTTTAATTTTTCATTCATTTCATGCTTTTTGTTGGCAAATATTTGAAATAATTATTCATAAAGAGAAAAGGCTTATTGACTTTCGGCTATGGATGAAAATTCGAATGCTATTAATCACATTCCATGCTTTATATATAATTCTAAAGTGTCTTCTATGAGGATTGACACCGGTTATCTCTGCTAGTAATTTAAAAAATGCGGAATGGCGCCATGTCTGTTTAACGTGTACTTAAACTAATGTATTGTGAATAGAATGATTTCATTTACCGCTCGTTTTTCTGTACACAACAAATTGGAAAGATTATTTCATTCAACAAACGATGCACTCCAAGCATTTCGAATATTAAATAATATAAATAGTAGCAGCTAAATGGCTAACAATCGTATACTGATTGCCGAATTTAACAAAATAGTGACAAATTTAATTTAAAAAATAAAATAAAAAACAAAATCTATACAAGATACTGCACAGATTTCAGATCTGTCATTAATTGTCCGTTGCATTCGTTCAGCTTCTCTACACGCCTTCTCCGGATTTTAAATCTTAGTGCACTACTCCGTCGGAATTATTGACACGTTCCTTCGAGCCACTCTATTAACGAGCAATAGGCTCATTTTTGGAGAGACCAGAAGAACTTAAAGAATGCAAAGATTCTACACCTAGAAGATTGAATTTAAAGAATAGGATGGTAAGTTAAATTAAAACCACAGGGCAACATTATCATATAAAATTATTGGGCAAAGTTTATTTCCAATTTCCATCGTTTCATCGTTCGCATCGCTGAAGAAATCTTTTCACACATGTGATTCCTCGCATTTTAATTCAGTTTGAACCGCTGCGATGCAAATCTAGACACATTTTTTAAAGGCTCATTCAGTTTCATTTTACGAGAGGTGGGTACAAACTTTAAGAAAAGAAAATGAACACAAGCAGTTTGAATTTGAAAAACACAACGATTAGAATTGGGACTAAAAGCAACTGTACCATATTATTTTAATAAATAATGTACCTGACTCGACATTTCGTAGATCGTTATACTTGCAAAGTTTTTCACATGTAATTCCACCAAAGTTTCATTCTATTTGTATCACGACCTGCGATGAAAATGTGAATACATTTCTTCGCGCCTCACTCAGTTTCCCACTTTGCAAAACAGAGGGTCCATTTTCGGAGCGGCGGCCGTGCGGAGCGTTACGAGATTGTGCGCATGCGCACGGCCGCTGCAACGAGCGGAGATAACGCCCCTGCAGAGCTGCTGCCGAACGTGCGTTTCCTGCCATTCCCGTCAGGGGCTTCCAGAAGCCGAATATTTAGCACTGCGCCGGCCGTAGCCCAGCTCTACGAGCGCCGATTCGCTGCGAGCCCTACCGGAGCTCGGCTTTGTCTAATTCGCTATCCAATGCACGCCGCTCTGAACCATCAAGTGAAGCGTAAAGGCGTTGAATGGCTCTTCAATTTCACTGATTTCCACACCGGATCACCACATAACACAATAACAAACCGAAAATACATTTTATTTGCATGAAGCGTAATTAACAATCACGTTCATGGCGAACTGAACGATCATGGAAACGATGTTTCAAACGAAAAAATGGAAACCAAGACGCCAGTAAACTAAATTATGTTATTAATAAGTTATTAATATGTTAAAACGATATTATTGAACACTTTTTTGCTGAAAGAAAATATCTAAATAGAAGATGAATGAGTGTAGAAATATCAAAGGTAAATTGGAAGGAAAAAAGTCGTATTCTGGAATTTAAACATCCAAGGAAAAATGCAACGAATCAAAAAGGGTTTTTTTAAAAATGGAGGGCGAGTTTCAAATTAGAACGCGCTTAGATACGTACTAATATATTGAGGCATTTGCTGACCACAGAGCAGAAGACGAGATGTGGATGGCGAGATGGCATGAGAAGGCTTGTCAGAAGATGTTGCGATGGTCTCTTGCTCAAATTGAGGATTGCACGTTGAGTCATTTGCAAATAATAAAGTCACTGAAGAGAATTTTTATTGCTGTTAAGTGGAGTCAATATTGGTAGGAGTGATTAATTAAATGAATATGTGTTAAAATATAGAAACATGAAATTTGAAAGGATTATATTACTTGCGTTCAGTTAAGTTTCGTGCTTTTTTTGTTTTTATGCGGAAATGAGATGAGAAAAAAATGATGTTTGGAGTCTTTTTAAAAGTGTCTACAGGTGTCCATAATTCTAGTAATCTTGACAATAAAAACATTACTGTACTGGGAGTAATTTCATTGAGACAGCACAAAAAATTTAAGTGGATACGAATCAAATTTTGAAAGCAAAGAGTAAAGCGAGAATAAACGTTACCATAGATTTGAATACTTACGTTTTGTTCTTACGTGCAATGTCCAATTCCCCGAAACAGCTTCGTTGGATTTGAATGGAAATAAAATGCATACGGTTACGCTCTCTTAGGGTGACAGCAACTACTCATAATTAACTTGTGATCCCCAAAAATGATTAAAAAAGTCCGTGATAATCGCTATAGGGGATTGTTAGCACCAGGCGTAAGGAAACATGCTTAAACATGATCTCAGTGGCGAATTCTCCGATACACCGCGTATACCGCCAGTATACCTAGTAATTATAAGTGTATAAGAAATATTTCATAAGTTTAATAATCCTATAGAACGTTATTGAGATTTTGAAAGCTTTAAAACAGATGCGAAAAAAAAACTCTTTTGCTACCGAGAGCGTCAGTCTTCCGCATCCGTAAGCGCTAAGAAGTGCGTTAGAGTAAGAAGTTTCAAACAGTTCTAAACGCTCTCCAGAAAATTCGCTTGGCGAAGGCACCGCATGCCAGCCGCGATAACCTAGGGCTCATCATGTTTCGAGGGCGGGGAGAGGGGAGGATGCGCGTCTGGACGGTCAGTAGGCACCGCAAAATATTGCGGTGAACAGTCCTTCTCTGGTCGTTCGTAAGTTATGCTTCTCTCAAGGTTTTGTGCAAATGGAGTGTGTTAATGATCCAGAAGTTAGTGGTTTGTGTAATTGTCTTGTAGAACGATTATTAAAAACGGAATTTCATAGCATTGGGATTTCAGAAAAGCTCAAAATAAAAGACAACGGTAGCTTTCATAAAGTGCGGAATACTTGAAATAATGTTTAGGATTCGCCAGTGACTATCACTCTTGCGGCTAAGACATTTTAAGGTCGTAAGAAGCAACATAAAGAATCGCAATCGCGACATTGCGTTATGCGTTATAAAAAAAAAAGCATTTCAAGCGTCGAACAAAATTGCTTAATACATCAAAGAGTGTAGGCAAGTGAAGAGACATTTGAACCACGGCTCGAATAAAGAGTAAAAAATCTCCATTTTGGATGGAGTTGTAAATTTTCTAACCCTACATGATGAGTACACACTCTGGGATTTTGAATCGACTTTTCTTGACAGTGTAGGGAATATCTAATTTCAGCATTCTTAATGAGCATCAGAAATAAACTAACACGAAGATATGATTCATTTTTTTCGCGAATTTCTTACTTGTCATCTTTTTAAAATTTTATATTCATTCTTGTCAGTTTCTTGGAGTTGGTAAGGAATAATTATATTTGCCTCACATTCCAGAAGGAGTTTATTAGAGTTAGAAAAACGTAACTTTTCCCGTTTTTAGGCGGACGGTAACTTTTCCCGTTTTTAGGCGGACGTTTTTCCGTTTGCAAGATGATCGTAGAGACTTCAAGCATGCACTATTTACGAAGGTAAGGAAGTCGTAAAAAGTCGCGCCTTGGGCATAAGGAAAGACGTCATAACTTCAATGTCCGTCACGTGACTATCAGTGCGTAATGTCGCAACCTTACACACGGCTGTAACGCTCTCTATTATTCAAATGGGGACGTAACTGTCCTAAGCGTACGCTTGTATCTGATCTGCTGCGTATGCAGTTGTGCCTCCCCTGTGAACTTGCAGCCACCAACTTCGAACCCAGCCAGCGCAGAGCTCCTGCCACGAAGCGTGGGGGCTGTTCGTTCGCCGGCCGCTATCTGCAGCGCGGCGCCGTTCCGGTCAAGTGTGCCGACGCTTCCCCCCTCCTCTCCCCGCCCCCGCCCCGCCAGCGCTCCTTTCTTCTCCGCTCCGCCCCCGCCATCCCCGCCCCCGCCCCTGCCCACGCCGCAGGCGCTGGGCTGCACGAGGAAGCGGAGCGAGGCAACGCGACGGTCGAGTTCGTTCCCGCGTCGAAGAGCACGTCTCCACAATAAAAGGGGGGCGTGGCGCTTTGCGATAAACCGACTTTTCGCTTTACTTCGTAGAAAACATCCACAATTGTACACAATATAGATGACAATCATCATTAATGACTTATTTTCAAAGCGTTAGATAAAAGTGTCTTTCACAGATCAGGTAAGACTCTTAAACATTTATATATACACACATACACATTTAAAGCTTGATTTTTGTTGATGTGTGCCGTAGCGTCACTAAGAAGCATTTGCACAGGCACGAGATGTTTTAGGAGTTAATGCCCTTCTATTTCCAAGCCAATTGACTTCTGCTTTTGTTTACCTTCGCCTTCCACCTCTTTCTCAGATGACGGTAGAGGCGATCGTGACGAGTGGATGATGATACATGAATGAGGGGCGGTAGTTCGGATAGGAGGCATGGTCGTTTAAGAAGCCTAACACACCACAATAGTATATGCCGTTTCCCTCCTGTATCTCCCTTCGCTTACTTTTGGACGCTGCATCAATTCCATACGCAAATTAGATTGATTTTTTAGATATTCTAAATAAAGGGGCCAGTGAAAGACAGCGGTATACCTCAAAGTTGAATTATTCGAGAAAACATCATTCAATATCCAACTTTCACATATAACATTGGGTGCGATTCCATCACTAAAGATTTTATTGATCTATTTGATTATTTTTCTATGATGAAGCTTGTTTTTCTCAAAAACATCCAAACTTTTATGCGAAAAATGTTTTGTAAAATTTCTATAGTTCTCAACAAAGAATGATTTATCTTAATGTTAAAGAAGTCCATTGACTTTCCTCATATATATTGTTATTGGCATGATCCATGCTTTCTTCTAAGATTCATATTTTTAAGAGAGCAAAGTACTGAGTAAATTTGTACACAGCTTTATGTAATTCAATTCCATGATCCTCTTATTTACAAACGTAGACGAAATGACAATGCCGCTACGCACGCTGACGTCAGAGCAGATGTCAGCTGCTGATGCCAGGGCAGGTGGAAACAGCAGTTCCAGTGGCTGGTTATGATAATCGGCCTCGTGAAGCAGAACAGTGGTTTGCGGGAGTTGAATCGCGCGTGGTTGCAGATTTAAATGAAAGACTAGCAAAGCAGAGCAATTCAGCCAATGTAGAACTCATCTTCTTTGTGGGACTCTACGGGAAGGATTACGAAATGAACAAGGAATACTTGTTTTCGTGAGAGGTTATTTTCAAGATGTTTCTCACTCTAGTTGGGCTTCCGCAATCTGGATCTAACTCTCACATTAACTCGTTTCTCATTAAGGTAATTTTATGTGTTTTTCGAATTTTTGAAGAATATATTTTGCATTTCAATATATGACCGCAATGAAGTTTTATAATTTATTCCATAATACCGTTTCATTTCTCCTTTTATCTTCGTTGTGAACACTAAGCTTCGAGATAAAATACTACATAGCTTCGGGGCAAAATTTTACGTATTATTGGGTCTTAAGTTTTCGACAGAGAAAAGTTCTCGAACTTTTCTAATGAGACATCTGGTTTAGAAGCTTCTGATAATAAAAATGCAGTAGAAAAAGTGTCAGCAGTTGTTTGCATATTAACGCAGTATGTACAGACTGAAGAATAGTTTGTAGGTATTAGGCTTTTGCTGACTCACAGACCATCTGAACAGGTGCTGTGGTTATTACGTAGCAGGTGTAGTGTGAACGTGAACAATACAAAGAGGTTTCCACGGTCAACGGTTTTCTCAGAGATACATGGAAACATTCAAGGGCAAAGAAGAATCGGAACTGCAATAAATACACAACTGCAGTACACAATGCGCTTTTCATGAAGGCCTGCACAACTATAAACTAGTTACACGGTTTCAACTAACATCGTTTACTGTGCAATGCGCGATGTCAATGAAACATAATGTTATAATTTTTTTTATTCTGCGTTTGAAACGTAATGTGTAAAGTGAAGTAAGCACTTCTTATAGTGAAATAAGAAAAAAAAACTTATACAATTATGTTCACAGAGATAAAAAATATTTCCTTTTAAGATTCAAGTGATTGGTTCATTGATTTATTCATTAGTGATTCCGGGGGTGTCAACTCTTTGTCATTAGTCCTGTAAGTTTATTCCATGTTTTATCGCTGGAGGTGATTTTCCCCCGATGGATGGCGAAATCCGCTGTCGACCTAAGTCAGCTTGCGGGGAATTTCCCTAATCAGGTATCTTCCACCAGCGGGGCACCGCCCCAGATGGGACAAACTCTAATAACGTTTTCCATTCGCCGCACTAGTGCGCACTCAGGGCAGCTTTCGTATTCCATTCGACCGCTAGGGTGCACCAGTGCAAAGAAACTGCGTGTTCCATTCGCACATCGACACGGAACCAGGGCGCACTAAACTGCACCGACGATCGCGTCAGTGCAGTCCAGTGCACCGGGCCATTGTGAGGTTAGGTATGGAAGTTATCCATGCTGATTTAGATTCGTGGTGAAATTGTGAAGGCATTTGAGGATCTTCTGTCACGCAGGGATACTTCGAATGATGGAGTATATTATGTTGTGCAAGAAATATCTTAAAATAATGTTTGTGATTTAAGAGTGGAAAATCAATTGTTTTTCCGAAAATTAACAAAACTTCATATTAACAATCCGGTATTTAGAAACAAAGTGTTTTAGGTACGTCTCAATTTCGAAACGCTAATAAAGTGAAAATAAAAATAGTGACCCTTACAAAATCATTCAAATATATATGCCAAAAAATGTTTCTCGCACGCCCATACATATACCAACAGAAATGTTTATGTCACGCGTGTGGGGCAGCACTATTGCGGAGCGATGACGTTTCTGCCCTGCACTAGGGCGGGTTTCAGTGCAACGAATGGAAAACTATAAGCTCACTACCGGCGGTTCTCGGCATGTATGGTAGTGTAGTACATGTGAGTGAAAGTGTGTGTAAGTAAGGAGTGAGGACAGGACAAGGACGAGGAAGGAAAGATCGTGCGCGGTTCGTGACTCATTTGTTAGAGTACTACTCTTACATTTGACTGGTGTTTATCGGAGAAACACAAAAAACTACCGATCAGAGCAGCTGGCCGCTTGAAATCGACCTAGCTGTCTAGCCAGTGTCGAAAATCCTGCCACTGTCGGGACTCGAACCTCCTGCAACGATTAGTTGATCCTCTGAGCCACCTTTATCGATCATGAGGCTGGTTATTTTGAAGGGGGATGACAATGGTGACAGCTGCTGTGATTAATATAGGAATGATGATGTTGATGGACGATTGCGTCTTTTTCCTGGGAAGCGCAAGCGTTGAAAAGGCATGCATCGTCAGATGTTTTAAAATATGTACAATAAGGTAGTTAAAATTTACAGCCATCAAGGCAATGACCTTCAATTTGGATCATTTTTGACCGATTAAAATTAACTCTTAATCGTTTAAACTGAATTATTATTTTGTTAATCATTTGAATCAACTTTATTTACGTTCGCTAGATTATGGTACTTCAAAACAAACGTTTATAGATATTGAGTGCTAAGCAAGTGCATCACACGTATAGTATTGATGTTGTTTTAAAGTTTACTTCTCGTATTGACGAAGAAAACAGAACTTTACGTGCATCTTTAAACACTGAAAAACACATTCACTGTCATATTTAAGACATGTTTGAGATTCAATGTCATATCTAAGAGAATTTTGAGATTAATGTCATATTTTAGACAATCTTATATGGTTTATTAAGAAATTTCGACAAAGTTCTATTTAGCAGCCAGGTTTCTTGAACCACAAAATGTTAATATCAATGACGAAACAAGTCAATAAAATGTCAATGTAATGTCATATCAATGACGATATATAATTAATATGACATTAATAAAAAATGGTATCGTTAATACACAAAGAGAAATCGTAAATTAAGTTGAATCTGTTTCACTTCAGTCATTGGCTTTTACATTGTCCATAGTTCTTCATAAGTTACGTAACCACTGATAGAATTATTTATTTATGCATTTATTTAATTCAATATGTATTTGTATATTTATTTTTTTTTGTGTATTTATATGTTTATACATATATGTATTTATTTCTGTATTTATTTGTATATTTATATTGAAACAAACTGTCTAAATTAATTTTTAAATTTAATATCTCCTCTGCCCTTCTAATATTATTAAATATTAATTCAACATAACCCGTTCCAAATTTATGTAAGAATATGGGCGCCAGGAAAAGATTACGTTAATTCTATTATTAAAATTAATATTCAACTGCTATTTCCAATAAATTAATATCCGGCTAACTGGCTCGATGGGTCTTATAAGAAATAATCGCTATTGCCTAATAATAGCATATTATTCGATTACATCAATATTCAAAGTCCGAAAACCATACGCTCCAAAGTAGACGTTCACAATTCCTAAACTCCCAACATCAATTATCTACACAAGATCCGCACAGCACCACGGCATAAGTCGGAATGAATCCATATTCCCCTCTTTCAGCCCTTTAAAACTCGGTCCATATTTTCTACAGTTTCTTTTCAGAAAAAATTCGACCCACTTCCGTCGAAAGATATTGTCATTCCATGCCTAGCCAATCCCTAAATTACTTACAAATTCAACTAGCCGCGCCCCGTGGTTCAAAGCAATGAAGTTTGTTGACCTTGACGACAACTCGTCTACCATTGCTAGGCCGCCATATTTACATATGTCTATTCTTACAATTCACCCTGTTTACAATAAATGTCACGCAATACAATGTCCCATATATTGGTATGTCACAATATGTATATTTATTTGTGTATTTATAATGTTAATTGATATGTGTATATATATGTTAATTCATATGTGTATTTATATGTTAATTCATATGTGTATTAATTTGTATATTTATTTCTGTATTTATTTGCGTATTTATTTCTGTATTTATTTGCGTATTTATTTGTTCGTTTTTATTTGTGTATTCTTTCTTTATTTGTGTGTTTATATGTCTAATTTATTTATTTAATTGAATATAGGAGCCCTTCACCTTCTAAGCTTGTAAAGGCTCGTGGGTGATGACGTAGTGAGTGATTCCGGGCCGAAGGAGGTGCGCTAGCCATCACGGCGCGAACCTCTCTCCTGGACGCACATCTCTCTCTGTCGCCCTCGCGCAAGGTGCGCTGATAGATTGCGGGGGCGGACTGCGTCAGGGAGTGCAGTGCAGTGCAGTTCAGCGCTTCGCACGGTCGATGGTGCACTTGTTGAGTCGCCAGCCGCAGCGCCGCCGGCCTTGCTTCCGACGTCGAGCCGGCTTACAGAGAAGTTATAACTCAACCGCGAGAAGGTTATAACTCAACCGCGCAAGGATTCATTGATTATTATTATTATTATTATTATTATTATTATGATTATTATTATTACTATTATTATTATTAGTGATGGTGGTTTGCAGCAGCAAAATTAATTTTGAACAAAACCTCACAAAATGGTTTATCAAAAAGTAGCATGCACACTGTCCATGGCCTACAAATAAAATACTCTCAAATAACCCTGCTACAAATTTAATATTTTGACAAAAAGTCTTCAAGAATACTGCAAAAGGGACATGAAAGATAAACCTAAACTTCGGGAATAGATTCCTCATTTTGAGAAAAGGAAAAATATATACAATATCATTTTGCGTAAGTAAGCGAGTGGAGACAGTATGCGTGGAGGACGATGTATATGGATTTTGTGAGAAACCAGATTTTAAAACTAAATAAGGAGATGCTACATAGTACTTCTGTAAAATGTGGGCCACCCAAGGAAAAGCAGGGGCCCGGGGCAGTTGATCCAAGGGGCTCTTTGTTTCAAACAAAAAAATCTCTCTTTGCCCAATTCATAAACAGAATTCATATCTCCATGCGTTCGAAATAACTTTTAGCGTTCAATTTGGTTTAGAGATCAATTTATTTTTCATTTCATTCAAATGAAAAACAATAGGTGCCCTAATTAAGTCGGAGTCTGGGGCAAGTGGCCCCAACTGCCCAGCCCCTTCTGGAGAACGTGGTTTGCAAAATTGAGGAAAAGTAATAAATTATTTTAATTTAAAACTCAGAATATATTGAATCATTTTAGCAAATAGCATTTATACCATTATTCCGTTGTACAGAAGGAAGCGAACAATGTTTGGTTGTAGCGAAACGCGCTTTTACGGGGACAAAAAAAAACTGTGGTGCTCTCTCTCATATAAATACTCATACAGGCAATCTGCCTTATGCCCGCTCAGAAAGTTTGTTCTTAGCAATCCAAAACAGTTTTCCGTCATCAAAAGTAAAATACTACCTTGTACGAATCAGATCCTGCATTTCCGGAATCCCGCTGTAATTACCTTTTCCCTCCCTATTCCAGGAAACAATTCATTATGTTTGGGCGTTGTCCTATGCCACAATCTGTACGTTCCACTCGCATTGTAGAACCCGTCTAACGTGAATTTTGAATGCGAACTCTCACCAAATTTACAAGCTTGGCGGTCTGTTAGTGCTGGTCCGAACAAGGTGGCAGTAAAACCTCATTGCAGTTGCAAACTCGCGCAATGGAGGTCACGTGAGAATGAAAACCGATCAAAACATGTGCGGAAATGAACTGTCAATCTACGCTTTCTCATTACGAGAGGTTAAACATATGGAAGTTCGAAAGTTTGAATGTATATGAAATTCTTGCGTACAGATGTTCATCAATGTGCTTTGAAGGAAACTTGTTTCATTTTCAGTAGCATGCTGTTCATGGCAGTAAAATATTTGAAATCGTAGTGGAACAAAATAAAGTATTGTTGAATTTTACATTATGTGAAGAATAAATAATTAGATTAAAAATAAAGTTACACACAAGTTAATAAACAGTTCACAGTGGTTTCGTTGGGTCTATTTTCTAAAACGTACTCACTAAAACATATTTTAATTTAAAATATATTTCTCTAACTCTTAATAGAGTATTGTGGACTCTGTTGATGAAATTATATAAATATTACTTGTTTTTGTAGGAATAGGCTATTTCTCATCCATTCAGTTACAAAACTTCCCCCGTGAAATTGCCAAATAAAAAGAGATTGTAAAAGAATGATGAAACCATTGCCAGGTTTAAAAACAACTATATCTTGGTATAGGAACGTATTTTCCAGACCAAATTGCATTCCCGTATATTTTCAGCAAGAATCATTTCCAGAATACATAATTTCGATACGACGACCTACAGGCAATATTTCGAAGTAGACTCGCCGGTAACTCATGGTTCACAAAACGTATCGACGTCTCGAAACTGCCTCGACCGTCCGCGTCGACGCCATGGACACGTCCGTACGACGGGCCATATAACTCACCGCGGGCGCGCCGCCTGCCGAGGGAGAGAGTCGGGCAATAAAAGATCCCGCACGTAGGGCGTCGCGACGCCGACGCCGTCACCGTCGCCGCCTCTCCCCTTTCACGCGCCGCCGATGGCTTTTCGGACATCGATCGGCATGCGGACCGCGGCTGCAGCCGGCGCGCCCGGGCTGCGACGCCGGGTCCCCACGACGGCGCCTGCCGGCCCCGCCCGCCCCGCCCACATGTCGCGCTTGTCCCCCCCCCCCTCCCGGCGCTTCCACCCCTCCATGTTCCCAGCGTGCTCTCTCTCTCTCTCTCTCTCTCTCTCTCTCTCTCTCTCGTGCGCGCTTCCAGTGTTCACTCACTGTTCACACTCATCACTCCCAACCCTCGCCATCGCTCCCAACCTTCGCCATCGCTCCAAACCTCGCCATCGCTCCCAACCCTCGCCATCGCTCCCAACCCTCGACATCGCTCCCGACCTCGACATCGCTCCCAACCCTCGCCATCGCTCCCACCCTCGCCATCGCTCCCAACCCTCGCCATCGCTCCCAACCCTCACCATCGCTCCCAACCCTCACCATACTCCCAACCCTCACCATCACTCCCAACCCTCACCATCACTCCCAACCTTCACCATCACTCCCAAACCTCACCATCACTTCCATTCCTCGCCATCGCTCCCAACCTTCGCCATCGCTCCAAACCCTCGCCATCGCTCCCAACCCTCGCCATCTCTCCCAACCTCTCCATCGCTCCCAACCCTCGCCATCGCTTCCAACCCTCGGCATCGCTCCCAACACTTGCCATCGCTCCTAACCCTCATCCTCACTCCAACCTCTCCATCGCTCCCAACCTCACCATCACTCCCAACCCTCACCATCACTCCCAACCTTCACCATCACTCCCAACCTTCACCATCACTCCCAACCTTCACCATCACTCCCAAACCTCACCATCACTTCCATTCCTCGCCATCGCTCCCAACCTTCGCCATCGCTCCAAACCCTCGCCATCGCTCCCAACCCTCGCCATCTCTCCCAACCCTCGTCATCGCTCCCAACCCTCGCCATCGCTCCCAACACAAACCCTCGCCGTTCATGAGAACTTTTTCTGTCTTTCCGCACTGCAGCAGGCCTCCCTCACGAGTTGCAGTGGCTTGCGCGCCGGCCCCCTCGGCATTCCTCCGCGCGCGTTGTACGTGCAGGCGTAGGCGTCCCACGTCTGTTTACGTCAGCTCGAAGCTCTCGAATTACTTCCCACATCGCCCTCGCACCATCCCCGGCTCGGGCCGCCCACGCGCTCATCCCCCGCTCCCCTCGCTGCCCGCGGCGGCGCCGCGCCGCCGCTCCGAACTTCGACGCCTGCGCATTGTTTTCGCCTCGTTGCAAGTTGCTCCTATTTGCTCGTCGTGTCCTCCCACGTCTTTTGTACATTGCTTTCAATACGTGATACTTCGTGTCAAGGCTCTCAGCCCAAACAAAAAGGACCCAGATTGCATTCAGGGCAGCATAGGGGTCCACCTGAAGCTTTCGAAGTACAGTGGCTGATCGATTAAGGAACAGATCGGACTGTTAACAAATCGATCTCTTAACACTCCTGCGAAAGATAGTATTGTGATTGTATCAAATTCCTCTACACCTATAGAAAAAGCGACGTGATTGGAAATTGTCAGAGTTGTGCTTTGCCATTGATACAATTTTAGAAACGAGACTTGGAAAGTTCACAATCAATATAAAAAACATTCTGAAAATTCTTACATCGTGTAAACTCCGTAACAAAATAAAACCGACGACACCAAAACACGCCATCAAATTGCAGGACTGTGAATGCATGAATGAATTCTTCTTCTTAAACGGGCATTGGCAGTCCCCGCTTGAGGGAGATACCTGATTGGGGAAAACCCGCAAGCCGACAGCAAGCTGGCACTCTCCTTCCATTGGGGAAGTCCCTTACTGAATCAATAACATAAACAGTTGTCGCGACCATAATCACCAATCAATCAATCTTCTCCTTAACATTTCTCGTAGCAGTTTTTGAACGGATCGAACCGATTACTGTGTACCTACCTGGCATCTCCCTCCATAAAAGTGTCGGTGTGGCGAGCTTGTCGCCCCCGCAACCTTCATTACACCACCCCTTGATTACACTGTCAGAAATGTCACTTAAATTTAATGTAGATTAATGTATTGTGCATGAAACGTAATGTAACATTGTACATTAAAATAGCTTAATGTATTTGTACATTAAATTTAATGCCCAAGTTAAAATCAGTGTAGATTTAATGTCGAGATTCTCCCGTTTCCCCTGCTCTTAGCAATAATCTCATTACTTTAATGTAATTTACATTAATGTAATTTATTTCCAAGTAATGAGGAAATTTCTTGTAATTCACTTTAAAGTAATTTACATTAAAGTATTGTGGAAATTTCTCACAGTGTACCAAGCGACGCCCATGCGCCCGCATCTCCGCCTCCGCATCGCTTCGGCGTCGAACTTGCCCGCCCACTCGTTGTTTTCGTTCGCCGAGAGTTTTCAATGTGTCATCCTCGGAGCGCCCATGCTCTTCCAACGTTACGTGTGGCGCATTAATCTGTTCTCACTCTCTATCTCCCCCTGAGGCTAGACGCCCACTTCAGATCCATATTGCTCTCCACTCCTCTGTTTAGTTCCAAGAATGGACTTTTTTGCACACACATCTCGAGTTGGATTTCAGGACAATCATCGGCAGGTCACCACCACCTCCCGAGATAAAAATATTCACTACACTTACCGGATTAATTACCTGACTAGTTGATGTCCCGCAATCATGAATTAAACAATCAATCGGTCTTCTTAACATTTCACCTAACAGTCTGAACGGATTGTGTTCGTTAACCAATCACACGCGTACCTCTCCGGTATTCCCACCATAGAAGTGTCGGTTGATTGATTGATTGTTGGTATTTCCGGACTCGTCAACTCCTGTGGTCATTAGTTCCGTGAGTGTAGTGCATGTTTTATCATCGGGAGGTGGCGGTGATCATCCCCCACGGGATGGCGAGATCCGGCGCCGACCTACCGTAGACCAGCGAGATCTTCCTCATCCAGGAATCTCCCACAAGCGGGGTACCATCCCAGCCGGGATTAGTTCCTAGTCCCCGACCGGTCTCCCGGCATGTATGATAGTGTAGAGCATGTTACTATGTTTGTGTAAGGGGTGAGGTTCGTGCAGGTAAGAAGAGGGGAAAGATCGTGCGCGGTCCGTGGTCCGATTTTTAGGGTACTGCTAGGGACTTCGCCTGGAGTTGATCGGAGAAATCACGGAAAACAACCGATCAGAGCATCCATCCGATAGAATCCTCCTCCAGACAGCGACTGAATTCGACCTCGCTGAAAAGCTAGTGTCGAAAATCCTGCCGCCGTCGGAACTCAAACCTAAGGCCTCCCGGTCAGAGGTACCGCAGTGACATCAATTGATGCACTGAGCCCGGTTAGAAGTGTCGGTGTGTACAGCTTCTCGCCCCAGCACGGGCGCGCCCCTAGATTACCTTCCAGGCAGCACCCACGCGCCCGGAGTTATTGGCCGACCTCCCGCCACCGCGTCGCTTTGGCGTCGAACTTGCCACGCCTACTCGTTGTTTCCGCGTGGGCGTGAAACTCCTTCGCCGCGAGTTTTCAATGTGTGATCCTCGGAGCGGCCCACGCTCCTCCACCGTCACATTGATCCGTTTTGTCTCCGTGGGCAGACGCCCACTCCAGGTCCGTATTGCTCTCCGCTACCCTGTTTAGTTCCAAGAATGGACTTTTTTTCCACGTTCCTATCTCGAGTTAGATGCCAGGACCGTTTTTAGTGAGGGAAGTTTCGGATTTATTTCCTAGATCGAGACATTTCTAGGACTACGCCGAAAATACAAGTATGAATTAGAAAACCGAATACACAAATACTAAATGAAGTCAAGCATTAGTAAGGTAAAAGGACCAATAGTGGCCAAAGTTCGAAAAATTTTCCGAGTTTACTCCGTGTTATTGAGTCAGTGCTAAATTCATAATATGCAACTCAAATTATCATTATCATAACTCGTTTTGATTAGATACCTTGCTTAAAATTGGTCAATTTTCAATTAGTTATATTCTCTTTATTAATTTACTAGAAAAGTACGCGGGTAGCCACGCATTTTCTTATTCTATCGTGATATTACTATAAAAAATAATTTAAGAAAATTAAAACAAAAATGTAAATATATTTATTACTATGAACTGATATATGCTAAAACGTCCTCAATATCCATATTTATAATAATAATAATAATAATAATAATAATAATAATAATAATAATAATATTGAAACTGAGCAGTAGCGTTATCTATTACAGTTGCCAACAGTTATAGGCCATTTACAGAGAAATTCTTACATTTGTAAGAATTGTAATATCCATATTTAAAACTATTCTAATGCTCACTTGACGATCTAAATAAACGGTAGCTACAATGACATTCGCTTCCGGGTAATGTGAATCAGAATTCCTCATTCGTATAAAATAAGGATTTTTTTTTACCATTTTTGTGTCAATGCTAAAACCATCCATCACGTATTCCTTGATATCTTCTAAATTAATTATCATTTCATGACTGCAAAGCCAAGAAGCTATCTAATTAGCAACTGAGCTTTCTTCCAAAGTCGTATCGATACAGATATCGTCTTGAAACAGAATTTTCAAAAGGGAAAGTATTCACATTTAATCTCATATTTCAAAATAGGATTAAACGGTTTTAGGATACCGCATAACATACGAGAAAGCAATTTTTAAACAATATTTGGCAGCATGTGGAGAAGCATTTTAAGAATGTATTGGTTCAAAAATTAGAATACAAACGGAAATGGAAATCTGTGGAAATAACACATTCAATTGTCAACATTCTGCCAGGGAAATGAAAATAGACGAAAGGAAGTGAATAAATAACAAAAAGGGGAAGAAACGACACAAAACAGTAAGAAAAAGAAAGGTGATGAATAGGAAGAGGATGTCGAGGGAGAAGGGATGAATAAGAAGCCGAATACGAAGTAGATAAATGATTTTGAGTTTCTTTTCCAGTCTGAATCTGGACCAGCCCCCGCCCCTGCAGCGGACTTGCAACTAGTTGATCGCTGCATATACTGCGGTTTTTACTTTGCCGCGCTTGACATTGGATTAGCTGTTACGATGTATCCATGGGACTTACACGTCACTCAGTGCGTCATATGGTGCGTTCAGCCTTCCGATTGGATGACACAGTAACAGCTGATTACTTTTGATGATTGACATTTGATAGCTGTTACGAGTCATCTCATGGGACTTACACGGCACTCAGTGACGTCATAATGGCGTTCAGCCTTCCGATTGTATGACACCGTATCAGCTGATTTTCTTCAATGGGGGCTCTGTGAAACCCGCTGCATACTCTGCCAAGCCAGCGTGGCGTCCGCCCGGTCATCGACGCGCGCTTCATCTGCTGCCGAGTGCCGCGTCCCGGGCGCGGGGCTAAACGACGAATAAGAGAAGTACGTGACCTGACCGCAGAGAACGCCCACCCGCGACGGGACTCTCGCGCTCAATGGGAGGCATTTGTTCTACAGCTTCCGCTTCCGCTGGCCGCATTGACGCAATTGCTTCTAGAGCTTGGTTCAATCTCTCAACCAAATGGTATGGGCAGTGGCAACCGTTTTGCGTTTCAGCAAGCCTTTTGAAGGTGGCTTAAGGACGTTTAGTTAAAGACATGAGAGATAAAGGCACATTTTAGGAATTTCTTGTATCACTTATATCATTATTCATCATCATAGTCGTTGTTGTCATCGCCATCATCTTTATAACTCGGTATCATACAGTATTGGATTTAAATGAAAGTTCGTTAGGCTTTTCTACAGGCGCGTCATAGAAAGCGCATGAGAACTGTTACTCGCTATTCAGTTGTGTCCATAGCACGACAACGTTTTTGACAGCTCTTATCGCTGAACACCCCTGGGTGCTATGCCAATTTCTCTGTTTCCTTGTTATCAGCATTCCGCCTCCTACATGGTTCTAGAAGAAGAAAAAAAGTAGAAAATAGATTTATGTACAGAAAATGGATGATTGTTACATGAGACACCCATCAACTTTTTAATAAGATTGAATAATCTAATTCAGTGCCAACACAGATATGGCTTTTTAAATACTAATGCAGCACTCTTTCATGCTTTTTAATGTGTGAAATTTCGTGCACTGCTTTCCTAAAATTTAATTTCCGTGATCGGATTCACTAAAGTTAATGCAGTTTTTATAGGAAATGTATGCAATCGGAATACGGATCTACAAGTAGCCTTTTGCTTTCGCGCTTTTCCCCGGACAATCAGTTACGCTTGGTCGTTATTCGGTATCAGAACGGCATGTATACCATTGCAAAAGCAGCCGATAGAAATAGAATGTGCCAGAAACTACATCAGTGCTGTGAAAACTAATGTAATTTGGGACTCCCGCTAGTTTATTCATTCGATACCCATTTTACAGATGCGGGTCATAATTGGATGGCCAATGGCAGGATTGCATTTATGCATTTATTCCATTTACTGTCCCTCCCCAACCAATATTTTAATAAAACTAAATGTCAAGAGACAATATGTATCATGGAGGATTGTCATGGGTAACAATCCTTTTGGACTTTTAGAAAGAAAATATGTAGAATTTTAATTTACGATTCAGACAATTGTAACTGTGATTGATTGATTTTTTTTCGTGTTTCCGGGCGCGTCAACTGCTTTGGTCATTAGTCCCGTTAGTGCAGTGCATGTTTTTTTCTCGGGAGATGGCGGTGATCTACCCCCACTGGATGGCGAGATCCGGCGCCGACCTACCGTCGGCTAGTGGGGTTTCCCCCTAACCAGGACTCTCACACCAGCGGGGCACCGCCCCAGCCGGGACCAGCTCTAAACTCCCGACCGGTCTCCCGGAATATGTGGTAGTGCATGTTAGTGTGAGTGTGTAAGGGGAGAGAATAGGACAAGGAAGGGAAGGACAGATCGCGCGCGGTCGGTGGCCCGTTTGGTAGGGTACTGCTCCGGCATTCGCCTGGTGTTGATCGGAGAAACCACGGAAAACTACCGATCAGAGCAGCCGGCCGCTAGAATTCTCCTTCAGACAGCGACTGAATTCGACCTAGCTGAAAAGCTAGTGTCGAAAATCCTGCCGCCGTCATTGTAACTGTGTATTTGCCAACAATGTTACAAGGCAAACTGATATAACTGAAATAAATCAATTCATTGGAAGATCAGTACTCGTCGTCAGGTAAATCTGATTATCGCACTTTTGCACATATCACGGAAATGTACTGAGGGAGACGGGAATGAGCAAGATCAGTCAGTTGTACGTTCACTGCTCTTCTGACGTTTTTTTCTAATATTTATCAAAAAACTCTTGCATCAGAATTTCTTTAACGAAATGTGCTGTTCAGATTAATTACTCACACTTGTTCAGTCCGTAAATATACGGTCTGAAAGAAAACAAGAGAGTTTTTTTATAGCTCCACTTTGCGCGCAAAATTTAAAATGCACGTTCCAATTCAAAGGGGCAAGTGTTTCATGAATATTCCCTTCAAGCTCTCTACCTGGCGAATGTCCAGTACATCGTTTTTTTACGCCGCTGCGCCTTTCGTCAAGAGGAACTACTCTTAGGGCCAGTCCACTCACAGAAAAATAACTTAATTCAACCAGAGTGGATAGTTATGTTACCACTTCGCCGGTGAATTGATTCGTTAATTTCATCTATTTCAGTCTGAATGAAATGAATTGGACCTTAGCTACGTTCGATGCCTATGTCATTATAGTCATCTATTCAAGTGGTGTAAAATATCACGTTTATAAATATGTTTGAGCATGGAAATAATTTTGATATTTTGTATGAATGGTTTATTGACTGATAATATTGTATAATAATATTATAAGTTTATATTATTTGTTTCGCATTCTATTCTTCTTAAGCGAAAATTAGGTATTACATATTCGAGTCCAATAATTTAAGTTCCTAAAATTTCCTTCCAGAATTTATTTTACGAGTAATGGCATTTTATATTCAATTTAAATTATTTAAGCCATAAAATAATATTTAATACAGAAAATTGCTCTATATGATATTAGTCTCCATATCCATTTTTACTATATCACGTCTGAAACAAGACGGGTTAATGCTTCTGTAGTAGTACTCTGTAGTATCAAGAGTCGTCACCACGAGGCCAGCTCAGATTTTACGAGGGCAATAAATAGTGGACGAATCAGTAAACATTACGACGCATGCCCGATATTCCTGAGGGGAAACAAATATAGACGGAAACATACACTATAACATGGTCGTATTTTAATAACCCTTGAAAGCATCCATCGTTACGACTGCAATCTCGCAGTGCCGAACTTCCAGGTAGTTTAATTTAGGAAGCTCGTTTCCAATAATCACTTCGCAGAAGAAATAAAAGCCCACGTCCCAATATATATGAGCATTCGGCAAGCCAATTTTTCATCGCAGGAAGAGAAGAAATTACCTTAAATTCGATTTTCGAAAGCGTACAAGAAATACTTCTCCCCGCCCGTCGCCAAATACCTCGCAAAATCAAGCAGTGATTGATTTTTAGATATTAGGCAGTAAACTTTAGATAGACATTACAATATGGACGTTGCTATAAAATGTATTTGAAGAAAATAGTTAACAACTGGAAAAAATGGAATTTAAAAATAATGTAGATATATCATGAATAAAATATCAAAATATTTTTCATTATTGAAACGCGCAAAAATATGAATTGCCAGGAATTAAAAAAAGTATTAAGCTACTAAAGATTCGGAGTATCAATTCTTGATTTTCGTAGTGTACCACCACTTTATTTGTAAATCTATTATTGGAAATCAAATTTTGCACATACTTACACGGTTTCAAGGAGCACTCACACGAGGATAAGGAAGTCGTCGTGGTCATCTTTTAATATAAATTAGTTTGTAGGTAAATTATGAATAGTAAAATTGTTTACAGAAATGTCTGCACTAACACAATCAAACTAGACGCTTGGAATAAGATAATGATAAGTCTTCAAAATTTTAATATGTAATAATGACTTATTGAATAAAAAATAAAATAATCCTTACTACATAGATTTTTTCAGAGTGTTTCTTCACTTCGCCAGTGGCTTGCCAAACTCTAGAAGAAACGGAAAAATTAAATATCTCACTTTCCTTTGTTGAATTAATTTCCATTGTCAATAAATACTTGAGAATATAGCTTCAAAAGCGTTTGTTCTGTTAATTTCGTGGTCCATTGCCACTAGTGCAAACAAACGATGAATTTGTTTCCAAGCAGTAATTCCGAGGAAATAAAAGAAGTCTCCGGTATGCGATTTGCGGGCCCAGCGTGCCTCGTTCAATGGATTCTTCCGCTGACCTGTTGCTGGCCGCGTGCCACGGTGCCACGCAAATCGCACTGCGCGAGGGGCGACCAGCACCACAGTCGCAGCCATACAGAAAGCACTGCATTGTGATGCCAGGAACGGTTTTGGACAGTATAACTTCTGTTCAGGAAGGCTTCATTGAAAAATTCCATGGTTTTCAGTGTTGTTTTAGCGAGGCTAGCTGACCCAGTGCAATTTCATCGCACAAAAAAAGACCAGTAAAATGTTACAACTGAAAAGTACTATATGCCCGATTCAGAAAACCAGAAACCTCAAAAATATTTTTCATATCGCTCACTAGCTATTTCCTACAACTAATAAATTGAGAAGTTTACAAATTCTGAAACAACATAGCAACTACTTACCGGGAAAGATAGAGTTACATAAATATGTTTCTAAAATTGTAATTGAAATGCTTTATATTTACCAAGATGTGTACGTGTGTTTTGGAGTATACCATGAAATCCTGTTACCACTTTAACTTTAAGTAGTGAAACCCATATAATTAATATCCTGAACATTTTTGTAAAGAAACACGATGTCGGCTCGACATTACGTTTATGTACTTCACTCACTAATCTTAGCATTTAACAACGCTCATTAATATTTGAACTTAAAAATACCATAAAACATTTATTGCTATTAAGCCATTGCGATTAAGACAACAAACTACATGGAATGTATTAGATCTTGAAAATGACGTAATGAAGAAATGACGTAAGATAAGCGTTCATTCAATTAATTTTAAGATGATATTTAAATTTAGTGTTTTTACTATTAAACGTTAATAAGAGAAGTATAATTCTGCTAGGGCTATTAACTTTTATTTAAAGGAAAAATTACGAAATTAGTTTGATTATAATTTCGTACGTAGTTGATACCAATTGACAAGAATATGAATACAAATTTGAAAAGTGTTTTTGGATTGATGTATTTTGTGAACAATTATAATTTCTAGTATTTACAAATATAAACAAGTAGTACTAGATTTTTGAATTATTATTAGTTTTATAACAAGAAAAAATAATTGTCATCTTCATTTTTTTTTTGATCATTAGAAACTTTATTATACCGAACACTCGCCAGTGTTTTCGGCTATTGACCCCCAATCCACCCCGTGATCATCATTGACCTCCTTCAAAATTTCATTTACCCAAGGGGTCGATACTGATCACATTGGGAATTGCTGTGTTAGAACAATGATAACAAACGAGATAATGGTTACATGTGGTTCGTACATGAATGAGGACGCCAACCTCGTCAGAATCACAATGGAGACACCTTCTCAGAAAACGAAACCCTCAGCTCAGTTCTTGGACGCATGTGACAACGCCCGAGGCTGATGAAGATTGCTTTTAAAGTAGTAGGGAACAAGAGTGTCAATTGAATTCTGGTCTGAAGGCTTATATAAAACATCCGACGTTTTCAACGTTTGTATCCAGGTATTTTCATGAAAGTCCCTAATTTGTGTTACAAACGCCGTTTGAGTCATAAACAGTTTCAATGGAAAATGTTGGGATGGTTATCATGAATATTCCTTTTGTTTAAGTTTCTTGGAGAAAGTTTTCTGAATAATTTGTTTTCGAAAAAAAGAAAAGGATAAAAACTGCCGGTATCAGTGACGGCTGTGCTGAAAACCAGCTGTGAAGTCCGTGATCAGTGCCATGCTTTTCTAGGGGCAAAAATATTTAAAAAAACTCTCTCAAGCACAAGTACAGTTATTAAAGTATTTTGATAAAATTATTTTAGAAAATTTTTAAACTTGTGAAATAAAATTACGTACAAATCTGTTTGAATTATTTTCCCTGCTTTAAAATACATTCTCGAAAAATTGATAATAACTACACCTGATATTTTATTTGTAAATTGATTTATATTTTATGCGATAATGACGATTTGATTGATAATTCAGTGTTACTGCATTTGGGTGACTATACAAATATAAATGTCGAAACTGAGGCGACGCTAGAAAAGAGTATAGAATTATAGACTCTTTGCAGTAAGTGACTACAAATTCACCAATCTGAAGTTATTTTGCCAATTTTTTGGTTTTTTTTTTTTTGGAAACGTTTACTGTTTAATTTAAAGTTACCTTCCAGATATTTCATCTACACTGTGAACAAACTCTGCAAACCATTACTACTCATGACGGTTATTCTTTTTCAAATTTTAACAAGGTAGTTGGGGAAAATATTCGTAGTTTCCTCATATTGTAAACAGTCTGTAGCAGAAGATAATATGCATGATCTGAAAAGAAGATCAGTTAAGGTGTAAGGACGAATCAATTTCAATCGAGGTGGTCATTGACTTGAGATGCCTGTGTAAGAACGTCAGACATCGGTTCGCATCCTCTCTGCGTATCCTACGCCACTCAACGTGTCATTCCGCGCCTCGCCAGAATATATTCTCACACTGGGAATTTCCGGAAAAGGCCACCAACCTCGTAGCCTTTAAACCTCAAAGGTCAGGGGAACACCCACCCTAAAGCACATGTCATTGACTTAGGGCAAAATGGGACGACGCATGACCGAAAGGGATGATAAAGCTTACAGGTTTTGTGATATTAATTGAAACATTCAATTTCGCTTCAAATATTTAATGTCATGTTTTACGCATCCTGACGATCAAGCAGCAAAATACAGAGAAGGACAATTATTCTTAAAAACAATATTTATATTCATTTGCAAGATACCAATTATCAATCGATATTTTTCAGAAAATTGAATGGATTACAAATTTTTTGAATTCTTGGATTTCGGTCTAACAATATTCCTATCTGTTCTTTGAGCTCAAAAAATGGGTCCTTTCGTTCTACAATATTCAACAAAAAAGGAAGAACACGAAGAAGAGATGCTTTCAAGTTATTGCTATGCATTGCTACTTATGAAGTATTCCACTCACGTATTGTGAGTACTTGTGATGCAAACACGAACCCTCCTCCCTGCAGTCCTGCAAGTGTAGCAGCGGGGAAGATGTGGAGGAAGTGGGCAGGTACGATAGGCAAAAAAGTTGCAAACGTGATGCCACATAATAGGTGGAAAGACTCGAAAATGGCAAATTGGGCAGTCAGAATCGCAAAAGTATTGTTATATATGGTATATTAGGATTGATTGAGAGGGTAAGAGAGGTGTAAGTTAGGGAATGCTAATCAGTTACAAGAGAAGAGCGAATTGATAATTGTACGGACCGTGGGCAGGAGTCGAGCAGAGGGCGGGCAGGAGTCGAGCAGAGGGCGGGCAGGAGTCGAGCAGAGGGCGGGCGGAGCGGCAGAGGGCGGGCAGGTCGAGCAGAGGGCGGGCAGGAGTCGAGCAGAGGGCGGGCAGGAGTCGAGCAGAGGGCGGGCAGGAGTCGAGCAGAGGGCGGGCAGGAGTCGAGCAGAGGGCGGGCAGGAGTCGAGCAGAGGGCGGGCGGGAGTCGAGCAGAGGGCGGGCAGGAGTCGAGCAGAGGGCGGGCAGGAGTCGAGCAGAGGGCGGGCAGGAGTCGGGACGACGCGGCCCCGTCAGCGGAGCGGCAAGCCGACACGGTGGCGCACCGGGAGTTCCTCAAGGCACCCACTGCGGCGCTCGCGATGCCCATAAAACCCAACGGGCTGCGAATCCGCCGCCTCAGCGCCCCGCGGCGTGGGAGAGAGACGGAGAGACCCGCACGCGAGCGGAGGCGGAGGCGTTCTGCGCGAATGGCATGGGAACGAGGGTTCTACGAGCGCACTACCGGCAACAGACGGCGTGCCGCGGGAAGGACTGCTCGAGCGCCAGCGAATAAGTGGGAATTTAAAGTGGAGATTCGAGCAGAGACGAGTACAAAATGGGACTGATGGATATGTGAGCAACGATCCGAGCGCGGCATGGCAGATTTCTTAGCTGAACGGGAGGAAAAGGATTTATGAGGCTGAAAGACTGAGAGAGAAAAAAACACCCCGCCGAGGGGAACGAAAGGAAATTGAGAATGTGGTTCGAGTGCTTTCAGTGAGAGACAAATCCGAAAGTAATTGAGGGCTTTATCGTCCACGAGCGGACGCAATGAAAATGATCTTGAAGTATTGAATCCCTGTATACGTATAAGATATTTTTTGCTGCAACTCTTTACGTTCTTGAAATGAGCTTCGCTATTGCATGGAGGCTGATCTTTAAGAGATGAAATAATTTGTACTTTTCAGTTGTTTGTTCTCTGTTTCTGTAACTTGGAGTGTACAACAATAAACAAACAGAAGCTGCAATATAAATCTTAACTAAGTGAATGTTCACTTCCAAAGGGTATCCGAGCATATTTCCTGTTTTATTACTCAGGAAACACGTTTTTACATTTTACGGTTAAATAATGTATATTTAACTTTTACTTTATGTCTGTAAGCTCTTAATTAGTTCCCAATTCGTTCACACTTCTCCGAAAAATTGGAATAAAACTTCATCATTTTATTAGTTTTCTGTAATAACGACTTTCCCTTGTTCACATCCATTTCTCTGTCACTCCAATAAGTTTTAATTAATCTCTAATACAGTTTTTGTTTCAGAAAAAATATAATAACTTTTACTTTCCGAGCCACTTTTACAATTCCTAAAAAGATGCTTAACTCATGTTAGATTAAAGAATTTATTATTGTGTGACTATCTAAATTATAAATCTGATAACAATGCGCTATTCGTTCATCACATTTCTTTCGGCGAATTTCTGTATCGTAGAAAGTGAAAATGATGACAGTTAAACTATGAATCAGCAGCGCCTCTGTACAGAAAGCGCATCAAAACGGATGAATGGCCACCTGCAAAGGGCTCATCGCGCACGCGTATCTCCCGCAAAACAAAACAAAAAACGCCGCACATTTTACCAGGGAGCACCGGCAGACAAAACGCGCGGTCAGAAACATGACAGGCACAGCTTTGATTCCGACGTAAAACGTCGCGATTCAGACATCCGCCCCGATCGCCAACAATGGCGCGTGTTCCGTGGCGCGCCACAATAGCGCGCGTGATGAATGTCGGAGGGGGGGGGGGGAGGGGTGTGTGGACGCATCACCCCGGCGAGACGTGCATTCACCGGCAGCCGCGCCAAAAGCGCAACACGCACCGCACTTACGTCCGCATGACGCCAGCCGCGTCGCCACGCCCGCCGGCGCACTCTGTCCGCCCTCGCCGCCGCGGCCCGCGCCGGCTGCCGGCCGCAGGAAGTGGACGCGATGGCCAGATTTCCCACACCGCCCCCGCCCCCCGGGGTTCACAGCCGGGTCGCGGGCGGAAAGCCCGCTGTTTAAGGCCGGCCGCGGGCCCCCGCCGGCGCGGGGGGGCGCCGCACGCCCCCACTCTGCGCCCGGCGCGGCGGAGGCGGCGGCGTGGTGAATCGAATCCTCGAATCGAATGACGCGGGCGCGGAATTGCCGACGAATATATGAACTGCGCTGGGCAGCCGGCGCGCCGGGGCGGTCTATCATGCCGAAGCGACGCTAACGACGCGGCCAGGAACGGGGAGGGGGGCCGGGTGGGAGGGGGTGGAGGGGCGAAGGGCTGCGGTGGAGCGGCGCTCATACCGCGTCCGCACGCGCCACGCGGCGCCTTCGTGACGCAGGTCAAGGCCGGACGCACGGTGCTTCCGTGGAGGAGTGCTGCCCTGACGGACGGCTCGTCATTGGGTGTCGACGCCCTCCGGTGTCCGAGATGCTCGAGATGAGAGCAATATCAGGTGAATGCCGGAGTAGTTCCCTAACAAACGGGCCACGGTCTGGCCGCGATCTTTTCTTCCCATTCCTTGTCCTATCCTCATCCTCTTACACTAACATGTACTACATTACCACACGACCGACACCGGTCGGTAGCTTGAACCTGTCCCGACGGGGTGTCCCACTGGTGGAGAGTCCTGGTTAGGAACCCCACTACCAACGGTAGATCGGCGCCGGATTTCACCATCCAGCGGGGGAAGATTACCGCCACCTCCAGAGCCAAAGAATTCACTAAACTGACGGAAATAATGACCTTATCGGTTGACGCGCCCGGAAGCACTAATCAATCAACTGAGATTATTTTGGGGGCTACGTAATGGTCAACCAAGAGCTATCATCTTCGATCATTCCCGTTGAGGCGCGCCCTGGTATACTGGTCAGATCGCTCAACTTCCATTGCTTGGTTAATTGATTGATGTTTCCGGGCGAGGCAACCTCTAAGGTCATTTTAAGGTATTCCTTTAACGTAATGAATGTCTTATCTTGAGATGTGGTGGTGTTCCTCACTGCACTGGATAGCGAGATCCGGCGAAGACCCACACGTCGGATTGCACCGAATATCCCCTTCCAGGTATCTACTTCAGCGACACAACGCCACAGCCAAGGCAATCTCTACGTTGCCGACCGGTATCTCGGCATGTGTGGGAGTGTAGTGCATCAAGTGTGTTTGTAAGAAAGGGGTGAGGAGGGGGAAGGGGAGTGGTGAGGGGCCCGTTTGTTAGGGTATTGCTAAGGTATTTGACTGTTATTGATCGGAAAAATAACGAAACGATTAGAGTAGCCGGTCGCTGGTGTTCTCTCTCAGATGAAGGCTGAATTCCACTTAACCTTCGCTACCATTGGGACAAGTATCGATCTAGAATCGATAGATCTAAAATCGGTAATCCGCTACCTTTGCGACTCGAACCCTAGGATATCGCGGACAGAGTCACTGCAGAGATAATAGTAGTTATCATCTGATCCTCTTAGCTAACCTCAACCGATTCCATCGGTTGGTCCAAATTCCTGTTGACCGGTGTTCAAATATCGGTCGATCAATGGAAATCTGTTCATTAAATTTAGTTTCAGTGGAAGATTTTTGCAGAGTTCAAAATAGGTGAAGTAAAAGATCTGAGGAAGATTGTGATAGAATTGGGTGGAGAGATCAGTTATTTGAACTTAATTGAAATTATTTGTGGCAATAGGCATTTGTGATAAACCAGGGTCTTTGGTGACTTGTCAAGGAATTTATTTTGGATAATTTATGTTTGTTGATATTTAATCATGGCAGCATTGATCCTGATTCAACTTGTATATATTAGTATATTATGAGTGCAGTTTGTATGAAAGGTAGGCGGAGCCATTGACTAAAGACTTGGAGTACTCTATTTCTGGCTTGGAGTATTTTGATGTTAATGTGATGATTATTTAGGTTTTTAATCGATATGTATGGGAGTGTCCAGTTATGGATTCATTGTTGATTGACAGAGGCTTTGAAAGGGAGTGTGAATAATATTTTATAACAAACTTCAATATTTATATTGAAGTTTTTAAAATATTTAGCTGGAGGTATGCGACCAGCTATGAGATTGAGCGATATTTCCAAAGATATTCTAATATTAATCAGTAAATTACCGGGTAGGTAAATCGATAACAAATTGTGGCGAATGGGCGGTGTTTAGTTTTTGAAATGTGGTTACGTGTATATTGAACAATGCCGGTGAGAGGGTTGGTGAGAGGATGGAAATTGGAAAATCCAGAAGATATAGATAGATTAATTAGTGATTCCAGACGCGTCAACCGCTAAGGTCATTAGCCCCGTAAGGGTAGTGAATGTTTTATTATTCGGGAAGTAGCGCTGATCTTCCCCCGCTGAATGGTGAGATTCGGCATTGGCTAGGGGGGTTTCTACAACCAGATATCTCCCATCAGCAGGGCACCGCTCCATCCGACGCATGCTCTAACCTTTTGACCGGTCTCCCGGAATGTGTGCTAGGGTTGTGCATTTTAATGAAAATGAGTGGAAGTAAGGGGTGAGAGTGGAAGAAGGAAGAGGAAGGAAAGTTCGCGTGTGGTTCGTGGCCCGTTTGTTAGGGTTCTACTCCGGTTTTTGTCTGGTATTGATCGTAGAAACAACAGAAAACTACCGAACAAAGCATCCAACCAATAGAATTCTCCTCCTGACAGCGACTGAGCTATGTAGCTAGCGTCGAAAATCCTGGCACCGTCGGGGCTCGAACCTAGGACCACCCGGTAAGAGGTACTGCTGCAACATCAGTTACTGCCCTGAGTCACTGTATGTAATGGCGCTTTAGGTTTTGAAAAGTGATCTAAATTAACTGATACTGCGAGAATTGAAAATAAAGCAGAATTTTTATTTGGCTTTAGTAGTGCGGGAGTAGTTTTAACAAATTATATCTGCTATGGGAGTGCTTTGTAACCAGATATCTCATACAGGCAAAGGCCTGTGTGATATATACGATTGCTAAAGAAATCTTATAGGGCTAGAATAACATTACATGCCATGCAGTGAGATTGTTCATGGAAAGAGCAGAAACCATTCCAGAAGATGATCATCCTATAATTTTGTTGACGCTATTTTACGATAGCTTTACTTAAATTCATTTATCTTCGAATCAGGCGCCTTCCCTACTTTATACAGACAAATTTCGAAAAGATATTCGTTGGGGGAACTCTAATTAGAATGTGGAAAGGATCTATCCGACGGGAATCGTCCTGGAATGTTCTGGGAGAAATGCAGTGTTTGCGGTCTATTTTGGGCGTGGAAGGAAGAGGAGGAGTAATTATTCAGGTCATACATCACTTCGTGTAATTATCCTCGTCCGTAACTCTCGAGCTTGTGATTAATGCCCAGCCAGATTGCAATGAGCAATCACGAAATACAAAGTCGTAGGAAAGTCTAAAAAAGTGTAACGATATTGAATATGTAAAATGTAAATGAATGCATTCTGCATTCTTGTATGTGATAATTAAGGTCTTGCAACTAAAAGTAGCAAGAATTGCTAAGTACAACTAAATATATATTGCTGTTACGTATGTAGCAGATGCGGCAGAGAGGATCTAGTATACGAAAGTGACCTGTAATCTATATTGTACTAATATGTTAACAAAAACTTTCATGAAGAAGCTACTTCTTTCTTTTAGCCCGATGGTAATGGATATCCGTGTGATGTACCTTTTAAAAGACATTTTTTCGCTTCTTCGTGAAAATCTGTTACCTAGAATACACTCAAATTCTCACAAAACTACATTTCGGGCCGTCTATTTACACATTTGTTCCTACCTTCCGAGTGTTTGGTGTTACTGTTTTGATTTATTGCACACCACTGCATGCGACCTTATTCAGTGAGGCTCACGCGACATTTTGATGGATTATCAAGGTTTTGTTTAGTTGAAATTCCTGGATGTAGTTTTCACTAGGTGGAAATTTATCCACTAGTATGAATATTAATTTTTCTTTACAGCGGAACATCAATATTTCAAATCTAATTGGGAAGCAGCAAATTTGCGTTACCAAATATTTTAACATGACGAGGTTTGACAATTGGATTACGTGTGCGTAATGAATTTGGAAAAATGCAAGATATCGAATAATTCGGGAGTTATTATATCTCAAATAGCCCACGTTTTACTATGCTTGGCTATTTCACTACCTACGAATTTGTTGGGTACTTCTCAGTACTTCTTATGAAATAATTTGAATATGTTATTGTTAATAATTTTTATACCCTACTTTTCAAATTAATATTACAATTTTCAATATCACAGGATGATAAAACTATTTTAACTACTGAAAGCTCTTGACAATAGTAAAGTTTTGCTTCAGTAGTGAAACGAATTTGAGAATGAAAGGTTGAGGCACATGAAGATTGAGGAAAATAACATGGAATTTTTATACAATATTTAACTACACATTATCTAGATAAATATTCCAAGATTTCATTTTCAACTCTTCCCATATTTTCTAGAAACACAAATATCTTAAGAAGTTTCAAGGAACGGTTATCAATGAACGTCGCGTCACCACCTACTCAGACCTTATCTGACCCAGTTGTGCAATGTAGTGCCATGCTGCCTTAACAGCTGATATTACGAACGGTTGCAAAGAATTCAAAACGGTAAATATGAGAACAAGTACGAAAACAATAGCTCGCATGTACTATATTACTTGTATCATGATCTGTCCAAGCTCTTTTTCACCTAGTGGACTCTCTCATCAATGAAATTTTCATCCCGACAGTCGCGTTTAGATAAAGAATTACTCCTTAGATTTCTTGTATGCCATGATGCCTACGCGCTAGATTTTCAGAAAGTGAAGAAAGAACAAGAAAAGACTTGTCGGAACGAAGACAAAAGTAGGAGACATTGATGAGGAAGGGAGGAGAGAGAGAGAAAAAGAACGAGAGTGGTCGTAGATGTGACGAGATAAAGGTATGTGCTCAAAGGGCGGCCGGGGGGGAGAAGGCAAGCGGAGGGGGCGGCGGAGACGGGGCGGCGGAGACGGGGCGGCGGAGACGGGGCGGCGGAGACGGGGGCGGAGACGGGCGGCGGAGACGGGGCGGCGGAGACGGGCGGCGGAGACGGGGCGGCGGAGACAGGGCGGCGGAGACGGGGCGGCGGAGACGGGCGGCGGAGACAGGGCGGCGGAGACGGGCGCGGGGACGGGGGCGGCGGAGACGGGGCGGCGGAGACGGGGCGGCGGAGACGGGGCGGCGGAGACGGGGCGGCGGAGACGGGGCGGCGGAGACGGGGCGGCGGAGACGGGGCGGCGGAGACGGGGCGGCGGAGACGGGGCGGCGGAGACGGGGCGGCGGAGACGGGGCGGCGGAGACGGGCGGCGGAGACGGGCGGCGGAGACGGGCGGCGGAGACGGGGCGGCGGAGACGGGCGGCGGAGACGGGCGGCGGAGACGGGCGGCGGAGACGGGCGGCGGAGACGGGGCGCGGAGACGGGCGGCGGAGACGGGGCGGCGGAGACGGGCGGCGGAGACGGGGCGGCGGAGACGGGCGGCGGAGACGGGCGGCGGAGACGGGCGCGGAACGAGGCGGTACGAGCTGAGTCGGCTGCGATTGCATTAGCCAAACCTAATGAAGGCGCCCCGTCGGGGCCCTTAAGCCCCTCCGGAAGATCGGCCACCGGCCTCCGCGGAAGGAGCGCCGCTGCTCCACTTTCGTCGCGCGGGGGGGGGGCGCTTAGGATCGGGGGCAGCCGACGAGCACAAGTCGTCGAGGACAACAGAAGATGGAGGGGGAGGATGAAAGCGAGCGTGAGGGAGGGACTCTTTGATGCGCGCGCATGTTGACATGAGAATAAACCCAAAATGCAGCGTTCCGGAGATGAGAGATGCGTTGAATATAAGGTACATGATAAGAGGAGGTCGAGGGTGTTTAAGAAGAAAAAGATGAATGAAACATAAGGGTGGAGTGGTCAAAGCGAAAGAGTGTGACCCCAAGTAAACATGATTGTTCATACAAATATAGTACATTTGTATATTTAATCCAACTTTTGGAGATGCGTTAAATTACGAGTTTGTGTGAAAGTTAAGAAAACATGTACTACGAAAACGTTCTGAAAGAACGTACTCTCCCATATAATTGATAAAAGTCTCATTTTAAGATTGCAATTACAGTCTACAAAACCCTCAGATATCACTCTGAAAACTAACCAAACGAACAGCAAATGATTTAACCTGTAATTGCTTTGACAGCTAGGAACATTTGCCTTTCACTACCTACCTGAAAAACAAATATGATTACCACAATCAAAAGTATTCGCAACAATTTATAGAGACACGTAAGAATAATTTCACTCACGTTTGCATTGATTATATCAAAGTGTGTTCCTAATTTTTGAATGATTGTACCGTATTAAGGTATCAACACTTTTTTACGTATAAGTCAATAAATAAAGCACTCAGAGCTTAAACCTAATCCTAGACAGTCTTACAAAAGCATAAAAATTCATTACAAATCTACCGACTCCTGTCATTTAAATATTATATCTTGGACACTACAGAACGTATTGTTCGAAAGTAATTTTTTTAAGTAAATACACCAACACAAAATCATTAATCAAAACCTACATTATACCCCCGGATGTAGTTGGTGAAGAACATAGAAAAATGTTAACTTTTGCAATTTTCGAAAATTAAGAGATTTTAATGATTATAACACCTGAGTCAGAATCATAAACGTATATTGCTCTATTTCAGAAGAACTAATGGTAGTTCATTGTCGCGTTATTTGTAACTTCTGTAATTTTCGAAAATTCAGAGAGTTCAATTATAATTTTATATTTTAATAAAATTGTCCTTTCTATGAGCAGACTTCATACTATTCGAAGAAACAATACTGAAAAATAGTCGTGTATGAGAAAACCTTGTTTAAAATTTGCCTTTATTTTACGGAAAATTGCACGAAAACAACTGATATTTAGAAATAAATGTTACTTGCGCCCCGCCTCAGCGGTCCGTCCGCCGTGCCCGCCTCCGCCGCCCGCCTCCGTGCCCTGCCGTGCCTGCTGTGCAGCCGTGCCCCGCTCTCCGTGCCCCGCTCTCCGTGCCCCGCTCTCCGTGCCCCGCTCTCCGTGCCCCGCTCTCCGTGCCCCGCTCTCCGTGCCCCGCTCTCCGTGCCCCGCTCTCCGTGCCCCGCTCTCCGTGCCCCGCTCTCCGTGCCCCGCTCTCCGTGCCCCGCTCTCCGTGCCCCGCTCTCCGTGCCCCGCTCTCCGTGCCCCGCTCTCCGTGCCCCGCTCTCCGTGCCCCGCTCTCCGTGCCCCGCTCTCCGTGCCCCGCTCTCCGTGCCCCGCTCTCCGTGCCCCGCTCTCCGTGCCCGCTCTCCGTGCCCCGCTCTCCGTGCCCCTGCTCTCCGTGCCCCGCTCTCCGTGCCCCGCTCTCCGTGCCCCGTTCTCAGCGCCCCGCTCCGCGCCCCGCTCTCAGCGCCCCGCTCTCAGCGCCCCGCTCTCAGTGCCCCGCTCTCAGCGCCCCGCTCTCAGCGCTCCGCTCTCAGTGCCCGACCCTGCTTTCCGCATTCCGTCCACCGCCGGCGCGGCTCCGGCCGTCCTAGAGGGCGTTAAAATGTAATGCCCCGCCGGTGCACGGGTGCCATTCGCCGCGCCGGGGACCGAATCCAGATTGTCTTTCGAATGCACGCTGGCATTGACTGGGTGCAGGTACTCGACCCGAAGTTGCGGCGGGAAGTCTACCTGCGCTAGCAGCAAGGCGCGGACAGAAAGCAAAGGTCGCAGTGCCCCAGGTACACACGTGACTTGCATAAGCGAATCGGATATGCATCCAGGAGCAGCGAAATCGCAGCAATGATGAAGCAAGGCAGAGAAGGAAATTCTAGCAAAAAATAAGATATACAAGAGACTTGTATTTTGCAGGACATACGTATGGAACAAGGCATTTAAGATTAATGAAAAATAAAATTAAAGGAAAAAATACATGAAAAAGGGGATGGTTGAACGGAGGAAGACTTCTATCTTCTCAAGCAGTCATAGAGTTTCAACGTTTTTGACGTAAAATAAATGAAAAAATAAATGAAATGAAATGAAGAGAGAAGATAATAATGTGGAAGGAACAAATATGAAGACATCAAATATCGCTAAGTAGAGATGCAAAATATAACGTACATTGAAAGCGAAAATAATTACGGAAAAATAATCCGTACGGAGGAGAGCGGGAAAAAACGACGCGAAGGAAGGTGGAGAACGCCATGAGGAAGAGTATGAGGAAATAGAGAGCAAAACGTATGGGAGGAAAGAAAAAGCTGCATGGGACGGGTGATGATGGCAGGGTAGAGACGAGGCAACGAGAGTTGGGGGGGGGGGAGACCATCACGTGGCGGGGGCGAGCGCGCGGGTTAGCAGGGGTCGAGGGGGGGGCGGGGCCGGGGAGGGTCGCTGCGTGAGATTTACATTCCGGCGACGCCGCCCCCGCTCGCGGTAGCGCAGCGACGTGGCGCGACCCAGCGCGAATGGCTCGTTCCGGCGCCGACCACCGTCGCCCTCGCCCCGCCCTCCTCACGTCCTCACCCGCGTCCTCAGCGCGCGCGAGGTGAAAATTTTATGGACGGACGGTGCCACCAGGCAGCTGCGCCAAAGGCTCCTGGAATTTAATATCAGTTGCTCTCCGCAAAGAAAAACGAGCGGGTGAACAGCTGCGCACTTTCTAATGCCCGTATTAATTTCTGTTACCGATTCTATGCATTTGCTTTCTGTTAGTACTTGCTTTTTCAAGAGGATCGACATAATGTCCTCATGCTGTTTTCGATGTTTGGCGCATGGTTGCGCAATTTTCGCCGCATGTTGGACCATTTCAAACTTCTTAATCAATCTGGGAGTGTAAGTGAAACCGGAGAATATTGATGCAAGCCATGACTTTCACTAATAACCAAATCAGCATAAAAATGTGGATTATGCGGAGAAATCTGAGTATATGGTGATACACTAGAGAATATCACTGAGGTTCATTGCAGAATTTTAGGATTGCGCAAAATTAACGGTTTTTATTTTATTCTTTTTTGGTATTTTTTAAATTCCTTCTGGAAAGTGTAGAAGTAGAATGACGCTTAATGAACCAAGTTTATACAATATATTGTATTTGAAAAATTTAAAGTAAGAATTGACATTTAGCAAGGATTGAATAAGTAAGCAACAATGTATCTATTCATTTACCTAAATAATACTGCTTACACAAATGTTGTTG
This sequence comes from Teleogryllus oceanicus, assembly GCA_964035755.1. Lineage (NCBI taxonomy): Eukaryota > Metazoa > Arthropoda > Insecta > Orthoptera > Gryllidae > Teleogryllus > Teleogryllus oceanicus. The sequence goes on along the minus strand of CAXIVR010000005.1, from coordinate 127,110,385 downwards.
CACAGAGATAGTGAGAGTTTAGTGTTTAGAGAGTATCATAATCATAAAGAATTTGTGTAAATTGCATATATTACAGTAGAAAAACAAACATGTGAGAAATAATTATAGAAAATGGGTTTCAAAATCTCTCCTGACTTTTTTATACTCGCGAAACAAGAATTTCAATGTTTATTGTTTTAAGGTTTGTCATCATAACTGACTTTTTCCTCTTATATTATTATTATTATTATTGTTATTATTATTATTATTATTACCCAGATTTCTTAAATAAACTACATTTTAGCGATGCTATCTAATAGTAAATAATCCCTGCACTTCATTAAATTGGGTCGTTAACTGTCAATCAAGTAGAAACATACCAAACGATCAATTGCCCTTGCAGTCCTTAACAAAGAGTTGGTCGTACAATGGAATTGGTCGTTAGAAAAGAAATAAAATCCAATCATGTTGAGGATTATCTACGGTAACCATTTCCGAACCACGATACGTATGTTGTAGCCAGGTTTTCCTTGGCTCTCCAAATGAAAAAAGGAAAGAATAATCGGAGAAAGACAAGTAAACCTAATTGTTTTCTACCGATCTGTTAATGTCAATTCATATTAACTGCCTTTTCCTTACTCTTGCAACGTTCATGAGTCTCGTAATTTTAAGTAATTATGAAATTGTAACTAATTTATGCTAGACATTAGACGTGAATTTATAAAATATTCTAGTAGAATATCATAATGGTAGAAATTTATTTTACTTACCGAAATGGTAAGATTGCATTTACGAGAACGCAACAGCATTATGGAAAATTCTATTTTTAAAGGAAACATGTCATAGTATTTTATGCAAACCCCATAAAATATTCAAAATAATGGCCGATGAATCTATGAGCGGATCCGATCAAACAAAATGTGCGGCGGCCTTGCTTTGTGGTCAAGGCCGTCGGAAACGCGACGTCACCCGATAAGCGAGAGGGAGCCTGAGCTCGCGTTACACCACCTGTCGCATTGCAACTCACCGGCCGGCAGTTGCGCGCTTGCGCGAGCACGTCCGCGAACATCGGCATCTTGCGCAGGTCTTCCAGAAACGGGTTGTCGTCGTCGTCGCACTCCACCATCATCTTGAGGGCGACACACCCCGGCGACCGCGTTCACTGCACTACACACTCCCACCATACACACATACACTCTCTCTCTCTCTCCCGACACTAGTCACGCACTGTTTGGATGGATCACGCTCCACGCCCGCGCTCCACGCTCCACGCCCACGCCCACGCCCCACGCCCCACGCCCCACGTTCAAACACCCGCACGCACTCTCTCAACCGTGGCCGGCGGGCGACTAACGAAAAGAAGTGGGCTTCGTTATCACCTGCAGGCGTGGGCCTCGGCGTTGTTTAACGCTCACCGGCCGGCCCGCACTGCGAAGCTCCTGTGCCGCCGTGACCTCCGGCTGCTTTCGCTTCTCTGATAACGCAACAATAACAATGCGTGGGGCGTGGCGGAGTGGCGGGGGCGCAGGCAGACGAAACCGGGGAGCCACGGCGCGCGGCGTCTAGTTCGGCGGCGGGGCTGGCTGAGGCGCCTTGCCGGTTTCTTCAGCGGGCTGGGCTTATCAGTTGCGCGAGGGGGAAAGTTGGCCGGCCTGCGACCGCGCAGCCAGGTATTTTACGGCGACCTGGCGGCGAGGAGACTCGTGATAAGGAGGTATCAGTGCTTCCCTCTTCCCCGCGGCCAACGCCCGGTTACGTTTGCGTTATCGCTCTGCCGGCTGGCGCCGAACGGTTAATATGCAACGCCCTGGCAAATTGAGGGCCGGCGGGTTTACATAGTTTTGAAAGGTAGTTGAACTCTCACAGAGTCATGGATAATTCATAATTTTGTTGAATGTCCTACCATGATGTTTAAGGTGAGTGAGGATCGCAAAGAGGTTGGTTTCTTTGGATGTAATCTACGTTGCTATCTATCTGTTTAATTATTGAACCTTTTTGCATTGAAACGGAGACTGAAATAATTCGTAGGTTTTGGGCTATATGTTAAAGAATACACCAGATCAACATTATTACTAATATATTGTTAATTTACAGTGCATGTGATAATTACTTAGAATCAGAGAGTGATCGTATTTATTTACGTAATAATGAAGCTCTACTGTTTAAAAACATTTTTACTTAAACAGGAGGACTGAAGAGATACATAAGAGCACATCCGTTGTGATCTAGTTTAAAAACGAATTTACATCCATGAGTTAGTAAAAGTGACATGCACCGATAGAGAAAATTTAGCGCAATTTGATTGACTACAATTTAACTTTAATTCACTTATATCTCTCCACATTTGCTTCCCTATCCAATTTCTATTTTCAAACATTCCTATCGTTCTCAACTTTCCCCCTTCTATCAACCTGATTGCTTCCGCTTCCTTATCGACTATCGTTGCTTTTTCTTCAACCTAGTAAACCTACGTGACTTTCTTTGCACACTCTTTTTTTTCCCTTTTTATTCGCTATCCATCCACAATTTTTCATACCCCTCACCTCTTATTTCTCCCTTGCTCTTTGTTTCTGTGAGTTCACATATTCTTATGTACTTCGTTTTTCAACAACAGAAAATATTAATGTATTACATAAATATTATCATTTTTTGGAGAGTTCGTAATTGCAAGAATAAATATAAACTACTGATGTAAGTTTTTTAAATCGATATCTTTGTCATTTCCCAAATTAAATTTCTTTCAAAGACGGCTTTCTTTATCTAGTCCCACGCGTTGACTAAGGGAGGAACAAAATTACTTGGTACCTCAACTTTACGCAACTTATCATCCAATGCAATCTCGTACTTCAACGCAATATTTTTAATGAAAATTCCAGGTACACAGACAGTTCATTAAACAGAGTTTTAAACTAAGATTTCTCTACTCTAACTTCACTGTACCTGGAAGCAACAAAATAATATACCTCCTACGTTATCATTATGAAGAAGTTGGCTCCTAAGAGCGAGGTCTCTGAAGTTTGCGCCAGCACTTAATTCTACGTAATGAAATGTAAATAGGACGCCAGCTATGCGTAGGGTACTGTGTGACGAATCTCTCCTGCTCTTGACGGTACTTTCAAGGGCACCCTATCACGCAAACCTTTCATCAAAAGGTTCTTAAGAACATCAAACGACGAATTTGCCTGCTCCCTAAGTCCCATTTATGTTAATTTATTTTCGTTTTCGATGTTCGCTTTCGAGCTCTTTTGTGATATGTTTATTAGCGTACAACATATTTTATTTTTTTCCCATTGGTTGTGGATTTATGTTATTTCATTCGTATGCTAGATGATCAATATCAAGAACTGTTCCATTTACATTTGAACCGATTACATTATGTCTCTCATCAAGAAGAAATCTAATTTCCATGCAATGTAATTTCTGATGACCTGCATTTGTGTTTCATCAATAATTAATGACTTTTTACTTTGAACTATTTTGTAGAATCAAAGAGTATGTTAAAACTATTAAACAATATAAACATTTTGCTGATCTACATTATCGATCTATACTTGCGTCTCACATACTTTAAGCTAGTCCTGCCCAAGAACAAAAACTTCTTCAAATAACAGGGCATTTCTACACCACAACTTGAAACTTCAACTAAAGATAAAACAAACATCATTCTTGAATACTATGTAAAATGCAAATTCTGGGAGTAAATCCAGTTCTGAAGTGTGTTGGTGCGTCGTCTTCTGCGAAACCCATTTACCAATCCGTAGTATTTCTATTCTCATGTATTGATTTTATTAGAATAAAACCACTTCTAGTTTATAAAACGAGTAAAATAAATAGGCCATCCTCAAATAGAAAATAATTAGAACGTTGTTTTCATTTTCATTGTGTTCAACCCAATTACTTCATAAACTCGGTTTTCAGAAAATAAAAAAGTCAATTTTTAAATGCAGTTTTATTATTTTTAGTTATAATTTAGTTGGAGATAATGTGAATTCCTGGGAATTGGTTTGTAAGGATGAAGCATCGCGCGGGATTATTTTTATACGTAGATTTAGGAATTTTATGTTTGAACTTTTGCATTGGGAGTCAGTGAAGATAAGAATTATGAATGTAAGGTTAGTAGAAACGAGAACATTGAATTCCTAGGTATATATGTAGTTAAAAGTGCTCACAAACCAGAGAGAATTAGTAATTTTAATTAGCATGCCTTATTTTGGAACGTTTGGAAAAGTAGTTAAAGAATGGGTACGGTAAACATTTTAAATTTTACATATCAATACTGTACCTGTTATTAGTGAAATCTACGAAAATGTTGATTGAATCATCAAAAGATATTATCACTTTCTAGTCAGAAGTGCGTTTCCAATAAATGATGTTATCTACACTCTGAAGTAAGCATGGAAGTAGTCACTGATTACTTGTACATTAGACACGCATACGTCTACTTCTAAATATATATGATTTTGCGAAATCATTTGCGCGAAAACGTCATGACCACGTTTAAGAAAATACTTTCGTCAAAGAGGAATCGATTCATAATGATTACATAATTCCAAAACACTTCGTAAAATATTTGGCCTAAGGTGATTAGCCCAGAGTATATGAATCCGCAAATCAATTACTTCGTTTCAAATAATAAATATTTTATGTCAACGATTTGCTTCCCCATTCTACTACTATTGTCAATAACGATAATGATAACGATAACGATAATGATAATGATAATGATAATGATAACGATAATGTAAATTTTTCCCTTATTTGAGTTTAAAAGTAGTGCATGATTGATTCACTGTTTATCTGATGTTCTCAGGCGTTTCAACTACTATGTGTGTTCATTGGTCGCGTACATAGTTCATGTTAGCAGGGGGTGGCAGTGTTCCTTCCCCAATAGAACTTGAGGTTCGGTGCGTGTCTATTTGCCAGCTTCAGGTCCCTCCTTCCTAACGTGGCAGCACCCCAACCAGAGCGTGCTCTACGCTCCCGTCCCCTTCACAGACGTGTGTGATAAAGTAGTGCGTGTAAGTGTGCATGAAAGTGCAGAAAATGGGATAAGAGTGAGGGTGGGAAGATCGTGCGCGGTCCATAGCTATTTTCTGTAGTACTTTTTAAAGTGGATATTTTCTTAAGTTGTTTTCTTAAGTTCTTTCTTTAAGTAACTTTTTCTTAAGTAGCTATTTTTTTAGGTACTATTCCGGCATTTGCCTAATATTGATATGCCCATGGTACTCTCCTGCAGACTCTGATTGGAAAGTAGTCTACCGTATTAGCTTATACAATTTGATATCAAGCAGCACTATGTAAACTACATAATTTAATGATGATTTGATCGTTCTTTGACTCAGTATAGAGCAGTTCCTCGGATATTCCATGAAACACTGTACCACGGTCAAACAATCATGAATAGAGCTCCACCGATCAACTCTAGGATCCGCTTCACCGGAGCAACTTCTACGAACACTTGCACCTACGCAACTGTTTGGCGCCTGCCGTGAAGAGAGCGTTCGAGGAAGCCCCGCTCGCTTCGTGGCAGCGGTCCAACTCGGTCGCCGCCTCTTTTATCTGATTCGCAGCCGCCGCGAGCGCTGCGGAGCGCGAGGCGCCGCGACGCCCACAGCGGAGGGAGGGCACGCGCCCAAGTAGCCGTGTTTATGCAGATGAGTTGACTGTACAGCAGCGACAATCGACAGAAAACTGTGTTGGAAGTTTTTCTTGCTAGTGAAGTGTCGATTATGATGTTCGGAAAGAATGAGATTGGTTCATTCAACAAGTTAGCGAAGTATTTCGTTTTTGTTTGTCGTAGAAAAGAAAAAACGTTTCATACACTAAATGATGTTAAGTAAGAATTGGGTAAATGGTTCACTCAACAAGTTGTCACAGCGTCTCTTTTTTACAGCTAATATAAAGTTTAAAATGGTTCTAGATAACATTTTTTAGTTAATTTCTTTACGTATGTAATAGTAATTACTATTAAAATGTTTGAGTTTAAAATTTATTTTGTATGAGGTGCATTCTTGAAAACAGAAACATGTGCGAAACACTTGTGGCAAACAAGTTTCCCCCTTCCATTACTGGGAAATGGCAAATAAGTTTCCCCCTTCCATTACTGGCGGAACAAGTCCTTTCGTAAAATGAACTTCACAAGATATCCCGAATGTAGCTGCTCACACATCCCGAATGTAGCTGGAATATCACAAGATATCCCGAGATGTAGCTGCTTGAGAGATAATGATGCCTAATAAACAAAAAGGGTGAATTTGATGTTTATTACCTACCAACAATAAACAAATTAAGAATAGAATACCATTGAATATTTATTATTTAAAGTTATATTTCCAGCAATCCAACATGAGATCATTTCGAATAGAGTTTCTAACTGTTGTTTGAGATGGAGATTCTGACAATCGTCAACAAATCTCGGAGAAGATCATCGTTATAGCTCTTCAAACAAACCAGTGTGGCACCAAACGACGCATAAATCAACTCGTGAATAATACATACAACGCCATCTTCCGAATCCACCGCGAAGTTTTCATTGACGTCAATGCGGCCATAAAAATGCCATGCTCGTTCTGCGTTGACACAGATACGTTCCTGCTGGGTTATAGGTTACACATCGTTATCTTTACGTTAAAAATTCTATTCCGCGTAAGAAATTTGTCTTTTGTTTTCCATTTCTCTTGTATTCTATGCAATAAATCTTTCGAGTTCAATCACCTCTCGGTTTTGTACATTATTTTATTTTGTTTAATTTATGTACTTCTGGATTTGGTTTTTATTTAAAGAACACGAGTATTATGCGGAATTGCATATACATTTCTAATTGTAGGAAAATATTTCGCAGTATTGAAAGTGAAGGCACGACAAACCCTTCTTATATAAATTTTTCAAATGTTACTGATAATTCACCAGTATTATGAATCTCTTAAACATCGGGAAAATGTACAGGTTGTTAGAAATTTAAAAATCAATGAAATAAATGGAATGTGTAGTATTCAGTTACTTTCATAAATGGTTCCAGAAGAATGGAATAATATATTTAAAGTAAAATGCCTTAATTATTTCTATTACTTTCTGAGATTGGTTCACCTTTCTTTATATAAAATTAACCAAAATCTCTAAAGTGGTAGTTAGTATTAGATACTTCTTGTGAGTAGAAGTTACATTTTCTGTTCACTTACTTCATTGGTAAACTTTTTTGGAGTCTCATTAACAAATACAACAAAGTGAAATCTCGTTCGGACAGTTAGTAATCTCCGATTCAACAGAAAGTTTAAACTTTTATATACCGGAAAGTTCACGAAAACGTGAACTAACACTTTCTCGATAACTCTGCCAGAAGGTTTTGATATTTTCTCAATTAATGGAATGAATCCATGCCGTGCCAACATGCCATAATCCTGTAACTCGAAGTAAATAAATGTACTCCCTTCTGTCGCAAAAACTCATTGTTTTCGGAAAGCGAGAGTAACACGGAGTTCATGCAGATAATAAAGCTCTAATGGACGTATGAATGTATATTAGCTAGGAGAGTGAAACCACTTTTACATTAGAGAATATTAGCCATTAAAAAGAAGATAAATATAGATATTTTCAGGCGCCTCATCTGCTATGATCATTAAAACCGATAGTGTATTGAATATTTTTATCCCGGGAGGTGGCGATGTTTCTTCTCTGCAGGATGGAGAGATCCAACGCCGGCCATATATTTGCAGAGGATTTCCTCCTCCAGCTATCTCCACCACCGAGCACCTCCCCAACCAGGGCAAGCTCTAAGTTCCCGTCATGTGTGGTGGTATAGAGTGTGTGTGTGTAAGGGATGATGCTAGGACAAGGAATAGGGAGGAAAGATCGCGCGCACAGCGTGGCCCGTTTGATAGGATTCTGCTTCGTCATTTGCCTGATGTTGATCAGAGAAACCACGATAAAGTATCTATCAGAGCAGCCGACAACTAGTATTGCTCATAAAGCGGCTGAAATTGACCTAGCTGTAAAGAAATTCCGCCATAGACGGGGCTCAAAACCGAGAACTTTTCGCTCAGATTTGCTGTGGAGGCAGCAGCAAGTCCTAGATCGGGGCTGAATCAGCCGGTGGATGTTAACGATGTTAAAGAGGTGCGCTCCGTACTGTCTACAGAATGTCTAGATTTCCCCGGATCAAGAGCCCGCACCGAGTGCACCTTATAGAGCGTGTCGCGGAATGAAAGTTACAAATTTCTAGGGCGTGTAGAAGGGTAGAAAATGATATTTTTTACCCCAATGAACATGTAGTGGAAAACTTCTTATAACGGAATTATATGCATTTTACAGGTGGCATTCGCTCCTGATTGCTAGGCAATCCAGTATGCAAAGATGTTTGACAGGTCGATTTCTAATGCAGTCAAGGTGACTTCATGTACCTGCCCGACATCAGTGCATACGAGGCAGCCTAAAAATCAGTAGCAAATGCCTCTTTGTTTTCATACAAGCACAAAAGCCTAACACATGGCAATTGATAAAAAATCTTTAACTTGTAATCTAGCATGTTGAACGATGACCTCATCGCCCGCGGTCATCACAGCTCGTGGTTTGTATTAAATCCGGGTAAGTGAGGACATTCTATAACTATACTACCTGTAACAGCACAACGTCCAATTACAGAAAGAGGTGTCTAATGTCGAGTGAGGTCGAAACGGAAAGATTGCAGTTAATTTTGTGAAGATGATGTGGAACCGGTGCCTACCCGCATATCCAGATGAAGATTAAGAAACCAAACAGTGAATTAAAGGGAAAAAGAAAAAAAACTAGAATACGTGGTAAACGCATTTATGATGTACAGCGCAAACTGAAAAAAAATGTTGACTAAGCATCAAGTAAATTCATGCTGTACCGCTCGTTTGTCCTGTATTACGATACATTTCCCACTTATGGGAATCTCCGAGAAGGTTTAACTGTTTGTGTGCGGTGAAATTGAGATTCAGGGGCCATTCAGCGTCGTCGTCACTTGCGAACTGGGCCGCGCGCGGGCTTTGAAACCCGCCGTCCCGTCCCGTCCCGTCCCGCTGCGCCGCGGCGCCCGTCCAAATGCCGCTCAGGCCGCGCGCGCAGGGGCTGCCTGTCGCCGCTGACGAAGACGAGGCAGCGGCGGCGCCGAAACAACGGCATTCGCTCCCCCGTCCCTTCGGCGCCTCCGCCTCCGCATCCACTCTCTCTGGGCCTTCCTCCTCCTTCGCTCCGTGCCGCAGCCTCCACTACCCTTTGGCCGGGAGCGGTAGCTCAGTGCATCAACTGATGTTACTGCAGCGCCCTGACTGGAGGTCGTTCGAGTCCTGACGGCGGCAGGATTTTCGACACTAGCTCTTCAGGTAGGTCGAATTCAGTCGCTGTTGGAGAGAACTCTAGCGACCGGCTGCTCTGATCGGTAGTTTACCGTGATTTCTCCGATCAACACCAGGCGAATGCCGGAGCAGTACCTTACCAAACGGGCCACAGGACCGCGCGCGATCTGTCCTTCCTCTTCCTTGTCCTATTCTACTCCTCTTACACACACACACACACACACACACACATGCACTACACTACCACATATTCCGGAAGACCGGTCGGAGCTTAGAGCTTGTCCCGGCTCGGGCGATGCCCGCTGGTGGGAGAGACCTGGTTAGGGGCACACCCCACTAGCCGGCGGTAGGTCGGTGCCGGATCTCGCCATCCAGCGGGGGAAGATCAGCGCCATCTCCCGAGGAAAAACATACACTACACTAACGGGACTAATGACCAAAGCAGTTGACGCGCCCGGACACACGAAAAAATCAATCGATCAAAAAATCCACTACCCTTTGCCATATCCTTCCCTTCAACCTCTTTCCTTCCATCTGCGTCTCTCCCTCTTCCGCCTATGTTCGCACGCAAGTCCTGTCAGCGGTATCTTCTTCTACATTGACTCGCCACCTACTCATCTCCCTTGTTCTCTCCTTTTCCCTCCGACGCCTATGCATTCTGCCTTCCGTTCCTCATTCATAGTTCCCACGATCTTCGCGTTCTCCTCCATCCCTCGTGCCACTGCCCCCTTTGCTTCCACCTTTGTCCTTGACCCTGTTTCAATCCACAGGCGCTCTGCTCTCTTTGTGTCTTTCACCACCTCTGACTCCGCTCCTACTCTGTCTCAGGCGCCGCTCTCGACCAGACCTCCTGCTGCTCACGTGCCCCCCTTCTGCCCAAATTCCAGCCTGCCTTTGAATCTCTCCCCCCTCCCGCCCCCTCCGCCCCCCGCATCGATTGAATGCAAACGCGGCCCGCGCCGCACCGCGAGCCGTCATCTCGGCACCCAAGAGGCTGCTTCGCCAACACCAATGGAAACTATGGTCACTTTGGAATAGAATGATTGACGGTTCACCGTAGTGTGTACAGCAACCAATCATTGCGCTCTAATAGTCATGGAGTTGGCTGTCTAGGCCTTACGATCAAATGTTTCACACGAAATGGCTCCCGAGATATGAAGTAATAATGTGAAACACTTTTGCTTTTTATCAAGAAACGGGAACAGCACACTGGATAAAATTACCTTACTAGATTAAACATAATACTAACTATTAAGTATGAAAGAATAATGGGGAATTAATCCTGGTTAGGATTGGTTAAGATTTGGGCTGTCCTATTTTGTTTGTTGCACTCGTTATGATTTACCATATGTTTAGCGATCTGTAGAATGAACATGCGCCTTCATACTGATTCAATAAGTTCTGAATTGATGACTAGGAGCAATAGCTTGGCATGTCCGTAGGCGGGTAATGACTAGGAAATCATACCTTGAGTCGATTCAATCAGTTTTAATTACATAATCTTGAAATACAACCTACATTCAGAATGTACAAAGCTTTCTCCATGCCACACAATGCAAAGACTTTATACACTTCGCCAAAAGTTACAACTTATCCAAAATTTTGCAGCGACTTTAAACACTGTTCATAGTAAATTTAGAACATAGTAAGACAGTCATCTACAATTCGTCTACTTAGTTCGTCTTTTAAATCATCTTTCGTGCGCAATTAGTGGGTATATTTCTTCTTTCGATTGCTTGCGGGTGTCTTTTCACGAACGCAATCGTTCAGCAGTAGGTACTTCGTTGGATCGCCTGGGTTCAACAATGGGCAGAGAAGAAGCTGAAAAAGCTTAATAAAGCTAATATGTTGACGAAGATGACCTCTTTTATTTCTTCTTATAAGAACGTCAACAACACCAAATCAGAATTCCCACAATTAATGGACAGAGGGCAACCTACTCTGGCAACGTTAGAGGGCCAACTGTTTCGGCAATTGCTATCGTTAGGTCCAGTCCACACAACGTGATGAAATTACTTCCGTAGTCACGTTATTTCTTACAAAACTACAGTCTAAATGTTTAGCATATTTTTTTATGATCATGCGTCATAATTCGAAGTGAGATTTTTCTCAATCATTTGCATTGAGAGTCTCATCATTCTTTTGGAAAAACTTATTTCTTTGTGAAAACTCGAAAGAATTTACGATGGATTTAAGAGGCTGATTGCAGTGATATAGTCTAAAGTAAAAGACTAGCTGTTCGGGTGCGTTATAACTAGTATCCGTTTCTTGAATAGGTTGTGGAGACAGTGTATATAAATTTCGCGATGAACTCTGCTGAAGCCCAGCTAGACGGATAATTTAAAGTTGTCTAACTAGCCCTGACGGTCGAAATTGCTCGAGAAGCTATGAAACCGCGGGAGGATTTATGTGGGTGGGGAAAGTAGCGCGTTTCAGACAGAGAAACACTATACTCACAAATGGGCTGTCTGAAGGTTTTATATAAAACTTCAAATAACCTCATTTTAATTCTTCCAAGCATTTTAAAATACTAGCATCGTTATCGTAAAATTTCCTTGCAAAGACCTCCACTTCCTTTCTAAGCTTATCGTCGAGAAATTGCCATGTAATCTTTAAATCTTTGTCTCTCTTGCGGTAGGCTATCATTGAAAAATATTACTAAAGGTTGTTATATAGAATATACGTAAGTAGAAATATTTTACAATAATTTACACCACCATAAGGCTGTTATGATTCAAGATTCATAATTAACTACTACATAACTTTCTAAAGAATGTTAAATTACACATTTAGGAAGTTTTAATGGGGCTATTGAAAAAGGAAAATAATGGCAGAGATTATCTCTCTTAATTTCACCAATAAGTAAGTATAATGGTGGGAGGGAGATTTAGATGGGCAATAAGAGAAACAAATGTTCTAGGCTAGGTAATAGTATAGTAAGAGAGGACTTGGAATCTTTGCGAAAAGTCCTGTGATTGCTGCAGCGAAGTAAGGTAAGTACTGCATTCCCAAGAACAACAGTACCTTAAGTGGCTATTAAATGCCAATGCCACTATAAATATAAATAATTTTAGAATCCCCTGAATACAAATAAGGCTTTTAAAGTACAGTAAAATTATACTCTCAAAGTTCTAGAGACGATCTGATTCATGAGATCAACAGAGCTACCTATTTTTTGTATTAAGGTTAGAGTTTTCGAAGTAACAAACTTAGATTTTTCTTTTTCACAGTTTTTTCAACACGGAATATATAGTATTGCGACCCACCCTCCGCCGGCTAGCTCAGAATGGGTTTTCAAGGTGGGCGCAAAATAAAAATACAATTAGAATAGCGGGATCAGGGTCATGTGGGCGTTGTGGATTGAATGCATTTACACAGAAACTCAAGTCGAATCACTTTCCACTTACTTAAGTATATTCTAATTAAATTGCTGTTACAGTCAATGAACATAAAACACTTTACATATACAAGAATTTTGTCTTGCTGAAAAAAAGAAAACAACTTACACTCTCAATAATTAACTACACTGTTTCCTTTGCTCTGATTTAAATCAATTTCAAAGAATACTTAGAACTTTGCCTAATCATTCCAGTCGTAAATTCCTAGTTGCAACTTTACAATTAGCTAAGTTTTCTTGAAAGAAAAGATTGATTCTATTTTTCACAGAATATCAGTATAAAGAACCTGTACTAATACTTTCTTTCCGAAACAAATTATTCCTTCTAATATCTACAAATTGTTCAAGTTGGCACGACCTTACTGTGTCTTTTCACGGCGTAGAAATCTACGGCGTCCACTCTTCCAGTCGCTCGGTGTCCTTGTCCTTGCAGCTCGGTCGGGAGCAAAGCCGCCCTCTGCAGAACCGCACGGTCGCCCCTTTCCAGTACCGTTGTTCAACTCACGATGTGGCCTCCGTCTCGTTTTCCGTTGATACTCTTTTCGTATTCTTTTATAGAATGTAACTAGCTTTTAATTCCATATTTAAAAGAATCTACAATACGACAACTGAGTCTATCGTATAAGAAGAATAAATATAAAATAAGAAAAACTGCAAAGAAAAGAAATGAATGGCCATACTTTCATCCTTTTCCTGATGAATTGTTTTAATGCCTTGTAATATGATAATTACCTCCTCGAATGTCTTGAAGAGTTTTTATCGTAGATGCAGTCCTGAAGTCCGTAGCAGTACGAGGTGCCGCCTTCTCGTGATCGGTAGGTCCTCACTCTCCAGCTGTTACTTCAGAAAGAAAGCTTTCTTTCTCCCGACTCTCGGTGTCGCATACTCTACCGAGACGCTCCCTTACGGATATAGTTCGTAGTTTTCATTTTCGGATTGTATTCATGCGCGTTGGCGCGCGTTCAAACAGCTCATCTTATTCTTGAATATTGATGTCTCCGTTTTCGAGACCTCGGCAAACGGATGGTCACAGTATTTTAGTATAATTTATTTTTAAAATATAAACAAACATTTTAAATATTACAAAGGTGATAAATATATTTTGCCGCAATATATTTTGCATGATGAATGTTTAGTTGACGCAAACCTCAGCAGTTTAACAATTAACATTAAAGATAATGACCATGCAATCAATACATTAAACATATATCAAATTTAAATTGTAGATAAAGAAATGGATAATTATACAAAATACAACAGATCACACTGGAAGACATTTTTGGTAAACAATGGATTTTTTATTATTGCATTATGTTTCAAATGAAAACCTTCCTTTCATGGAGAAAATAAATATTAAAGCGGAATACTCCAAATATTAATTCAAACCTTTTTTAAAAGTTTACAAACATTCGATTAGCAGTACCATTTTCCAAACTTTTAAAATGAAAAAAAAATTATACACCTTTCCAATCATTTAATCGAACAAATTTATTACTGAAAATTGGAGACCGACCAAATGTTAAGAATTCTCAGGAGGTAACAGCTTCGAAAGTCAATGGACCAACTGTGAGAAATATTTATACAAACAGAAACAAAAAGGTGTCGCTGCCTCCTTTTCCGCGACAACGACCGCGTGCGACGAGGGCATTCCTCCGTGCGGGCGAAGTGCCGAGAGGCGCCTGGTTCGAGTGATCGATCGTTGGGCAGGTCGCTCGCCTCTTCCTCCTCCTCCTACTCCGCCACCCGATGGTAAATTAACGACGCCAGAGAGGCGCGTACGGGACGCGATGGGAGGAATGGAAGGAAGGGGGGGGGTCAGGGAGGCGAGCCGCGACGCTTCGTGTCGAATTGCGTCGCGTCGGATCGCGTCGCGTCGCATCGGATCGTGCGGATCGCGTCGCGTCGGATCGCGTTGCGTCGGAATACGTCGAGTCGGATCGTGTTGCGTTGGATCGCGTGGCGTCGGATCGCGTCGCGTCGGATCGTGTCAGATCGCATCGCGTTGGATCCCGTCGAGTCGGATCGCGTCGCGTCGGATCGCGTCGCGTCGGATCGCGTCGCGTCGGATCAGGTCGGATCGCGTCGCGTCGCGTCGGATGCGTTGCGTCGGATCGCGTCGCGTCGGATCGCGTTGCGTCGGATCGCGTCGCGTCGGATCGCGTTGCGTCGGATCGCGTCGCGTCGGATGCGTCGAGTCGGTCGGATCGCGTCGGATAGCGTGACGTCTTACCGTGCCGTGTCGTATCGTATCGCGTCCTATCGCGTCGCGTCGCCGCGTCGCTCTGTATCATGTCGTGCAGCGCCGCTGCGACTCTGCTCCTGTGGACGTTTTTTGCCCTATCGCGCTAGCCATCGCAGGCTCCGCAGATCTACCACCAAACTAACCCAGAACTAAAGCCCCTTTAACATGGGCATTTTTCATCATTTTTTCGCGTGTGATGAGATTTTTGTGCACTTTTGAGAGCGTTCTGTGTTGAATTGTAATATGAAGGGATTGGTGTGTTGAGAATTAAAAATATTGTCTGATGTTATCGCGTTCCATTTTGTTTTAAAGTAACTTAACTTACATTATCGTAGATGCAATGTTCAACTGCTTAATCTTCAGCGCGTTTGAGGCGTCTAGAAAAAATATTTTCATCATGCTTACGTGTAGAAAACTAAATATCGGCGTAAAACGCCGGATCTCGTTCATCAAGTTTCGATATTCAAAGAGTACCGCGTTGAAACGAACGTCACTTTTTCATCCATTTTTTGTATAGAAAAATGATGAAAAAACGACCGTGTAAAACGGGCTTAAGAACCGACTTGACAGCGAACACTTGAACGACAAGCTTCCTCAAGTTACAGATTTTTATTCAAAAATAAGCCTTATTCTCAATTGAGAACAATGAGTGTCTGCTTATTTCTACAAGGGCTCGTGCTCTTAAATTACCCTTATTCGGCCTATTTAACGGTATGCTCTTACGCTCTCGCACTTTTACCATGGGAAACGATGACAATGATTTCACAAAGTATTTTGAGTCTTATGCGCAACCCATAATTCTGCGAAAAGGTACATCTACATGGATACAACATTGAATGTGTGCAATTCGCGAAAGCACACAGGTCAAATTGAACTTATTTGCGGGCTAAAATATAGTGTTTATACACAACGACGAGTGTGGTCACCACATTCAGGGGTCA
This sequence comes from Teleogryllus oceanicus, assembly GCA_964035755.1. NCBI lineage: Eukaryota > Metazoa > Arthropoda > Insecta > Orthoptera > Gryllidae > Teleogryllus > Teleogryllus oceanicus. The sequence continues at coordinate 127,094,512 of CAXIVR010000005.1, read as the reverse complement.
CAGACATCCACGAGACAGACATCCACTTATGCAAATGACACGTTGCCACGTCGCCATGACATGAGGAGTGAACGATTTTATCTGTCACGTTATTTTAAATAATATCTTTTTGTGTAAGTGTTCCAGTGTTCCCTAAATGGCTACTTCGATTTCGGCCATATGTCGCCCGACCTACCATAGTTACTCCTGAATTGGTTTGCCGTTAGTAATGCACTTTAAGCAACATATTATCATCACTTCCGCCACTCTCGTCGGCTGTTGGCCATTCTACCTTCTACTCCAGATCTACTGTAGGCTATAGCATTCCAGCGATTCACTTAATATTCATGTTATTCTATTACATTAGCATTCTATTAACATTAGCCGCTGCAACAACGTTGGCCATTCCAACAGCTCGCACTCATTTTTTGTTGAGTGCGCGAAGGAAACAGAAGGAAAGAATAAAAGCGAAGTTTTTATCCATGTGGATTTATTTAATATATTGGACGGTCGATAGATTTCATTATTCAAGATATCATTCGATTTGCCTTCATCTCTCCAGTGGTAGTGTTCTTAAAAAGCCGAAGTCACTTTTCAATTATTTTGTAATCTAGTCAAATTATTAATAGATAATTGACGCATTGGTAGGCAAGTAGTTAAAGGTATGTAAGAGAAATGATGCCATTTCTTCCAAGGTATACTGGAATGCGATTTCCCTTTCTCCACAAATCTAGTGCTGGTACTAGTCCATTCACACCTAATGTTCAAGAAATGCAAACAAATTATACTGCAGCTCTCGAAAGCAGAAAATAATAATATATTCATAATGCTGGGAAGTATATTCACAGCTTTCTTCTTAAGTAATTATATGACTAAGAACTGTAAACGTCCCAAATCTGTTTATTGATGACCTTTCCCGCTATTTTGTATTCACTCATATCTGCTACGAAATGATCATCCCCAAAATCGCTCTTCGTAGTCTGCAGTTTTACCCACAGTGTCTTTTATACGCGACCTGCCTGTCCCCCACCACCACCGCCCCCCCGCCCTTCCTCCCTGCGGCTCCATCGCCGCCGCCGCCTGGTAATTAAGCGACGCGCCGCACGCGCGCTTCTTGCAGAGAAGACTCCGAGCAGAAAGTTGGAGACTCCCATTAAAGGCCGCAGGATCTGCATAGCTCTGCAATACGTTCCACACGCCTTTTTTATACGTCGCATTTTTCGTTGCCACTAAGTATTAGCTTAAAGAATTATAGAGCAGACGTTTCTCGATTAGTTTATCTCATTAGTGATCTCTATTTTACTATTATTAGAAAAAAACAACGTATTAAAATATTAATTTTGGTCATTTCGTAAAATTAGATTCCTTACAGATGGAAGGTGATACAAAAATTTGATGTAAGCTTGTAACATCAAAACTAGTTGCAAAATTTGGTCATAGTCTAAAAAGTAAGAATAGGTTTATACTGGATTTCAACAAGGGATGTGAATTGTTTTTTTAAACGTAGAGACTCTGTGTTCTACTTTACTAAACATTATAATATATTTCTAAGTATTTATTTAGCAAAGAACGGCTTAGACTGTGTGATTATTACTATTATTTAGTCACTTTAATTTTATATATACAGTAAATGCTCATCAACACGAATTCCAAGGGACCGAAAAAATCGGAGTTTGTGTTATAAAAATTCGGGTTATCCGAGTAGTATTATAAATATTAATTTAATCTCTTGCCGGAACCGAATTTTGTTCGTGTTACGGCGAAATTTGCGTTGATCGAGTTCACGCTAACGAGGATGTACTGTATTTGTAAATCCTGCACCTGCCCGATGGTCAGTGTATACTCAGAAAAGCTAAACTTCCAAGAAAAATTGAAGATCTACTATGGTAAATAATGACATGAAGCGCAAAGAACCTGAGCCTTTTCTTTGTAAAAGAGCAGGACCTACCGTTTCCGAGTTACGCGCATTACACACTCAACGTGTGATGCGTGTTTATATCACGAATGTTAGAAGAGGCGCGAAATTTAAAAATGAAAATAGCTGTAAAAAGGAGAATAAAAATTGGAGTCTTTTTGAGTAATAATATATGGCTCTTTTTTCCTTCGCGCAAGGTGAATCTGTCCAATTAATATACTCACGTAGACAAACGAAAGTGCGAAAGCGGGGGACCCAAGAAATGCGATTTGCATTGGAAATGGCGGAGAGTGGGCGGGGCGCAATGAGGTTGGCGGGGTGGGGTGGAGGGGGTGGGGCAGGCCAAGTTGCAGGCTCGGAAGTTTCATTAGCGACCGGCGCTGGGCCGGCGCCACCAGACAGGGTGCGAGACTGCGGTCGGAGCGCGGCGTGGCGCGGGGGTGGGGGGGGGGGGCGGGGATGGGTGGAGGATGAGGGCGGTGGAGTGGGCGAGTCCTCAGCGAAGTTCCTGGAGCGCAGTCTGGCGTCGCCGGCTGGCGGCGGGCGAGTTCCACTTGGGGGCACGACCCGGCGCACACGAACCTCCCCCCCCCGCCCCGCCCCCGCCGCCCCCGCCCCCCCCGTCCGCCCCGCCCCCCCGCCCCGCTCCGCCCCGCCCGCGGCACTCCACGGTCCACTGTGACCCACTGCGTCCCTCTCCGCCCGCTGCCCCCCCCGGCCCTCTCCTCTCCCCCTGCTCCGCCCCCTCCGCCCCGCTCCGCCCCCTGCTCCGCCCCTGCTCCGCCCCGCTCCGCCCGCTCCGCCCGCCCGCCCCGCTCCGCCCGCTCCGCCCGCGCTCCGCCCCGCTCCGCCCGCCCGCCCGCTCCGCCCGCTCCGCCCGCCCGCCCGCCCCGCTCCGCCCGCTCCTCCCGCCGCCCGTCCCGCCCGTCCCGCCCGTCCCGCTCCGCGCCGCCCCGCTCCGCTTTCCCTGCTCCGCCCGCTGCGCCGCCCCGCGCCGCCCCGCTCCGCTCGCCGCTCGCCGGGGGCGCAATATCGCCGCAGGACCTTCGAGCATCGAGCTGTGTTTGCAAAGCGGCGAGGCTCGCCACTCGCCGCGGGCGGCTCCCTACGACAGCAGACGAGGGCGCCCACGCGCCGTGGGCGTGCTAGGCGCGCTCCATAGACCGTGGGATGAGGAAGCTGCGGGACGTTGTTTGAGGTGCTTTGGAGATGTTTCCGAGCGACGGAAGTGCTAGGAAGTAGAGAGGAGAAGCGCAGCCATTGAGAACATTTGTGGAGTTGGGGGGTGGGGGGAGTGTTTGATGGTAGTCTGGTAGGTTAGGAAAGGTTGCAGGAGTTGGAAGTGCTTGGTAATATCAGGTGTGATCTGTGAGGTTGGGGAAGAGCGGGATCTATTAGCTTTTGAAAATAAAGTTTGTAATACAACCCAAACCAGGATAAAAGACCTTTAAGTTAAAGGTTTGGAATTAGCGATTATTCTTTTATTACTAAGTATGTATAATTAAATATGCAAAACCGCCATTTCAATATTACTGAAACAAATTGCTATTGATTATGGAACAATATTAGCAATATTAATTTTATGTTCAAAATCAAAACTACAAAAATAATTGTTGAAAACGATATATCCACACTTGTTTAGGTAGGTTAAACTACTTTCATAATAACTTACGATACTTTCTCATTATTTTATGTGATAATAGTTATCTATTTTGTAGTAAACAAATACTTAACAAAATTCAGTCATCGACGTTGTAGTATATTTTGTATCCTCAGCCCTCAAACAGTAAATAACTCTGAATGAGAACTGCACCGAACCTTTGCTAATAATGTTTAAAAAATGCTTTATTATGAAACTGAAGCACGACTCCATCTCTTGGCGATGAACGAAGAACATGGAAAATGGATTGTTCGGGATGTTGTAACAATTTAATTTGTGACTAGATTCTTTTAGCTCGTAGATCCTGTAGGTATGGCGACGATCGGTCGGCTGAAGTCTGGTGGCCCGGCCCAGACATCTGTGAAATGCAGGGGAACCGATGGACAGATTGGTAGAGGTTTCAGGGCACGTCAACGGTTATGGTCCTTAGTCACTTAAGTGTAGTGCTTGTTTTCACTCGGGATGATCTTCCCCGTTGAATGGTGAGATGCGGCGCCGAGCAACACCTCGCATGGCAGATTTTCTCACCACAAGGTATCATCAGGTGGTACCACTCCAGTACAACCAAGCTTCAAGCTCCTGACTGATCTACCAGCATGTGTAATAGTGTAATGCATGTAGTACTGTAGTGAGATAGTGCAGTGAGGTAGTGCTAGTAAAGCAGTCAGGATAGGACAAGGAAGAGGAAGGAAAGATCGCGAGCGGTCCGTGGGCCGTTTGTTAGGGCACTGCTTCGGCGTTAGCGTTGCCTTGATCGGAGAACTTCCGTTCAGAAGAGCCGGCCGCAAGAATTCTCCTCCATTCTGGAGCTGAATTAAACTTAGACCCCTAGCTACTACCGAACTCCGCCACAGTCGGGATTCTAGGACCTCCCGGTCGGAGTCGCTACTCAGACAGTGGCATTGCAGGCTCTGCGGCAAACTCGGCCCGCCAGCCCATGGCGTTGCGGTCACTTGTTGGCGCCCAGAGCAGAGGGGAGGCGGCGGTGGGTCGCCTCAGGGCAGGTGGCGCGGGGGCGGTCCTTTGCCGGGCGAGCGCCCCGCCGCGCCGCCCACTGGCTCGCTTTCATCCATTGCGGATGAAGGGGCCTTCAAATACTGGGGTAATTGACGATTGTGCCGAATTAATTTTGAAATGTTTTATGCTTTGGTAAAAGAGTTGCAAATACGTTTCCCTACTAATTAAAATGTTGAAACCCGTGTTAATATTCGAAACATGGTTGATCATACCAACAATACCATAGAACCAAGTCACAGGTGTCATGTTTGGTAAAATAAATAGTAAAGACTGTAATATAGTAACAAAGGAGAATCTCCCGATTCGGTATTTATGAGAACCGATATTTATGAGGGGTTCAAGAAATGAGCATAGGGTATTACGGCATTTAACACGAGATTTGGGGAATCCGTAAGGTCTACGTGAACGTATAAGATAACGGAGACTTTTTGTACAGGAACATCGCCTAAGTAGCTTGAACACGAGAAATGGGATAAATCAAATGATTTATAAACTGGAAGGCTGGGGATTCAATGAGAAATTTATTTATCCTATAAATCAATAATTTCAAAATAAAAGTATGTCGTCGCTCACTGATTCTGTTTTTATTACTCCATGTTCTGAAACTCAATCAGATTTCTAAAGAACTGTACTAATAGGTTCCAGAATATTAAAAATGGTACTCATACACCTCTAAACGTATTGAAGAAATATAAATCCGATAATTTTGAAGGGGTAGTTTAAGCGTAAAAAATGCCAGTGTATTAGGCTTCATGTGCAACATAAAACAATTACGTTAAGATCAGAATAACGCAGAGGGATGCAAACTGTCCAAACGTTTGAAAAACTGTTGTCAAAGCGCCTTGTGTTTTGAGTGCATTTGTATTCTTACTACTTTCTTTCGGTCATAAATTGTCACAAGTTCTAATTCAAATCAAACTGAGTTCATCACAACAACAAGTTTTCAGATGGAGCTTCTTAATTCATTGTTATTCTATCCAGTACAGTACACTGATTTCAGCAAATTATTTGACGGAGAACACCTACCGAAAACGGCATGCGTCACCAACTGGAGTTCAAGGACACACATTAATGAGTATTATCCGTCACTACATTTCAATTAGAAGCAAATACCAACGTTAGAGCAAATTCCAGCATCACATCTTTAGCAGCACATTTCAACCATATCAATACTTTATGAAAACAGTCGCGATACACATGAAATCAGACCTTGCTCCCAGTGGTGCGGGCCTGATTATTCGTCTGTCAGCTGCTCATATTTTCCGCATCCGACGCAAGCGCGAACTGTTTAACATTTAAAGCCGTCTGCTGAACGCACGCGATCTCGCAGGCGCCGAGGGAATACTTCGTTACGATCGCAGCGCTGCTGCAGCAGCAACGCCCACCACCGCGCGTTAATCAGATCCGACGGACAACAATAGATCCCAGGCGATCGCCTACGCAACGTGAGCGAGGAGGAACGTGGAGGGTGAGGGAGGCGGGGAGGGAAGTGGAAGGGGCATGGGAGGGGGAGTGCGGACTCCACTGGTGGTTGGGGGAGAGGAATGTGGAACAGTTGAGGCAGATGGAAAGGGGCGTGGTCGTTGGAGGAGTTGAGGCGAATGAAACGAGGACCTGTGGGTAGGCAAGACGGAGTGAGAGGATGGGGAAGGGAACAGTTGAGGCAGATGGAAAGGGGCGTGGTCGTCTGGAGGAGTTGGAGGCGAATGAAACGAGGACCTGTGGGTAGAGCAAGATGGAGTAAGTGGGACGGGACGAGGTGTGTGCAACGGGCAAGAGAGAGACGGCAGATACGGGACAAGAATAACGGACGGGTGGAGTAGCGAGGGTTGTAACTGGCAATGTCGATCGGAGCTGGGTGAGGTAGAGGATGACAAGATAGAGGCGAGCCGGTTCGGATCCGGGTGGAGGCAATATTGAGGTAAGTTAGGGCGAATTGGGGCAGAACGGTACTGTATAGAATTGAATAGAGTAGGGTAGGTGGGGTTGTGTTGGATGTTCCAGAAATTTATAGGATACATTGGGGCAGCGATGGATGTATAGGGTGTGATTTTGGAAGATCTTAGTTAATTGTAAGTTGTTTACCTGAGACTGGGCGAGGTATAATAAGGGCGAAGAGAGAAGGAGCGAGATGAGACAGGGCGAATGATGGAGGACGAAATGAGGCGCGGGGTTGCCGGAAGAGGAGGATAAGAAAGCCGGACACGGTTGGATGCTGAATAAAGTGAAACGGGATAGGGTTAGTTGGGTCGGGTCAGGTCCGGAAAGGGCGGGTAAAGAGGGGAGTAGTGGTAGTGGGGGGAGGGAAGGGGGGGGGGGGGGGGGGGGCCCGGAAGAGGAGGATAAGAACGGCGCGGGTTGGTTCGGGTGGGGGCGGGCGTGGAGGGACGTGGATGACGTTGAGGGACTGGAAGGGCGGAGGTGCAGGGCGTGGGATTGGCCGGGAGGGCCAAGCGACGCAGCTGGCTCAGCCGGGCGAAGGAGCCGCAGCGCAACGCGGGGAGGGGGAAAGGGAGGGGATAGAGCGGGGGCGTGTGTACCTGTGTTTCGCCTGCGGCGCCAATAATTGGCGGTTGGACCGCGGCAGACGTCGCGGTACAGCGAGCGCACGGAGAGGGGGGAAGACTGAACACCCGTTCGCACATGCGGCCCCATTAGAGCCTCTAGGGCCAAGGAGCAACTCTCGCATCGAAAGGGGCTGTTCATCATTGTCTCAGTGGCGCTGTTGTGTGAACGAACAATAGCGTTAACCCCTAAATACACACAATATTCTTTGAATGGAAAATAATTTAGAGAAATTTTCAAACTGAGAATTATGAAAATATTCATATCGTATTTCATGCTCAGTAAATACTACATATTCTTTTTAATTATTTACATAATATATGATATTTTCCTTTATCAATCTACATAATTTCAATATGTTTATGTTTATCTGTTCCCCTCACATTTCAATATTGCTACAGAGTCTGTTATTCTTTCCTTGATATGTCTGAGTCACAAAACTTCAATGATTCTTCTAAAACATGCATCACGTTGTCAACTTGTTTCTTCACTTTCTCTATAACGTATTCACTTACGTTTAATCATTAAATTAATAATTTTTTAACTTCGTAAAAAGTTCGTTTCACAACTGAATTTCGTTTACTTCCGATTAATCAGAAGCTAACCATCTGTGCCGTTGTTTATAATTCATGTTATCTCGAACTAATTTTCCTTTCCAATCATTTGGCTCACGATAGATAGTTTACTAGCTTGGTCTCCTTCCAATTATCTTAAAAGAGTTTATTTGGTTTTCCACAATGACTTTCCATCACCCTTTGTAATTTCGCGCATCCTGAAACGATCCTCATTTTTCTCTATCAAAGCTACTAACTTCCCTTTCTTTATTTCGCAAACTATCTTTCTCAACTGTTACCAACGGTTCTCTGCTTTCCCATGTGCTTAGTTCCCATGTTTTCAATTTTAAGCCTGATAATTAACTTTCTCACATTTTCGCAGAAGAACTCAGAGTCTTTCCTTGTGTGTTTCGTAGTATACCCTATTTCCTCCATCTACCATTATTTGTCATTTTATTCACAGATAATAATTTAATTATCAGCCAAAACCTCAGTATTCTCACCTTCTTAACTATGTATCCATGTTGAAATTACTTTGCATTTTTTATCAGATCACTGTACTCTGTACATATTTCTCCGTACCAAATGTGTATATTGTCCACGACGTAATTAAAAATCGTATCTTACAAATTATATCTTTAGTCGTTTTGAAGACTTCAAGTTTCTTATCGGTGATTTTCTGTTACATCACTTTTTTGTCCTTTTTATATATAACCGACCAGACATTTTCTACAATCCAATCTAAACAATGCATTCAATACTTCAACCCGCACCTCCCCAATCCTCGCATGGGCTGCTCCGTGATGCAACCTACCCTTCTACGTCGTTTCGTACTGCAGCCACCACTTCGATTCCCGGACCTGCACCCCGTCCTCACTGAAGCAATCCACTTCCTCGTTCCCCTAGCCGCCTCCGGTCACGCCACCCTGTCCCCCTTCTCCGGCCTCCCGCGCTGTCGAGAGCGCGCGCCCGCAGCTCTTTTATTTCGGCCTCGGGATCGATGGAGCCCGCAAGAAGCGCGTCGACCGCGTGGAAAGGGGCGGGGCGGGGCGGGGGACGACGGGGCGGGGAGCGACGGGGGGGGGGAGCGACGGGGCGGGGTGCGACGGGGCGGGGAGCGACCGGGGCGGGAGCGACGGGGCGAGGAGCGAGGGGCGGGAGCGACAGGGCGGGGAGCGAGGGCGGGAGCGACGGGGCGGGAGCGACGGGCGGGAGCGACGGGCGGGGAGCGACGGGGCGGGGAGCGACGGGCGGGAGCGACGGGCTGGGAGCGACGGGGTGAGCGACGGGCGGAGGAGGGCGGGAGCGACTGGCGAGGAGAGGAGCGAGGGCGGTGAGCAGGAGCGAGAGCGACGGACGAATGGAGGAGAGGGGAGCAGAGGATCAGGGACGGGCTGGGAGGTGGTTGGGACGAGGGGTTGAGATGGAGGGGTTGGGGCGAGGCTAGGCTAGGCAGGAAAAGGGCGAGGCGGTCAGAGCGGAGTTAGGACGCGGCGACGGAGGGACACGACGCTACGCAATTATATTCCAATAGCAGTTTTCTCTTGTATCTCCAGTAACACGCCATTTAGCTCCCAATAGAAGGATTCGCATTTGTCGTGAAGATGCGAGCGATGTGTGAGCTGGAGTGGTGGGAGGTTGAAAACGCTGCTCCGATGATAAAACGAGAAGGAAAGTGAAAAACATAAATATCAAACATTATTTTTTTCTTATTTACTAAAAAAAGTTAATCACAATTTATTGTCGGTGTCCTCTTTTTCTTTTTCTCGCCTTTGCTGAAAACATATTTTAGAAACGGTGTAACAAAAATAGTAAATATTAATAATTTATAAATAATAATTTGCCAATTATAGTAATAATTAAAACTTATATAATCATGTCTATCTGAATTTGAATTTAACAAAATCGTGAATTTCTTGCTAATAATAAAATTTGCTCTAGATGTGTTCCTGCATTACTAGGTAAATATTTTGATATAATCTAGCCTAGTTTAATAATCTAAAAACTAACGAAAACAAGACCGGTATCCAACTTATTTCTTAAGCTCTTTTTTCGTATGTGTATGAACTTCAAAAATTGTTTGCTCTCTCTCACTCAGAGCTACTAATAGACATTTATAAAATATTCCGCTTGTTATCACAAGGCTGCAGATATGAAGATCATTTATAATTTTCACGTAAATGTATAAAATTTATTGATCAATTTATAAATTTATTCATCAATTTATAAATTATTGATCAATTTATAAATTTATTCATCAATTTATATAATATTCATCAATGACTCAACTACAGCTCCCGTTACAACGGTACCTCTCTTCTACACATTTAATTTACTCCTTGAAAAAACATCAAAGGAACAAATCCTCTCAGAGTGAAAGTGGAAAGCAGAAACGCATTGTCTCTCACTCGCACAAAAGCAGGAGAAATATGTAACACAGAGCAGTGCGTTACAGGGATTATCAAAAGTGCAGGGAGGCACTCCGGATAATGAAGATTACAAACGCTCAATAAGAACTTCAACTTACAAAAATATTTTTTCTGAAGATTTGTTAGATTTATTAAAATATTAATTCGTAGCACAAAAATGTAATTTGAAGATAAATTATTCTTGTTGATTACAACAAAGAACAAATATCTCACCTTAAGAAAAAATCATTAGTCGATATATTTAGTTATGTATCAGCTGCACATAAAATGAACAGTTTGATTCAGTTTGAACAGATGAAAAAATAATCCCAAGTATTTTATTTGTATTGTCAAGTTTCATTCCTAGGAAATCCTCTTCTGAAAAAGTGAGGGATACGTCCATACAGCAGAACACATCACATCCCAAATTGAAATTTTACATAAGAGACGCAAAGATGCTCATAGTTGCTCAGATCCGACAGCCTTTTCAAAAACTTCGTTTCTAACTGATTACAACATTATATGTCACTATAAAACCAAAAAATGAATACAGATTAGGTTACTCATAAAAATTAAACATATTAATAAGAATTAACGAATTTCAATTAAAATTTTACCATTATTTAGAATTTGTATCCCAGAAAGTTTACATACCATCTGCTACGTCATGTAAATATGTGATGCGGAAAACTAAAAGGGACCATTTGTCGAAATACAAAGTTCCTGCGTGAGACTCAAAAACAAAAAAATAATTTCTTTTTTCATTATATTTAGTTTTGTAACGAACATTCCAAAAAAAATTGAAGCTAATTTTATTTCTTGAATGTTCTTTTTGAAACTGTTGTGTGACTTTTAAAATTACGAAAGTTAATACTCCTATTTCCGATAACATACATTCAAACTCCCATAACTTCCCAAAATTTTAATATAGTTTGAACATTTTACACCCAATTGTTATGAATTTATTATTTATAATTTGGCATAAATAATGAAATTTTCAATTTAAAGTTCCGTATCACATATGACTTTCAGTAAAAAAGCTTCATTCATGGGTCATGGTCGGGTCAGGGTCAGACGGGTAGGGCGAAGAGAAGCAAAATGTGGCGGAATGGAGCAGAGCGGGCCGGGAGGAGAAGAGGAACGTAGAGCGGAAGGAGAGGGGCGGGGAGGGGAGGGGAGGGGAGGATTGAGCGGAGCGCGACTGGAGGTAGAGCCTCTAGACGTTCTGTGGCAGAGCGCAGAGAGTTGGGAATGTAAATAAACATTTATTTCCATTTTGCACTATAATTAGTTTTCATTTCCTTTCTTCTTCGAGAACTGATTGAAATCAGTGAATACACGGGCAACGCTTGATACTTCAGCTGCGGGAGGAATATGAAAACAAAATGAATCATCCTTCCTGAATCATCCATCCTGAGGAAAACACATAATACTCATGTCCATCGTCTAGTAATCGAAGCAGATGCATGAGTGATACACACAGTCACTGTCATATGTAGATTACTGCAGGTGTAACTCACGCTGATCTGTGGTTGGTTGGCTGGTCGAATAGTTGTTTTTAACTAATGAAATTAGGTATTTACTTCGAAAAAGGTTGAAATGGCCGTAGTTTTTCATTGACAATATTTCATACGATATCGAAACGAGGGTAACGCCTTATTATGATATTGTTCGCAATTTTTATTAGTTTTAAAAAAAAATATTTAACATAAATTGGTAGTAAAAGGATCAGAAATGATTTAACGCCAGTGTAAATGTGTATGGCTGACAAAACAGACAATTACGAAATGTTGAGGGTGAGGATGTAAAACGTAAAAATGGTTAAGTATAATATCGGAAAAAATACCATGTGAGGAACCCTTTAGATACATAGAAAGCACTGATGATGGGGCAACATATTCCAAAACGTTGGTGATCTGTACAGCATTTTTAACTAACATTTCATGAACAGCATATTGATACTCAAGTGTGGAAATGGAGGAAATGCAGGCGATTTAAAACTAGTAGTCTATAACGGTCGGGTGAAATACACGGATGTGACGCAAATTCTTGCCTTGCGTGTCTTGGGCGCCGATTGAGCTAGATAAGTCTTAGCTTCGGTTCGCCCCAGTTTGAAGCGTCTCTTGTGCGCATGCCCGAGGCCTCCGGCAGCGCAGTCTACGAGGGAAGAGCGTCCGAGCAGACTGAATCGCCTTCGGAGGCTTTTCTTTCGCACAGAGTGGAGCCCTTCAATGCGAACGCATTCACCGCCGTCCTGCTTCTGCCCCGACACCCACCCTTCTCCCCCGCTCCCGCCCTCGATCGGCCCTCGTGCCGCCCGCCCCTCCTCTACTCCGATACCCATCCGCAGCACCCCGCTGCTCCACTCCCCTTTCACCGCCATCGCTTCTTCCAGCCCCTGCTCAGCTCCGCCTTCTTCCCCAGCACCCCGCCCTTCTTCCTGAGTTTCCCCGCCGAAACACCCCCACCCGCCGTCATAGTGCCTTCCAGCCCTCTTCGTCCCGCCTTGTCCCCCCCCCCCCCTTCCTCCTCACAACCCCCCCCCTTCCCCCCCCGGTTCCCCCCCCCCTTCAACCCGCCCTTCCATGTTCCGGTACGGCCATTCCCCTCCTTGTCCCGCCCTTCTTTTCCCTGGGTCCCCCGCCTCACCCTGCTTCCCGACCTCTGCCGCTTGGTCCGCGGGGAACTCTATTGTGAGGGAACGCGCCTCCTATCTCGCAGCTTCTTCTCGAAATCTGGAGGAGGATCTGGACTCGCCTCGCCCGCGCATTGGGACGAATCGCGAAAGAAGACGCGCAAAGGGAAAAATAAACCAAAGAGTAAAACCTTACATTACTTCACGGCGAGTTATACACAGTGATTCCCAATTGCCTTCGAGCCTCTGAATGGCAGCTGCAGATATGATAGCGGTGTATGATATCCTGTTCTTGCGCAATCGTAAGCCAGCGAAGGAAAATGACGCGATCCGTGGAGAAAACAAAATCGATACGAAAGGCCACAAACTATCAATTCAGCGGTAAAAGAGGGGGAAAACTATTCATATCAAAGCAGGGGCCCTGGGGAAACGGCGCAGATGATGCGTTTTGTTTACTGAGTGACAATCACCGTTTTAAAATTCCGATCGAATTCTCGTGAACCTGATCTTTAAAATGTAGCTTATTGTACCTTATGTGTACGTTATTGTTTCGCAAAAAACACTTCAACTTATCAATGCGAACAATGCCTTTTATCGTAAGGCAGAGTTTTAGTATTCATTGACTCGTATTACCAGTAAAATCTTTCTTTAATAATTTTAAAACGACGGCAACTTTGGCTTTTTCACAGAAATGGCATCAATATGCGAAACAGGAGCCCCACTTCGCGGGTACGAAGGCAATCCTGACTCACTCTGTTTACAGTTCCGTCGGCCTCGAAGGCAGGTGCCCGGAGCAACGTGAAAGTACGCGCAGCTGACGGCGGGTTTGATTTCCGTGTAAATCATCGCACGTTGCAACTTTGGTCGATTTCACATACCCAATATATCCTCCAAAAGTTTCAAGGATACTGGCAACAAATTTCATCACGAAGAAAATTATTATACATTAAATCTGTAATATTATTCATTATTGTTTCAGCTATTTAGTTAATTCTTCATCGTGTCTTCAGCTACTCGTTTTATATGAAATTTTTTTGTATATGAATTTCTGTTTTGTTATTAAGGAAAAATCAACAAGAAGAAAATATTATACTTTATATATATATATATATATATATATATATATATATATATATATATATATATATATATATATATATATATATATATACCACCACCACTTGAACGTTCTCCCATCCATAAACGTACAACTTTGATCATGATGTCCTCACGCAACTTTTCTTAATAGAGTGGTAAAGGCAAATCACCACTATGGACACTTGACTTACAAAGGGAAAGATAAAAAGTTTTGAACCGTTTCCCTCACCTAAGCACAGAAATAAACATGGAATCCAACACACACAATTATTTAAAACTTGAAGTTTTTTTCACATTGAAACAATATAATATGAGATGAAAGAAGCATTTGATGAAATTGAAAACAGATCGTTAGGAACTGTACTAACTTAGCAAGCAATTAATTGCTCATAGTTTGAAAAGGTTAAGTTCGCCTGAGAACTGACTAGTCTATAAATTCATTGGACATTAAGTCATCTTCGTGGTTTTATAAAAAAATTGAATATAACAGACTGATTGTAGCGTCGTCAAAAGTTTAAAAGATATCTCATGTAGATTAAAATGTTTTTGCCCATAATCATTAAGTTATTTTACAAGTTATTTTACAAGACTACTTCTTACACTTTTCCATCGTCATCACTCATTTTCATATACTTTAACGCGTTTAGAACATTTTGGAATATTTGGACTAGTGAAGCCAAAGTTTAGCGAAACATCGATGCTTCGAGACATCAACAAAAGGTTTTCGATGTCGATGAAAACGCCGACAACAAACATCGATGTTTAAAATATAGATGTTTTAAATATGAAGAAAATTTCGAAGTAAAGTGTTCTGGTTCTAATGTGATACACAGCACGTCAATATTAGTTGAAAGTATATTCTGTCTCAATGTTCTAAACAATGTTCCGTGTACTCAAGGTTGAAATTGCTGTTTAAGGATATCAACACGTAACAAATAATCAAATAAAGGTAATAATAAAAAAGGTAAAGGTAAAATAAGGTAGAAAGTTTGCGAATAGCAACCGGTTTGTGCCATCTGGGGATCGACAACAGTGACAGGAGTGAATGTCTGTTGAATGAGAGCAATCTACCAAAAATTAGATTCTGGAAATTTTATTTACCTCATGACTAATTTTTTTGAAAACATCAATGTTTCTAAACAAATATATCCATTTGAAGAAAATATCGAAAGCAAAACATTGATGTTTCTGCTTGAAAATATCGATTTTTTGCCGGCCTTAATATGGACCCCATGTGCCCCGCCCATCCCGCCCGCGGCCCATGCTGCTCGTCGCGTCGCCGCGGTTTACGCAACGTGCCGTGCCGCCGCGCAATGAGACGCCCCCAGCGCTGCCCAGCGGCCGCGCCGAGAAGCACGACGCGCGTTTGGCCCCGAAAGGCAGCGCTGTCTGTGCGCAGTGGGCCAAACCCAAACGCACGTGGTGGCAAGTCATCCTTAGACTACGGAATTTTAAGCAATAGCTTATTTTAATCATCCGACGTGGACATTCGAAATTCTGAAAACATTTCATGGTTAAACGCTACGCTACGAGGGATCAAAATTTATAATTATTAAAAAGGTCGATTTCTTCTTTATTACCTAAAATGCCTAGTCGTCGTGTACAAGATAGAAAATGTCATTTTGGTTTAATGAAACAGAGGAGAATGAACTAGATATCGTTCCTGAAAATACATTGAAATTGAAGCTGAAAATCATATTTACAAAAATCTTATGTTTACTTATCCATGCACCAGAGTAGGTACAAATAACTAACGCACTTTTTATTATTCCAATTTTAAAATGTGAACCAAGACACAAGTACTAATACAAAACAATCATTTTTTGCATATAAAAGAATTTTCCATAAAAAGGGTCATAAATATTTTAGCAATTGCATTCGAACTGTACATTTATTTTAATATTCCATGATATTTTCAATAAAATGTAGACAAAGTTCCTTGCGTTAACCCGAATGCTGCCAAGAGCCGATATAAGCCTAGGTGCTGTTCGCGCAAAACTGACAGGAGCCAATCAGACCTGCGCCGTTATATGCGCTTTTAATTTATATGTTCAGAAACATTTTATTATGCATTTGTTTTGTTGGTTAAGGTTGAGAAATATTCTTCTCTACACAATTTGCTGTGGCAGTTTTCGCAGTAGTAGCCCTAGTTGCGTTGACAGTGTAAGAAACTGCAGCAGATTAATATAGGAACTGGCGTTGTTTTGCAAGTACTCTGCTATGAAAACTGCTGATGTTCTGCAGGATGGCACTTGGTTTGCAATAACCCTTAATGTAAGTCTTAAATTAAAGAAACAAGTCCTTAGTATTTATATTTTGTCGACGTGAATCGACATAGCGACGTAAAATTTCTAACTATGGTAACAAAAGAGTGTGCATTCATTAGTGCCCCCTTTATTTAAAACCCGCTTTATCTTGATACAACCTGACGCATTGCACTTTTTCTCGCGAATTTAGAGAACAAAGAAAACATTAAGTAAGACATGTCTAACTTGGACAATCTCTAAACCTGTTTTTCCGAGGAATCAAACGACTCCAACTTACGAGATTTACCGAATTGGATTATGTTAACGTCATTGTCAACTGTGTTCAGTACATATAGAACCTCGATACAATTCGGATACGCGTCTACTCTTTTCTATAACACCTGGCAATAACAGCCCCACTTTTCTTGTTCGATGGACTACCTTCTCCCTCCCGGTCATAATAAACAGTTTAAAGTAAACTGTTTATTATGACAGAGAGCACTGATGACAACATTCCAAACACATCTTCTTTGGCGCGTAATAAAATCTATTTGCTGTTGAAGGTGAGAACTCCTGTTCGTGTTTTTCTAAAAAAAAAAAAGAAAGAAAACAAAAAAACTCGTAGCAGAACTAGATCCACCACAATAGATACCTCGAACTCCAGAGAAAGTTAGAAGGTAAATTATTTAAAAAGATTTTTGAGAGATTGGCATTGCTTCATAAAATCTAATGGTCGAATTCGTAACTAACACCCCCACTCTTCCCGCATTTATTCAATACATCGTTCGAGAATAGTTGTACGAGTAATATTGCAATTCCAAATTTGCAGATTCACTTCCAACGTGAGTAGAGTAGAACCCCACTAATCCAAACCCCGAAAATTCGAAATTTCGGATAATCCGAACAAAATTTGAGATGGAGAAAAAAAATAAAATGCTTATTTGTTGTGTAAAGAAAGCATTTTATAATTACTAGAGAACCGAACAACTAATTATTAAAACACACGTTGGGAAAATAAAACGTTTATTGCACTGGTATCTACGGTGTACACTACGTGGTTATGTAGCAGTAATTTTCACTTAGATGGACGTGCGAAATCGATAATCTTGTTTTGCCGTAAGGAACAGAATCTCCTTGATGATGCGATCGCTACGCTACGTTGCCATTTTCTCAGACCTCACGCTATGTTCCATTGTGTGTGGAAATCCTATGGATGTATTTGTATATGTACGGTTTCGGATAATCCGAATCCGAGCAGACCACACCCCCAAGTAGTTCGAAATGGGGTTCTAACATCGTTTCCAACAAAAAATTAATTTTGACCTACATTCCCGCGAGATCGCAACGTCCGACCCACTGTGCGTGCGGTGGGCGGTGCGCGGGCGGGGCGTGGGCGGGGCGTGGGCGGGGCGTGGGCGGCGCGGGCGTCACCAACGCATCTCCGCCTGGCGCGGGCGACATTCCGGAAGTCGACATCCCGAGGGAGCGGTGGGGCGTCGGGCTCTCCGGCGGCTCGGGAGGCGCTTCAAAACGTCGCTGATAATTTTAAAAGATGTTCCCCGACATCGCGGGGGAGCTTCCGGTGCGATAGCTCCCCCCTCCCCCCCTCTCGACGACCAGAGATTACACGCGCTCCGCCCTCGCCTCCACTCAGGCCCGCGGCCAAGCCCGTGCCAGGGCCAGGGACCAGAAGGGCGTGCGTCCACCCATGGACGGTTCGAACTTCAGCAGGGATGCGACATCGATGTCCATGTTTTCAAATCATCTATGTTTTTGTAGAAACATTTAATTTTCTTTAACATCTCTATTTCTAATCGATGTTTCTTTAACATCTTTATTTTGTGATAATGGTTTTACAGTTTTGTGTTTTGTTTCTGAATGAAAAATTGCCATGATTACCATACTGTAAGAGTTAAATATGAGTTAATAACTGACGGTGTTAGTCCAGGTGTTGAAACCAAAGGAAAGCTGTTTCTGCTATATTCGTTCACCAAATTCTCTTCCCCCCGAAATCTCTGCCATGACTTTATATTTTCTCATCCTTTTCATTGCACACATTGAGAGGTGGTCAACGAATCCGCTGTGTGCGAGTATGGCTTGCCTCTTCTTCTCATAACTTTATGCGCCGAATTTACAAATACGGACACTGTCAAATTAAATTCTGTAGAATTAAATGTAATGTTAGAGGCTACTAAACGAGCTAGAAAACATCAGTGTCAAAGAACAATCCCGATGTTATATTAAAATATTTTTAATTTTGAAAATCAATGTTTAGTAACATCGATGTTTTGTTGTCGATGTCGCATCGCTAGTGGACGTTTGTCTGTTTTCGTTTTTCTATGTACCTGGTTTGGTGTATGTCAAATGATCATTAGTATAACACCCAGCAGAGTTACCATGAAAATTTGGTATTTTTATTGTTAGTGAATAACGAGCTTATGATTGTTTTTAATATTATTGTTATTATTACTAATGAGTTTGTGGCACACCACCGTTGCAATATTCGATGACTAACACAAACCATGGAACAATTTGAAGAAACGCTGTGATGGCTATCATCATGAAACAGAATTGCTGCGTTGCGAAGCACTATTGCTAAGTTATTTAATAATCCACAATCTCTAGTATATATTTCTACTCAGGCATTTTTTTTGTGATTTCTTATTAAATAGTCGACGAAATCATCGACGAAGAAGCATTACAGGAAATGAACAAACCGACGGAAATTCAAATTTTCATTAACAAGCTTATATTACATTGGTTAGCACATCCACCATTCCTAAATGCAAATTCATGTGCCTCAAAAAGACATTTGTTTAAATACATTACAACACCTGTATCATATTCAATCCAACGTGCCGCGGATTAGGCATCTGCGACTCAGTACATACGACAAAATCTATTCGTCGATGTTTGTAATAGATAGCCAACACAATGCACCACAATGCAGACCCAATACATGTATAAAACTAGATACATGTATGATTGTTCCAGCATAACACTGGGGACATGGAACGCGTGGATAAATTTGAATAAAACTTTGCACGAATACCTTTGAGCGACGGAGAAAAACAGTTTTGCGATTTAAACTGTCACACCAAATTTTTGTTAATTTATAAAACGGGGTTTAACGTGGTTTTAATGCAACCCGCAATACACTTGGGTATTTAGGGATTGCGGATCAGTGATTCACAGAGAGGCGTGGCCGGGTGAAGCAGAAGAGCGTTTGGGCGTAAATGGCGACGGCAGGAAAAGTGTGGCCTGGAGAGGGCACGGAGGATGGAGAGCAGTGAGAATGGAGCAGTGAGGATGGACCTTTTGGTGTGTGTGTGTGTGTTTGTGTGTGTGTGTGTCGCGCAGCGTCGTGCGTGCGTGTGCGCGTGCGTGTGCGTGTGCGCGTAAGAGAGAGAGAGAGAGAGAGAGAGAGAGACGGAAGGCGGGGTGGAGGGACTAGTGACAAGAATTTGATCTCTAACAGTTCGCTTCCAATTTTTATATGGAATAATATTAATGTCGTGTTTTCTGAACGCAAAGTGACACATTGTCTGATGAACTAATAAAGAGTATCAGTTGATTTTACAAGTTCAGTTAAAAATGTTTTACCTATTAGTAAATGCCTAGGGAACGTGACCAAAGTCGTATGTAAAAGATAATCTTATTTGAGTTAAATCCATATTGGCTTCTGACAGTTCGTCGTAACGAATTACAAAGCAGAAGCAATAAAAACAATATGTCACAATCAGTGACACTTTAACTTGGAAGCAAAGCAAGAGGTACGTGCTTCATAACAACGAGCAGAGTCCGCGGATAAGGTTGTGCTGTGGTTCGACTACCACGGTCTTATCTGCCGATAACCGCAGCAGAAAACGCTGCGGAATTTACCCGGGAGGTCGATCACATTCTCATATGACCTTTTTTAGTCTTCTATTAAGCAACTGCAGCCTGTCTTTGCGATTCAAGCGAATCGTGTCACTCAAAACATTATGTATAAATAACGTGTCCGTCGTATTACATATATATGTGCTGAAGAGTACTAGTATTAAAAAAATCAGTAGTTTGCATACAAATATGTCAAACGATCTCATTCCACGTTAAACGTATTTGAACCACTACAAATAAAATAGTAATTCTTAATTACATGTAAACTGTGTTACTCAAGAAAAAGAAAATACGTTCGAAATCTGAATGTCTACCCCAACCCAATGAAAAGTATAAATAACACTTCAAATATCGAACAAATTACCGAGAAAGTACCTACTTGTTTGCTCAAGTGATTAAGAGAAATCACACATTCTTTCGATGTATTCATAATGCTGATAATTTGGGAAAGATATCTAAATAAGACACGGAAATTTATGTATTGAGCTAACTACAGCATTATTGGTTCTGACAAAAAAAAGTAGTTTGAAATTTAAACTCCAGTGTTTATTCAGAAATCATACAATGCCTCTCTCCAATCGAATGTCATAACAAAGCCTGGCTTTTTAAAACTCATTCCGCATTCCTCTATATACTTACAATGCTAATTCACAAATATCGATCACCCTTTATTTGCCGTAGTGTCAAGTCCAATATTTCATACTCCCATCACGAACACAATAAATAAAATGAATGTTAAGCGCGAAATAAAGCACGTTCTGTCCGATGTGATTTGTGACAGAAGTAAAGTGCATAAATCAACCTGATGAGCCTCGGATTGATGGTATCTAGCGTCGATTTTTTCACGAGCATGGAAAAAGTGGAAATGAGGGATGCAAGGCGCGGGGTAAAAGGAAATCATCAAGATCGAAGTCCCCATGTGTCTTTGTCGTATTTTCTTTTACATTACCCAACAACAGTTGAAGAATCTAGGTGTGACGCAAGTCGCTTTATTGGGTGATCACATTGTATATCGGGAAAATACCAAGTGAAAGACGTCACAGTAAGCTCTTCCATGAAAAAGTATCACATTTCTTTATTGAAAAAAAGCTGATGTCTCAAGACACTGAGTCATTTTCGAGAATTTCTTCGGTAAATTGTGTGAGGTGTCGAATAAACTAAAGCGGATCTCTTTAGAACTGCTTATTCATTTTTGTAAATCAGAGTGGATATTTTATGTTTAAAAAATCGGAATAAATGCCGCAGAAAAATTTACCAAATTGTAGATACGTTGGTTGTTAAAAAGTGCAGTAATGTTTTGAACTGTAGTTTGAAATGGTACTTGAGATTTTTAAATTAATAAATACATTAAAACACTCAAAAACGAAATAAAATCAAAGAATAAAATACGAAGGCATTTATGTAAAAAGAATCGGAGATGCTACATGCAATTCTCTAGTTGGTACTATTTTATTTATGTTATTATTTGTTTTACTTATTATATATTATTCTTCTTATTAGTATTATTTGTTTGACGTCGAAGGCAGTTAAAACTGTGTGCGACGTGCTGTTGGGAGAAGTGAATTCTGTGCACTTTATCGTATTTCTGCGATACATACCATCAACCCTATTCTATTTGATTTTGAATACAGAAAGAAATGCATTTTTTGGAAGGATTGTTAACATAAATATTCGCTCCGATGTAATAAAATCTATTTTCAAGAGTAAATAAATAGGGTAATAAATAGTTTCAAGAGTATATAAAACTATTTATTTTCAAGCTACAAATTTGGGCTCTTATCCTCCATCATTTCCTTCGTGAAGGACTACATAATTTCATGCATAAATTTTGCAAAATAACTTGGAAACAGATTCTCATGGCTAGTTATAAACATTTCTGTGAAAAATTAGAAATGTACTGCATAAAAATACTTTTAGTAAGCAAATAAAGAATAACACGCCTTTAAAAATAATTGCAGGAAAAAATAAACAAGAAACCACTGGACGATGCATTCCAAATGTTTTCAATCTTTAACAGTATTACGTTTTATGGAGCCTTCAAAGATTATTTTGCATTTGGAATGAAAATCAATCAGCATTATTTTATTATATTGCGTCTATTGCTATTACTACGGTTTTGTGGGATTGAAAACAGCTTTCCGTCATTTCACACCGCACATACCTTAGATTTTTACAATTGTTGTTGAATATAATGATCAATAAATTATTGTAAATGTAGGGTCTGTGCTTATGGACTTATGATGCTAGCTTCTAGACATACAGAATGCAGTTCATATTAATAAGAAAACTTGCCACAGTCTCGAGCGAGCAATGCTTACAACAAAATCCATCTACGTAGAACAATGTTCCTAAACACTTAATCAGTTTAATGAATGAATAAATAATGGTTGACGAATAAATGAATAGTGCAAAAATAATTATAGTATCGATCACAAGTGACGACAGCTCTACAGAGGAGTATTATGAATACACAGATTTATGTATTATGTTTCAATGGCGATATAGTGAAATAATATTTCCATAAAACGATGTAACTCTGATCAAACGTTCTGAGGAAACACTTCACCTAAATGTATAGCACCAATATTCTCAGAGGGGGCTTCCCTGCATTCATACCAACTGCGGTTAAGAGAAGAAGCTACTTACCCGCCTCTCCTCCTCGCGGGCTGCGCGCAGGTGCGACTCGATGGCGTCCAGGTCGATCTTGGGCATGGCCGTCTCGATGTTGTAGACGTCGAAGCCACCTGCGCACGGAGGAGGCGAAGCCGCGTGAGGCAAAGTGGGGGGAGGTGAGGCACGTGGGGCCGCTAACCGCGCTGTGCGGTGTGTTGTCCCTGTCCCTGTCTTGCCATCCTCGCCGCCGCCCCGCCGCCGCTGCTGCGGTGGCGGCAGCGTAACGCTACACCGGCTCCGCAGTCAGGGAAGCCGGCGGTTGGGCGGAGCAGCGGGCGGGCGGCGGGCGGCGGGCGGGCGGAGTGGCGGGCGGGTGGCGGGCGGAGTGGCGGGGGGGTGGCGGGCGGGTGGCGGGCGGAGTGGCGGGCGGGTGGCGGGCGGGTGGCGGGCGGGTGGCGGGCGGGTGGCGGGCGGGGGCGGGCGGGTGGCGGGCGGGGCGGGCGGGGTGGCGGGCGGGGGCGGGCGGGGGGCGGTGCGGGTGGCGGGCGGAGTGGCGGGTGGCGGCGGGTGGCGGGCGGGGGGGGGCGGGCGGGGGCGGCGGGCGGCGGGCGGCGGGCGGCGGGCGGCGGGCGGCGGGGGCGGGGGCGGCAGGTGGCGCAGGAGTGGCGGGCGGCGGTGCATTTTACCTCATATAATGCCTGACATTTTTTAAATTTATTTTTAATTTATTTTGCCTTTGTCAGAGAAGAGTGCTTGCTGCTTAAAATAATATTTTGTCGCAGAGAATGCAAATGGTTGAATTAGATAATTAACCTGTCAATTCACGTTACACCTGATCTATTGGCTGGAGATTCACAGTTCTAAAACAAATCATATACTATAATTTATATTATAATGAAACAGAATGAAACTTTCTTGGGAAAACTTGGAAGATTAATGAGAAATTAAACGATGAGAATACAGAGCACATACTGTATTCCGATGGTTGAAGTGCATTCGTGCTCTTTTAGCTGAGACAATGACAACGTAAGCTAATCAGCGCGTAGATTTTCGGAAGTACTGTACGCGGTTATTTCCTGTAGAAAACGTATAACTTCATTTCATATTTTATACTATGTTGACATCTTTTCGAGTGTTTGTTGAAATAATTCAAACAAAACCATATATAATGGTAAGCAAACAGGTTTATTAATCTGTTTGCATTAAATCTGTATGTTATTAATAATAATACAGCATTGTTTGTTTCAGGGATAACGAAATACAGCACTCACAGTATGAAGTTTCGTAAATTAATTCATCCAGTTCTAATCACAAGTGTGGTTACATTCCCATGTACGTACAGATTTCATTCACAAGAACACACATTTAGAGTGAAAATATGGTATTCAGTGTGATATTTTTATTTTTTACTTATAGCAGATAATATAATTCTGATAAAAAAAATTAAAACTTATATAGTTTTCAAGTGAAAGGTGAAGTTATTTCTTTGTACACATATGAATCTTGTAAAAAAGTGGTGTTATAAAGTTGTTTTATTTTGTTGCATTTATTTCTTAAAATTATTGATTAATCACAATTTATTTTCCTTAACCCTATCCAGAAACCAAGATACATTTGAGGTTAACTTTATCAATAAATATGCTAATTTCATTGTCCTATGTAGTAGTAATGTTTCGTCTCATTAATTAATATTGTTTTCTCAATTGATGGTAATAGTAAGTTGCTATAAAATGATTCCTTGAAATCTCGCAGTTTTTGTTTCTAATTACATTCGTGTCATTTGTGTGAATTATGTTAACGCTTCCGGTAAGAAAATATATTAATTTAATGAAATATTTCTTTATCTAAAAAATGAATCAGATTAGGAAACAAAATCGTTGGCTTGGTATATCCAGGATTCTCGATTTATCTAAATAAAATAGATGTAAAGTCAAGTTGATAATGTTGATATGTACTTGATAATGTAGTTTTAATAATTAACATTTCATTTGTAATGTTAATTTATACAGAAAAATATGTGCCGAATGTAATGCAGTCAGTTTTATGCCCAACTACCATATGCAGTAGTTTCATGTAAAGCATTACTGTTGTATGAAAAAAAATCCGGTTGGAAAAAGGTATACCTTAGCTAGAGCTTATTATTTTTCTGTAACTTCACGTTAAATAAATTAGTATCATCCGTTTATAATCCAAATACCCTTATTGCTTACTGTTCAGAATATAAAATAAGACGATAACACGAATATAAAATACGTCTTCTATCTACCCCACGAATTTCTAGAAATTACAATGTGGATTCATAAGTCGTTTTGCACATGAAAATGGTTAAAAATAATATTTAAGACTACCGCATTATGGAAGTAAATCATTATATTATAACCATCATTATATTTGAAAAGCACACATGATTTCCAAAGTTGGCAAACAGCTAACATAAAAAATATGCCAGTGTTTACACTCATAATTCGTATTTCTGCTCACAATGAGATAAATTGTGTAAAGCACAAAATATCAATTTTAATAGAGAATATTTATTTGTTGCGGATTGCTTTTGAATGTTATAATTAATGTAACCATGACAGAAGTTGGATAAGAAAACAAACTGAAATTAGAAGATATTTTTATACTTTTAGATTAATTTATTGCATTTTTCTAAAACGTTGAAGTAGTAATGTATATACAATTGTTGTGAAAGTTGCGAATAATATTCAACATAAATTTACAAATTTATGCATTGCACATTAATGACAATCCATCCTTTGAGGAAGTTTACAGTATGGTTTCAACAGACGCCTGCTATTGGTACCACGCACGTCTTAATTAAGTTTCAGGTCTACTACTTTCCTGGTTCGTTATCAGTTCGAATACTTAGACCAACATATCCTGAAAATATTCCGAATGTTTAATCAAAGATTTTGCTTTTTTGGTGCTTGTTCGATTTGTCACCAGCATTTCACAAAATGTCACTTATATACTTAGATGATTTGAACCTAATTGCAGTACCAAATTATGCAGATTACTGGAATTCATAAAGCACACTCCCAAAAATAAAAAAATGCTACTGAAAAGCATGAATTTTAAATACTCAGTATTTAAAACGGACTTATACAATGAATTTTAAGGTGTTAATTACGCTTTTTAATATATTTTTTATTTTAGTATGAAGTAAGCAATTTTTCTTCGTCGGAGTTTTAATTTTGGATATTTCAAGAATAATAAGGGTATGTAATTTACATTTCTCTTCCCAGCTTATGAAATCTACAAGCAATCAATAAGAATGTGTCAATACGGCACATACAACTGAACCGTTAAAAAAACGTTTTATAGGTTCAAACATTCGTATTACACATTAAAACATTTAAATCCAATAATGCCTGAAGATTTTACCCAAACTATGGTAAAAAATAATGTAACATTATTTCCATTAATTTAATCATTTAGTTCAATCAAAATTTCTTTAATTCAATGCTTCCGAAATGCAAGAGAACATGAGAATGAAACGTTCTGTAGGAGAGGGTTCGTGTGTATCTTACGGAAACGGGGAACAGGAAGAGGAAAAAGACGCCCACGAGGAGCGCGTGGCTCCAGTCCAGCTCCATTCATCACTTCTTTAACTCAACTCACTTCTCTGGCAGCCTATTCGCCAGCACACAAGGAAGCGAGAGAAACTGCAAACCTGTGTAAAACTTGTAATGTAATACATTACTCAGTGTGGTAGATTACGTTTCTTTCATAAAAGTAAGACTTCAGCCGCCTTGTATTTAAATATAAGTAACGTTTTATCTTATTCTTGGGTATTAAGGAAATAAAATAAATTCAGGAACTGGTTAAAGGATCTGCAGATTTGATTGTCATTTGTTAAATAGCGGAGAACCGATCTCCACTAAATTCATCTATTCGTTATCTGGGCGTTGACATGGACACAAGATTAAATTGGCACAGCCACATCTCGTCGAAAGTAAATGAAGCCAATAGAAGATTAAATATTTTACGTCCGATTCTCAACCGCAAGTCTTCTTTAAAAAGTCCTTTCACTTTAACATTTACAAATCTATTCTTCATCCGATATTAACTTACGCATGCTTTGTATGGATTTCAGCTGGCCCAATTACTTTAAATAAGTTACAAATCTTTCGAAACAAAATCTTAAGAATAACAGTAAATGCCCCAGGTCAGCAATAAGACACTTCAATAAAACCGATTGCTTCCTTTACTACGAAACTGGCATATAATTTCTTCAATAATTTAAATAATTTACAAGGGGCCGTCACTTACGAGATAGGAACAGATCTACCCGACTCTCTCGTGTCAGAAACATGATTTCATTTCACATTTTCCTTCAATAACTCTCCGGCATTAGATAAGGTTAGAACATTTCTTGTATTTACCTGTCTCTCCCAGCGCATTTCCTTTATAAACCCTGCCATCGCTCTCTAACGAAATTTCCTCGCAATAACCTTGGTTGAAGGTATAATTCAATGAAATCACTATCAAGGAGGTGGCAAATTACCCCCTTCATACTTTACTGATACAAAGTTGCTCGGTCAATGAAATGAAGAGCCTCATGGCTGAAAGATGCTGAACGTCTGTCAATGTAAAATAAAATTTAATAAAAAAAATAGAAGAGAACTACGCTTAATGCTGACCATCTGCTGAGGTACACACCGGGTGACAGAATGTAGTTCGTCGTTCTACGAAGCCTCATTGATTATTCACAGTCAGAGCACACTGGTGTCGTGGCACTTCTAGATCCTTGAATAATCATCTATCCTCTAGAGATTTTTAAAAATAACGTGGAAATTATAATATTATGTAAATACCTGAACTCTTTTGATACAATTTTTTGCATATTCATATTCATCAATTTCTAATATGCAGGGCATTTATTATCGATTTAGGCCAAATTTTGACCATGTATCATGTTGATACGCGTAGCGTCGATGCAAGTACACATTTTTTTCTAATTTATCAATGTCGGTACATTTCAATATACAGAGGAATTAAACGACAATAAAGCTGTCTCCATAATAATTATCTCCATACATATTACACTAACGGAGATATCAGGATGAAGTCTGGACTCCTCCAAATTAGTGACGTCAACTCTCCAGACTGGCTTCAGGCAATTTCTGATTATAACTTCTGTCTTTTTTGAGTACTACTCAATTTCTACAATAAATAATTTCCTTTAAAATCTTCTAAATGTCTGTATTTTTTCAGAATCGATCTCCTTAGGTAGATGTAAGTACTTCTAGTGGTAAGAAACGATCGTTCTATGGATGCTAACATTAACATTTGGACTGTATAAATGAGTATAAACAACCTGTAACAACTATTGTACTACAGCTTCCGGGTCAATGACCATCATATCGATCAGGTTTTCCGTCCAGTTTCCCTGATCCATTGAGCAAATGCTGAGATGGTCCCTTGTTTTGCTTCTGGACATAAATGTAACTTTATTTTCTGTGCACGTCTTCTAGAATTCAGTGGAAATACATATATTCAAATTATCGTTTCCATGTTGTCGCGGCAGGAAGTAATAAGAGCCAAAATTTATTGCTTATTTATCCTTGAAAATAAATTTTATTACATGGGAGTTTTTTTTCTCCCTTTCAAAATTCAAAATTTATTGCTTATTTATCCTTGAAAATAGATTTTATTACATGGGAGTTTTTTTTCTCCCTTTCAAAATTCAAAATTTAAGTAGTATATGACTTAGTGTAGGGATCACAGAATTTTGAAAATGTGCACACAATTCACTTTTCCCCATAGCACGTCATACGCAGTTTTTAACTGTTTTTTTGACGTAAAATAAATAAAAAAGTAAATAAAAGATATTTGCTCTAACAGAAGGAAGAAGCATTGCCTTCCTTTCCTCATCTGCCGTGCAACTCGTCTGAACAACCATCCAGCTGAGTTGCACGCCAACTGACGAAACCCGTCGACTTCAATGAAGCTCCTCCGAACAACAAGTTGACGAGAGGGTGCGATACCAAGCTGTCACGCAACCGTCAGAGCTGTCTTCCTATTGCTTGGAGTAACGACGAAGAATCGCCGCTGTCGAGAAAGCGCTGTTTAACACGGAATTCTGTCAATTTTGAGGGTTCAGTGTAACAAGTTAAGCTGGGATTTGTGGTAGGTGAAACGAGAGTATATAGAGTATTGTTCTATGAAATGCAAACGTAGTGTTTAATTAATACGTTGACTCTTATTGACAACTCGTCAAGTTGTTATTCGCGAGAGAATCAACTTTGAGACTTCAAGTATCCTATCAACGAAGTCATCAATGGGAATTTTTGCTCATAAATTTAAATGTCATTTTTAATTCATAAGATTTATATATGCGAAGATAATTTTGGATCCATGTATCAGCGGTTATTTTCAGAAAACTTTTATGCGGCGATGGTTATAATAAAATGTTTCATCATTTGTAAAACATACAGACATGTAGTGAGTCTGGAATCATTTGAACGTGAGTTTACTCTAAAATTTTGAATGTTAGTACCAATTCAACAATCATAAAAACTTCGAGCAAAGTTAAATTCTTCCTGAAAACGAAGGAAATGATGAAGTTGCAAGCGAAGGATCAAGGAAATAAATAAATTATCTCACGCACTTCATAGCTCTTACGGAAGCGAAAGACTGACTGACTCTCGGTAGAAAAACAGAGTTATTTTTTTCCATCTGTTTTAAAGCTTTCAAAATCTCAATAACATTTACAGAATTATAAAACTTATTAAATATTTCTTATACACTTCGAATTACTAGGTATACCGGCGGTATACACGATGTATCGGAGAATTCGCCATTGCTTCACATCTGATCAAAGAGAGATGTAAATAGTTTCATTGGTAAGAGATTGCGTAATAACCATTCTTAAATTACGTAAGACATATTGTATTGGAGGTTTACACATAACACACTTTAGCAATACATTTTATTGGAAGAATAGAAATAGTATTATTACTAAAAGTTTTCTTAATTAGTTAATTCACGTATGATGAAGACTTAGATTGCCAAATATTTTGCCGGCAGACTCTTGCAGGGCGCTCGTTTTTTGGTATTTTAAGAAGACTTGGAAAAGTAGTAAGTTGTAATTCGCCTAAAGAAAAAATCGTATTATTTATACTCCTGACGATCATACCATGCTAAAAATAAAATGCTTATTTGTATGACGATTATTTCAACTCAAAAAATCACATTTGAGGAATCTCCATGGGCACTCCGCCCTTACGACTTCGCTGGAGGGTAGTTGGGAGGACGAGGCACTTTCAGGCTACCACCTCGTGCACCGATTGAATTCAAATAAAGTTCTTTAAACATAAAATACATTCACCAATTCAAACATTTCACGCATCTTCTTGTACGGACAAATTCCACAAATTTTTAGCTTATTTTATCTTCTTCGAACATAAATTTTAGCATTTATTTTTGACAGATAAAACTGATTTCATAATTATCAGCTCAGCTGTTAATTTGCGTTACTTGTAGGAATGTTCAAAAGAATCAGTCTTCATCACAGACGTACATAATACACTTAGTATAAATGTTTTATTCACCAACAGATTTTCTGTTACGTTTTGACGGTGATTTAAACATCGCATTTCCACTCATGACTCTCATGAAGCTCCACACGCGCCGATACACTCACCACGTTGACCACACACACTCCGCATATTTCGCGTACATCCAAAGACGTAAAAATACAACCAGCACGGTCACACACACACACACACACACACACACACACACAACACAACACACACCACACACACACACACACACACACACATTCCATTTTACATCGTGCATCCCCCCTATTCTAATGACTACGCACCCCTCCCCCTCTTCAACTACTGGCACCGCCACCCGGTCAGCCACGCATCCGTGACCGAGGCCATCGCGAGACTCACACACGGTGATTGTGTCAATACACTGACACAATAAATGACTGTCATTTATAGTAACAGATTTTTCATTAAGATTCGATGGTGCTTTAAATGTCGCATTTCTCCTGATGACTCAACATGATACACATACGCTCGACACACACCATACACCCCGCCATACACCACATACACACCCATACCGCCATACACCGCCATCACACCCATACACCAACATACACCCCGCGAATATCGCTTACACCGAAATACGTAAAAAACAATCCGTCCGGTCTCACTCTCTCTTTCTTCTCTCTCTCTCTCTCTCTGTCTCTCTCTCTCTCTCAGATACTCACACATACGTGCACTCACATTTCAATTTTACAACGTGCATCCCTTTTTTTAATGACCACGCACCCACCCCTCTGCCCCTCCCCAACTACTGGCGCCGCCAACCGGCCAGCGACGCACCTGTGAGCGAGGCCATCTCGAGAGGTTCACACGCGGCGCGCGGCGGCGGCGGAGTCGACGTGGAGGCGACGGCTCCCAGCTGCTGACACGCTGACTAGGCGAGCACTGGCGCGCGCACCCGGCGGCGGCGACGGCGGCGGGTCGGACGCGCGTCATATCGCCGCGCCCGCTCATCGCCCTTGGGTTGCAGCCGCAGCCGCCACCGCCGCCGCCGCCCGCGCCCGCGCTCCAGACGCCCAGACAGCGTCAGCATCAAAGATCACGCGGGCACCCAAGCGTTCGGATCCGCCTCTTAAAGGATCCGCTGCATCTGCCCCCAATCCTTTTACACCCGGCCTCCACTTCTGAGCTTATTGGTATATTCTCAGTTCGTGCGGAGGATTAGAGGAGCAGGACGTACTGTGAATGAGCTGGTCTCACAAACGACCTCATTGCCTTGCTTCTTAATCCTGTGAAGGTCTCTGTCTATCCAAGAGCGTTGAAACATCGTGAAATTTCGTATTTTTCAATTTTTATTAGGTCGAATGATTTGTTTTATTCTCTTTTAAATGCTTCGAACAGTATCTTGCTCCTATTCTTAGTTCTTGAGAAAATACTTTCTTTCTAAGCATGTGTCAACTGTCAAGCCCTTAGTGAGTGAACTTCACATGCATTTTCCCGAAATGCGAATTTTCAGCACATTCATGCAATCAAACCTTATAAATCAAAAACTATTATAGAAAATAATATAATTCTTTTTGCAGCATATACCCCTGATTTGCTCTACTGAATGAACTAGAATAGTTAATCTGTCACTAAAAATTTCAGTTTTTGAACAGAAATATCCAGATTTTATTAAATTTAAATTTGTAAATAATTATTTAAAAAAATCAAAATCTATCAATTTGTTGATGAGTTATGATGTTTGAAGTAAAAACCTGCATTTTGCCAACTATTTATAAAGAAATTGAAAAAATATTTGATCTCTAAAAGAATAAAGAAATCAAAGGTGCAAAGGAAAACAAAATAGATTCAAAATTGTAGAATTTTGTTCTCAGATTGACAACTATTTTAAGATCATCTTTCTTTACTACAAGTCCATCCGAATATTTCACCTCCTCGTTACCTTCATTTCAGGTAATTATTTTGATAAAGAAAATCGACGTGTTACGTATCGGTATTCGAAACAATCTCTCTTGATTTTCTCTGGGCATAATACTCCTCGATTTAGCATTTAGAAGTTTTATAACACGGCAACAGGAGAATGCCATTGAATCTGTCCATATCACCTTAATCCATCTTTTTCTTGTGCTATCTCTCTTGCTAAGTCTCTTAATACTTCATTTCTCCACTGTATCACGAACATCCCGGCATACACGAACCACTCCAACACTTTTATCTAATGTAATCGCCAAGACTGAATTCTCTAGCAGCCTTATACGCACCGCCATGTCCGCGGGGACAGTAGCCTCGAAATACGCGCGGCGCAGGTACTCCTACTAACAGCGCGTTTCGTCCGGATCTCAGCGTAGGCGAGGTCAGTGCGCAATGACGAGATATACTCGGAGACGGAGTCAGAGCTTCCTGGCACTCTGCTGTGCTCCATGAGTCACACTCACACTAAGAGGGCGAAATGAGTCTGTTCCGTTGAAATTCGTGATCCCCACACGGACCATTCACACGACTGTTGTGAAATCTTGGGTAAGTCTTGCCGTAAATTTGACATTCCGTAATGAACGTATTAAAACAATTGAATTGAGTTTCCGGGAGCGGTAGTTCAGTGATATCACTGCAGCGCCTCTGTCCGGGAGGTTCTAGGTTCAAGTCCTGACGGCGGCAGGATTTTCGACACTAGCTTTTCAGCTAGGTCGAATTCGGTCGCTGTCTGGAGGAGAATTCTAGCGGCCGGCTGCACTGATTGGTAGTTTTCCGTGGTTTCATTGATCAACACCAAGCGAATGCTGGAGCAGAACCCTATCAAACGGGCCACGGACTGCGCGTGATTTGTCCTTCCCATTCGTTGTCCTATCCTCTCCCTTACACACACTTACACTAACATGCACTACACTACCACATATCCGGGAGACCGTTCGGGAGCTTAGAGCTTGTCCGCCTGCGGCGGTGCCCGCTGACAGGAGAGTCCGGTTAGGAAACCCACCAGCCGACGGTAGGTCGGCGCCGGAGCTCGCCGTCCAGCGGGGAAGATCACCGCAATTTTCCGAGGAATAACATGGACTACACTAACAGGACTAATGACCAGAGCAGTTGATGCGCCCGGAAACATGAAAAAATCAATCAATCAATCATTGAATTGAGTTAATGCCTACACGCCACTTTAGATAACACGTCACAAGTGCTACGAGAATCGAACGTTGTAATTTTAAATTTCAAGCAGCTGAAGTATTATGTGCATTTGAAATGTTTGCGTTCTAAATTTATCATGTAATCGATTTTTAAAAAACGGATTTGATTACTAGATGTGTCAAGTGGATCGTTACAATGATTCCTTATTTGCTGAAAATTTGGTTACTTGAAAATAACTTTGAGTATTAAAAAAATATCCTATACATCATTAAATTACCGGAACTAAATGTCTCCTAAATGAACAAATCTGTAAGGTGATATTATTTGAAGGTCTTCATTCGGACTTCACTGAAGGTTTTGGCAGTCAATTGTTTACTGGATTGATTGAAGGCGTTGTCATTGTCAACAATATTGTTGACAATGACAACGCTTTCAATCAATCCAATTGTGTAAATGTCAACTACACCTCACCACTGAATCAATTGTTTACTGTGCATTTTTATAAACACTGTTTTAAAAGAGTGGATATCAAAAAATACTCAGCCACATATTTTCCAAAAATTAATTTTTCAAGTAGGAAATCTCTAATGGGGATAGAAAGATTTTTTCAAGTAGGTAATAAAGAAATAAAGTAACCAACGAAAAATGTAAATGTGTAGATTGACGCAAGTGTGGTGCAAATTACGGCAGCTCTGTACTGCGCGCTACCCCGGAATCTCACCTAATTTTAGTTCATCAGAACCTTAGCCAGCCGGCCGTCAGAAATGCAATTTACTCGCTGTTCACAAACAATGGGAATAGACTTCCCAGCCAAAATCAACGTTCCAGTCTTGAAAATGCGCTTAAAGTTATTTTTAAAAATTATCAAGAATTCGTGTTCATTCATCGTGTATCCGAAACAAATACTAATTGATTCTTCAACAACACGTAACTATTCTCAGAATGTTGACGGACAATAAGCATTACTTTCTGGTCGGGATGTTACAGAAGAAGAGAAATCGTCAAGAAACTGCTGGGCAATTACGAAAATTTGCGAACTGACGGAGTTGGGGTGCATATAATGACAGTGCTGTATCGAGTACGGTCATGCGATCGCTTCCCACGTTAGACCGACCGAACATAAGCCTACCAACCGGCATCATATTTGCAGTGCACTCGCTGTTTGCAAATGAAATCAATAACCTCGCTACTAACCTACAATAGCGCTTCGAATCTTGGAAACGCGCAAATAGTGCCTATGACATGCAGGCTGCGACCAACTTGGAAAACTATAAAAATATCTTGTTGAGGAATCTACGCTTCTAGAGCGAAAACGATAAAGAAATTATTTATTGCTAATATTATAAGGGACGCGCCGACCTGGATAGCCGAGGTGGCTAAGAACGTGTACTGACCCAGCGCTTTGGTCCGAAGGGTAGCAGGTTAGAGTCCCGCCCTGGGCATAGTTGTTTGTCCCTTGTCTCTCATGTGCATGTTATTGCAGAGGGCCTCGCGTTCTGCTGATCCCAGATCAGAGGAGCTCGCAAGTGTGTTGGTCTGGTGTATGGTCGAATACGTGTCCCATCGGGACGTAAAGAGTAACCGGCTGTTGGCTGGATAACAGTCGTAGGAAAAAATGTAAGGGCACGCTGGTATACATTTTTGTACCGCATGAAGTGATTGATCTGTGAATGGGTGGCGTATATCAGGGGTGTTCAACTGGCGGGCCGCATGCGGCCCGCGATGCCATTTATTATGACCCGCGAAAGGTTATTAGACAAACGCTTAAGTTCCTTTCGTCCATGTCGGACGAGAACATTGCGCGCCTAGCGAACGCGCCTCGTCGGAATCAACACATGCTTTGAATAGAAAATTAGGATTACATTTAGATTTTACGATTTTTTTCTTGCCAATTCAGAAACTAAAAATCAACTCAATGCGTTTAACTGGGTGACGCATTGTAGAACCTGACGTAACGCATAATTCCATTCCCCCGCCCCTCGTTTCAGAGCACGTGGATCGCCCGAGTCACGAAAATACGGCCCGCAACCATATTAAAGATTTTAGGTGTGGCCCTTGAGGCGTTGGAAGTTGGACAACCCTGTCTACATATGTACGTGCGAGTACACACGTGTAGTGAGACTGATGTGAAGTGAACGAGATCGATTGCAGGTCGAAGCAGGAAGCGGCCGCGCGTGGGCCGCGACGAGACTTCCTCAGCAGCCGCGTTACGAAACCCGCGACAGCGCTCTCCTCTCCTCTCTTCTTTTCTTTTCTTCAAAAGAACACGCGCGGGCGGAACGGCCGCTTTTTACCGGCACCCCCCGCCCCGGCCCGCCCCGCTTCGCTCCGCTCTGCGCCGCGCCCACGCGTCGCCCTCTGGCGTACCGCACGCCGTAACGCACGCGGGGAGAGGCAAAAGGACACTCAGACATAGAACGAGAGGGAGGAAAAAACGAAGGATTTGAGAAAGAGAACAAGCATGAGGGAATCAATCAAAGAGAGAGAAAGACAGCCAGAGGCGGAGGGAGAGAGAGGGGAGGCAGAGATGGAGAACAGGGGAGATGGAGAACAGGAGAGACAGAGAACGGAGAGACGGAGAAAGGAGACATGGAGAACGGGGGTAAGGAGAACGGAGAGATGGAGAACGGGAGATATGGAGAACGGGAGAGAGAGAATGGGGATAGAGGGAATGGGAGAGAAAAGAAGAATGAGAGAAACAAGAGATAGCGCGAGAGTAAACTAACATAAAGATTGCGTAGCGTCGGAAACAGAGAGAAAAAGGCAGAGGGAATTTGCGTTCAATGAGAGAAGAGAATGGGCTGTGGAAAGGGTGTGAGAGAGAATAGTGGAAGAGAAGGATGGTAAAACAGAAAGAGAGGAAAAAAACAGAAGAGGGAAGAAAAGTGAAAGAGAAAATTAAAGGGAAAGTTGAAGGGAGACAACAGGAAATAGAAAAGGGGAAAATTGTAAAAAAACGTTTTAGAGAGACAAAAAATGGAGACATAATATATTCGTATACCTTATATTTTGGCTGTGTGTGATGGGTTGGTATATACAATATTACAAGAAGTTGAAATAGAAAATGAAGATCATTTAAACGAAGAACCTTGCAAGTAAACTGATATTGTATGACAATGCAAATGAATAGCAATGCCTACTAAACAAACGGAAGTGGGAACAATACTACATAAATTTCAGGGAAAACAAGCAAGTTCACGTCATAAGTAAGAAGTAGAAATATTTGTGCAATCTGAAGGGAGCGATAGCTTGGCAATGGCAGCTCAACTAAAACCATGCCCCATTGGAAATGGGCCGGACATTAGTCAAAATTGAAAAAATGTGGCCAATGCCGGAAACTAGAACTTGGAAATAGTAATGTTAACCTGAGAAACTTTTAAGTATTATATTACATAAGTACTTGAATTAAGATATTGAACATATTTAACGTGTAGATCAATATTGTGCAAAATTTTTCCGGTTCGTCAAAATCGCAATACAATTACACATTAAATACTAATTCGATTTTTAAAGTGTGGACTATTCAAAAAGGCAAATTCATACCTCTAAAATGAGATAAATTTATTCACATTATTGGATAGAAAT
This sequence comes from Teleogryllus oceanicus, assembly GCA_964035755.1. Taxonomy (NCBI): domain Eukaryota; kingdom Metazoa; phylum Arthropoda; class Insecta; order Orthoptera; family Gryllidae; genus Teleogryllus; species Teleogryllus oceanicus. The sequence goes on along the minus strand of CAXIVR010000005.1, from coordinate 127,057,721 downwards.
GTTTCTTCCTTCAGCGTTTAGCAAGCTACGAGAACAATGGTTTGGTGTATCTGATTCTCTTACCAGCCTATTTCTTTCCTTTTAGAGAACACCCGCCAGAGTCCAAATCATTCCTTTTGATCTTAAATGCTGGGCAGCTTACACCATGAGCTGTGCTCGTGTTGGCACAGAGTTTGCTTTAACTGGGTCACGCACCGTTCGCAGAAAAGGAAGGGAAGTAATTGGGCGGTAAGCTTCACTTTAGGAGCCCTCAACGGATTTCCAAAAGCGTCACGCGTCAGATGCTTCTTACGTGGGAAATGAACGCCAATTTTGTAGAGAGTGCTTTCGCTAAGAGATAAGTAATGAAATTTATTTTGTTATTGGAGAGAAATGTACATACAAATCCTAACAGTCAGTTTCCAGTTAATGCAGATTTCTGAAGGTATGTTATATCATCAGTATAATATGTATTTCCGTTATATCAGTAATATGTCAGTTTAATTTATAAGCCAGTGACAATACTAACATTTTGTAGTGGACATTGGACAAATGAGGTTGTTTCCAATACTTAGCAGTTTCAGGTTTAATATAAAGTCAACTTTTATTTAAATATTCTGACTCAGTATGCAAAACAAAAGATTCTTACTTATTGCCTGAATAGCGGTGAAATAATTTTTACTAACAATCCATTAATAATAATCAACTTGATATTGAGAATAGAGATTATTTTCCCTTTAGCAATTATTTGTACAAAGTTAATAAAAATAAATAAATACTGCTTTCTTTCTTTATGACTATAGTTATTCGGTTCCTTACTATTTATCATATTGATATGCAATATTTGCAACTAAATATTCGAATACGCTCTCTGGAGGAGAATTTAACGGCCGACTGCTCTGATCGGTAGTCTTCCATATCCCCCGATCAATACCAGGCGAATACCAGATCAGTGCACGAAAAAACAAACCGACTGCGGATCTTTCTCTCTTCTTGCTTGCCCTACACATACACACACACATATTCACTAGAGTACCACTCATGTAGGGGGTAGAGCTTGATCGGCTGGGAAGATACCTGTAGGGAGAAAATATCCTTCGCAAGCCGACCTACAGATTTGTGCTAGATATCCCAATCCAGAGGAGGAGGAACACGGCAGGGATAACAATATTCACCGCATGAAAAGAACCAATAGGAGCCCTTAGGAGTTAACGCGCCTGGAGTCATCCGTCGGTCATTAAATATTTCTTGATATGTATTCACTTTATTACGTAAAAGAAACAATGATAATGCATCACACGAGATATAATGTCGACAGAACATGTGGAAAGAAAATTATATATTTTCTAACAATTGTGCAATTACATTTCAATTAAGAGTAAATTATTAGTTTTAGAATCCATACTAATGAGTAAAAATTCCACAATAACGAGAATAATGAAAAAGAAGACACAACAGCTTCAACATATAAAGTTGAGAAATAATGAATCATTTTAAAACGGAAATAAAACATAAGTAGGGAAATAAGAAAATTAATCTGAAAACACTTTTGAAGATATAAGATCAAAAAATGAGATCTAGTACAAATCATTATTCAAATGCCGTAAAGCGATATAAGTAAAACCGGAGCTTCGCAATAATATCATTTGGGAAACGGCCGTATTTGAAACTCGTGTTAATATATTCCTTGGCAACGAGAGAACGGGCAGAAAATACCTATTATCATAAGCGGAGGAAACTGCATAAGTGCGTAGATTAGGTATGAAATATTTCCACCAAACTTTATTTTCACCGAAACCTTTTTGGCCATTCCGTGGGGGTTCGTTGAAGTTGCAGGAAGTCCCCGACATGCGTTCTCCGTATCTCGTTTCTTATAGGAAGTTCCTTGAAATGGTTGCTCTTTGCCCTTCTCCAAGCTCTTAGCTTCTCCTTCCGTCCCCTGCACGAGCGGAAATTGTATTCAACACACCCTTGCGTAACATATTCATAAATTACTCCGCCTGTTTTCTGGCATCCCTCCTTATTAAGATACATAATTAAACGTACGCGGCAAAACAAACAGGGAGGGGAAGAATGTTTGACGTAACGCATTTCTCTCCTTACTTGAATCTTCGGTAGTTGATATGCTGGAGTTTCTAGAATAATATCTTACAAACAAGGGAGTACGGAAAGGGAGATATAATTATTTTGCCATTCACCGTCAGATCTCTTTGTCAAAGATTAAAGTTAATGACACAAGATGCATTCGAAATATGCACACCCAATGCAGCTATAAATATAAATACTATTGCAGTAAATTCAGCGCATGTAATCAATTTGCGTTACAAATAAGGCTTGAAAATTATGGACGACTTTCATTATTCAGTTGTGAACGCTTTGATAAATATCTCTCGCTACGTAAACTTGGTCGGAGTGCGGATTTGGAAGATTTAAAGCATTCGGATAAAATATTTACATTAAGAATGTTTCCACAAGATGAGCATGGAAAACCGGGATAACTTGGTTGATGTTAGAGAAAGTTTGAAGTTTACATTACTCATTCGTAAGCTGAAAGAGAAAAGCAATGAATCGGCTTCATCTGAATATCTATGAACTGTTCTACAACGACCTCTGAGTCAACATCACCCCAGAATTATTAACTTGTTTTTAAGCTAAAGTTTCTCAACCTTCCACTAAATCAATAAATTCTGTTACTAATTTTTCCTACTAATCAGATTTGTCTTGTTATATTGAGGCTTGGTCACACCATTATATTGTTTACTCACGAGGAAAGTTAAAAAATGAATATATAATGGACATCGGATATTTATAAAGATTAACTTATAGATAAGTAATTAAAATATCATTAAATATATCCTTTAACTCACATCCGGAATCATGACATCATATGTAAAGGTATTCGCTCTTTCGACAATTCTAAGAAAATTCATAGTTTTCAGAAAACACCAAACAAGAAATTACTATAGTCATGATAAGTTTATATAGCACCGGATTTTTACAACAAACTAACTGTACTTTAGAACAGAATTTACTAGCTCTAATTCTTTTCCAATACGAAATTATTTTTAGGATGATAAAATTCTAAACATTTAGGCGACTCTTAAAGGTAATGTGTTAAAAATATTTTTATTTGTAACGAATAAATGTATATCGATGCGTTTCACAGCAGAAAAATGTTTAAAAAATTAGGAACTTATTGTTTCATAATAATAAGTCAGGAGCAATTTAGAAAATACGTTCTCTTTTAGGAGCTTACCCACAAACGAGACGAAAACGAAAGAATAGTTGACGATAACTATATTTTTATCAACAATCTTTCTAGTGAAAATACGTTTATTTTGAGATAAACTAATTGTGTTTTCTAAGGAGACAAAGTTTTTTTTTAAATTATTTTTTTAAAAGCATTTCTGTAAGTTTTGTAACATTTATTATATTTTAATATCAAACTATCGTAAATGTTCGGAATTTTAAAATTAATATATTTTTAGTTATCTTAATTTAACTAAGCAGGGTGGGTGAGATGGCCAAATATTCTTCTCTGGACGGATAGGAAAAGTGTTTGTATTTCCAAGGATTACAAACGAGGGAAGGGAGTTTAAAAATGCAATTTTGCGTACGAATTTTTAACAGCCCACACATCCGACACTTCGAATCAGATTCTATTAAAGAAGTTTACTTATTTTCCTTAAATATTTCTTTTTTTTATCAAAACAATGTATTTCGAACGAGAAGAACAAATGATGAGGACAGGGGACTCAAAAAATATACAAATTATGTACACAACGTACACAGCCGTTTCCGACCAAATTATTCCTCTGAAGAAAAAGCCCAAAGATGAGATATTGATCTTCATCTGCCCTCCGTACTACCCTATCCACGTCTTGCTTCGTTGGCAGAGAATTTCTCTCACAATAAAACTGCAACCACCACCCGCAACCCAATCCACGGCCCCTGAGTCGCAGCCTCCGTTGACGCGTCGGCCCTACTCATGCGGATGCTCAGGCATTCGGCCGCCCGTCCCCTCCGCCGCGGCCTCCGACACAGATGGACTAGTTGACATTAAAGACGATCTACTCGGCGAGGCCCGCGGCTAGGCTGTGCCTCTTCCTCAGCCGCTCCTAAAGCTGCTCAAGAGACCTTGGGAGGAATTTCCCTTAGAGTCGGTGGAACAGCTGAGGAGGCCGATGAGGATTAATTATTTCCGGGCATGTCAGCTACTGAGGTGATTTCACACGTTAGTGTAGTGAATATTTTAGGATGTGGTGGTGTTCTTTTCTAGCTGGAAGGTAAGATCCAGCGCCGACCTACACATTGGCTGGTGAGGATTTCCCCCTCCAGGTATTTCCCCAGCGGGAAAAAGTTCTAAGCCCCTGAATGCTACATATGTAGTAAATTCAGTGTGTGTGTGTGTGTGTGTGTGTGAGCAAAGGGCGATGATAGGGCAATTAAGAGGAAGAAGGATCGCGCGCGGTCCGTTGTTCGGTTGTTCGTATACTGTTCCGGCATTCGCCTTGTGTTGATGTGAGAAACTACGGAAAACTAGTCCTCAGATTAGCCGGCTGCTTGAATTCTTCTCCCCACAGCGGCTAATTCGACCTAGCTATGTGACTAGAGTCGAAAATCCTGCAGAGTCGGGAGTACAGACCTAGGACCTCCGATTGCTGCAATTGTTGCAGTCAGCCAACAATCTGAATACCGCTTTGTCCATCATAAATTCCACCTGGTTCGACCAGAAGTTGTACTTTGATAACCAGGGAAGGAAAGCGAGCAATGTGATCACGGAACGTGTGGGGAAGTATCTACGCATTAGGGAGGTAGTTAAATAAACATGAAACAACCAAGAAAAATTTGATTAATTTTATCCTCGCAAATTGGAAAAGGTTTTCGTTAATTTAAAATCAGAATCTCGCTTCTTACGTCGCAAGTTGGTCATAGATCATGAACAGAATATATTCCAGTAAATATTTCGAAATGCATTTAAATTTTGTTGTTACATTGTCTTCATATTTTAGAAAAAGAACTAATTAGAGGGTAATGATATGAATTAAAACTTTCTAGACCAGAATTCATTAATGTAGTTTTTAATATTTGTCTTGCAATCGTATTCTATAAATTTACTCAAGGAGCGGGAAAACTTGTACACTCGTATGGTGTTCGTCGTTGTAGTAAAATATGAAAGTTTTTTAGCCATTCTATATTTAAAATCAGGAAGTTCTGAAGGAATTGTTAAGTAAGGTCTTCAGTAAATTTTCAATTAGATACACTGGAAATAATAATATATAATAACAATACACAATATATTGATGAAAAATATGTAATATTCTACTGTAGGTCCTGACGTACTAAAAATTAAATGTTTGTTTTTTATTACAGAAAGCTCGTATATGAAACTAATCCCATTACAAAATGCTCTCCAATTTATTTAATAGCGCTCAATGCTAAAACGAAAGAAATGCACATTCTACGCGCAAATCTAACGGAAATACGTATATATTTGCATGAACATTAATGAATAATGAACTTACGTTACGCCCATGAAGCACATCTAGTTCCTTCTCCTTGAATATTTCTAATTACCCGCAGACAGTCGAGCAAAGCCCCTCCTGTTATTTTGACAGGGATGCCTAAATTCGTAATGAACCGCACAACATACACATTCATTCCCAGCCCGCTCTTACGCAATCAAGCCAAATGAAAGAAGCCGTTTACGTATAAACAACCAGCAGAGAAATCGCGTTCTGTTCCCCAAAATTTAATCTTCCTCCGCCCCGCCCCGCGACGTGACGCAACGCAACGCCAACGCAACGGAGCGTCTTGGCGGCGCTGCACGGCGCGTGGGCCTAAAAGATTAACAATTACTCCTAAGAAAGGGTGAGGGCGCGTCTTAGAAGCACGGGGGGCGCTGGGGGAGGGGGAAGGAGATCGGGGTGGGGTGCGTCGGTGGTGGCCCACAGAGTGCTAACACTCGAAACTAATTTCATTAGCCTCTCTGCTAATAAACTTGGCTCCTCGCCAGCAGCGGTACAGGCGGCTTAATCGTGGAGGTACGTGGGGTGGGGTAGAAGTAAGGGGGGGAGGGGTACTGCTCCCAACCACCAGACCACGCGGTCCGCCGCCGCCGCCGCCGATGCACCCCGGCACGCGCCTATTAATAACAACGGTGCGAGCGGTGTGGTTTACGAGTTGGGCCGAGTTTTACGGTTGGGCGAGCAACATCGCGGGAGGCGGTTGTCGGCACCCTCCCACCAAGCGAGCACCCTCCTGCGAGCGAGTGCGCGCGAAATATTCATCGGGATCGTTTTACGAGCGCAAGGAGGCCGCGGCGGCACTTCGCTCGGCAGCGAACGATCGGGGAAATTAGTGTTTCTGTCACAATGGAATTGATAGATCTAAAATTGTTTGATTTATTTTTATTGAGTGCGGTTGGAACTGTGTAAGGGCGATTTAAAGGAAACTGCCGGACTCGCAGACAGGAGAAGTAGTTTTTACGCACCGCAAATGGGGTTGTTATGTCATTTTATGTCGGAGTAATGTTTTCACACCCTTCTTTCTCTCGCAATTGAATGCTCGAGAATATTTCTGTGCCAGATATATAAAATGGCAATAAGGCTCCTTGACGTTTCGTCATGTTTCGTATTGGGATAGTTCAAATCGTTGATACCAAGTTCAGTTAAAGGTGTTACTACTTGATACTACAACTATGTATTACACCATTGTAATGAAACCTTGTTATAAAGATGTATATTATCTTGTTATATATTTTCACTAAAATTTCCCAATATTGATGAGCAGATAAGGAACATTTAAAATTGTAACACAATGAGACATCATCGAATGATATCATCATTACTTTTACATCTTTTCCCGAAGATCTGATATTTGATCGGAATGCCAAGGAAAAACATTAAGTAGTCCTTTTTACTTCTCGATATCTAAAACTTGATTAATGTCCAAGAAATGAGTAATTTACTTAATCGGATTTTCATTAAAATGGGGAAGGAACATTTTCATAAAGAACAATTACCAGTTCTGCCTCTGCCAAGATTGGATATTCATGATATATTTCACCTTTCAGATGAAATGTAATAAAACAGTGATATATTGAGCAGTCGAAATAAATTCACATTTTATATACTTTTGATCCCAACTACAATTATACTATAATCAGCTATATATTTTATCAAAATAAAACCAAGTACAAACGTCATTTTGCAATTACAAACATGAATTAGTAGGAACGTAAAATATGAGATTTTCTATTATAATTTTGCATATAATATTTTCTCGTGTTTGTCTTTGACAAATTAGTTTACGAAAGTTCAAAACATCCCATAGAAATAAATGAATCATTCTTTACGTGACACCATCAGAGGGGTATTTGTAAAAGATTAAATTTGTTCTTTTTCAGCTGATATTGTATGAATTTCACAGAGTTCTCAATTTATTATTAGTACTTGTCAAGTTGTATTAAACATTTTTTGAGTCGTAAATTGAATTGATGATAAGAAAAGGCTTCACAAATAGTTTTATTACATTTTTCAGCAAAATACGTGATTTATTGGTGGGCAAGGTTTTGATTTGCTGGTAAGGTGTTAATATTCAAATACTTCGTAATGCAATCTGACATCGTGTTTACAAATATTCTTATTTTAATACGAATATTTGATCCGTTTTCGACAAGTTAGCATTCGCTATCAGATCATTGTACAAAAAGCATATCAATTTTGGCTCTCAGCATATTAAAAAAATAAAATTGCATATCATGCATCAGATCAAAATACTGTTGCTCCGTATTTACTGACCAACAGTATTTTGTTATTAGTATTGTTTATATCTCGTAAAAAATTAAAATTAAATACCGACATCCCTGTAATCAGCATAAGATCACGCTAGGAACTGACACCACAAAAAAAACCTGTAAAAACGCACGCTTCTCATTCCGCAGCAGGCGTCTTAGTCATGACTAGCGCGGTGACCTCAACTTAGAGACAGCTGGCAAAATGAGCTCGGAAAATGTAATCAAACACTTTTAGGAATCTTTTCAGGCTAACCCGGTTATCCCAACACATCCTGAGGAGTGGTTCTCGTCTCATGCCTGTAGCACTCGCGAAGGCTTCTCCTGTTTGTGGCCAGAACGTGACGACTTTTGATATAATTGACATTATCGCGAATGCCTAAACATAAATCTTTTTTAGCATCATACTAAAACATACTTAAACACAATGGGATTACAATGAATGTAAATATATCACTTTGAAATGTAAACTTTAAACTTCTGATGCAATTCAGTCGAAAATAATGGCTAAACAGATTTACTGTTTAAAAAATTAAAGGACAATTTTTTTCAGGCTGGATGCGTTCTAAAGTTTTTTCATCACATGCAATCTCTAGAGAAATTTTTGTAATTTAAAACTGCTTTTTCTAATTTGTGAATTTCTCCCCGTTGTAAATCATTTTCACCGCCAGTCAATCCCAATTATTAAATCGTGTCAAACACCAACGATAATTTAGATAATTTCATTAAACGAATTGCCAGATTTTCCATTAATGTAGGGCCACCAAATTTTACAAAGGAAGTTAGATATCCCACTCTGTAACTAAAAAATTGTGACTAATTTGCTAAGATGTAGGTTAAGACTGAAAAGAAGATTAGAGTAGAACAGAAATGAGGAAAAAAGAAACGAAACACTTCAAATGTATTCCCTGATCTCGAAATTCAAAGTTTTCATTTGGTGTATTAATTTCATATCAGTTCTCGCGGAGAAAGAATAATTTTGTTTTCTGATCGTGAATATTGCGAGTTTCTGCTCGCTCACACAATGTTTGAACCAATCAAAGGACTTTTAGATAGAAGAATCAAAAGGCCTCTGACATGTGTAGTTATGATAAGGGGCCTACATAATTGATTAAAAATAAATAAATAAGGCGGATAAATATAAGGGAATATTATTCAAGGCCATTCAATTTAATTAAAACTTTATTTACAATAGGCCCTTTTTAATACATGCATAAATTAACCTTTCATTCAGGAACTCCTATATTTTTTCCCTTCCTTTTTTTTAATTGATAAATAATCGTGCTTCCCATATACTTGTCCACTCTCAATCATTTTCCTCCGCCGTGACGAAAATGGCCGCCAGGCTTTCTTGGTTACCGCCTCTGGATTCCCTCAATTAGCAAACGTGGGGCGTTTCGGTGCACGGCCACTACGCTCTTTAAGCCTGCGTGCCTCTCAACCCTGGTCTCAGGGGGCGCATCAGAGATTGAACCTTCAAACATCCACTCAATCAATCCATGGGATTGTCAGAGTTTTAAACTTTGTAAAATGAGAATGGTGACGGTCTCAGGGGAGAACTAATGCGTACATTTGGGAAATAATGCATTACGCGTACATTTGCCTACGCGTACATTTGAGAAATAATGCATTTTTGAAACGCTCGAAAGGTCAAGAAGGACCTTCAGTGTGTCAATTGTATGCGGTCCTGTATAATTACTCAAATCAAACTTGAGTGGTGTTGAAATCTAGTATATTTATTGTCGTTCAGACACCAGGCGAGGCATGTAGTATGTTGTCTTAATGAGACAGAGTTATCATTCGACGTAGTTCTCATTTTCCAAAAGTTATCAATATACAGGTGTTTAGTACCAGACCAAAATAAGTATTTGAAAAAAAAATAACAATAAAATATAATAAATGGAAAATTGTTTCTTCTCAGGCAAAGGATAGGTTCAAACATATATGATTATTGCCCCGTAAGTTTTACAAAACGAATTTATTGAAAATTTTAAGGATTGTGATTTTACCGAAAAAAGGTTAAAATTTTTTTTTTTCAGAAATATCCAAGATCTCAAAAATAATCGTTATTATACATTAATCATTAATGTAATTACATTCATTCGACTAAAAGGAAATAACGAATGATAACAATTACAAATAACTAACATCATTTACAAAACGAAACCAATCGACAGAATATTACATTTCATTCCTTTCAAACAAGCCTGACATAAAATAGATGAATATATGTGAATGTTAAAGCAAACATGTGTTTGTAATTACATGAGTATCACCACTAAAAGGTAACAACGTCGAAAATATCGAAATACTCGAAAAAACAAAAACTAAAATAAAACATTTGATCGCGCAGATTGTGTCTCCCAGATCTGAGAACTCGGTAAGAAAAAAATCTCATTTGCCTACCAAGAACTTTCCGAGAAGCTTTTGTTGCTCCGTTAGCGCCTCTCGCCCAATTACCAAAAGGCGGGTGCGGCGGAGGCTTCCCCGCTTGAGCACGCGCCCCGGCCCTGCCCGGCCCGCAGGCTGCGCGAGCGAGCGAGGCGCTTAGTGACAGCTGACGAGCGCCCGAGAGCGGCTTAAATTGGCCGCTAGAGCGCGCCGGAAAGACGCCTGAGTCAAGCGCGGGCGTCGGGAGCGGAGGTTGCGTCAGGGCAGCGTCGGAGGGGCCGCCGGTGCACATCCGGTGCACGATGGGATGGTCCGGAAAGTGCGAAATTGCACGCAAAGCAAGCTAATACGCCCATTAATTAATAAAAGTTCTTAAAAATGTTTACCAGATTGTGTCTTAATTGAAGAATTGAAATGAAAACGTGTTACTTCAAAGTGCGTAGGCCTAATTTTCTTGTGGTTAGGAGGAAGAGAAAACAAAATGGCCCGAGGATCGACATAAATACAATATTATTATTATTATTATTATTATTATTATTATTATTATTATTATCATTATTATTATTAATTTATGGAGTAGAGTTTGTTAATAATAGCTTGAAACGCTTGATGTTGTTAAAAATATTATAACAAATATAATTATACACAGAAATTTATAATAAGTTAAAAATAAGTTAATACACAATTCTTCATAATCGAGATGGAATGCCAACTAAAAGCAGATTATCTCCTAATGTGATCTTTAGATTAATAAGTGCACATATGCGGTTTTTTAAAATGTTCTTTGTAGAACATATTCTGGGTTCTTTACATCAGTTCTCTCCTAAGTCAAAATAAAATAGTTATTTGACCAATTTAACGTCTTTACAAAGGCACTCAGGTCATTAACTACAAATTCATGACCATTGAGTTGTCCTGCTATAATGCAAAGTATAATTATACTCGTAATGTAGTAAATGTATGAAGCTGAAAATAGTAGATCACGCATTAGACAATTCAGATTAAATTATATGTTAAATGTGTTCTTTTGGACGTGACTTGAAGAAGAAAGTGGATAGATAACAGAAGGCGAACCGTTTTCTTTTTTGTGGCTCTTATTTTCAGATAAGAAAAAAAGCATTTACCCACGAATTTTTATGATTTGAATTCGATTTAATATCACACTAATTTTGCTGAGATATTGAGAGTGACGAAAAACAGGAAATAAATAAATGGATGGGCTTCTCAAAATAAATAATATTCCAAACTCAAATATGTATTTTTGTTGAAGTATTAATTGATTTGGTTCCCGATGTGAACACGGTAAACAATATTCACGGGAGAACATTGCCGCCTACATTTCATACTGTGTGCAAATAATATTTTATTTAATAATGGCCGAATCCAAAAGTGCTGGAGGAAGGCCCTATACAATCATACTCGTATTATTTGGATGAAATGGAAGTGATAGTATGTGAATATCCTGCAATGTGTATATATATTTATGCTTAAGCTTATGCTTGATTGCACATATTGATTGTACACCAAGCGGAAGCCACACAAGCGTAAATCCATTTACTTCATACATTTTTTCGTCGCATTGTTTTGAGATGAGCTGAAATAGTTCCCCATTTGCCTCTGAGTACTTAATTCATTACGTTATATTTGCTTAATAAAAAGCATGCCTCTATTCACGCAGCAGCACTCTTCTCATTTTTGTAAGCGGATCGCTGCTTTAGCGAAGTGACTCATGTTTTTGTATAAGCACTGTGAGAAATGTGTACATCACTTCAAAACTGTCAATGAAAGAAAATAACAATGGTAATTTTTTTGTGAAAAATTTGTGTAAACAACAGTTCCAAACACCATAAAATACTAGTGTATACATAAATATAATGTAATGATTTTGAGTGAGTGCACCCATCGATGTGCAGGGACGTTAAGTTAATTTTTTCATGATGAACATCAACGACATACAGTGATAAGTAATGACTTGTAACAATGTAAGTGAAGCTTTGTAGTTTGAATACAACTCTGGCAAAGAGCTCTGTATATTTGAACAAAACATTGTCATTACGCATGGTTTCATTTCACCATTTACATGATGGATGTGTAAGATCGTAATGAAGAAAGGTCACATCGATGCGCGCATTCGCGTTGTGTGCTGGTTCGTGCGCCGCCCCACCCGCTCACCTAAGATCTCCGGCGACGTCCTCTTCTTCTCCCGGGCGGCCGGGGTTGGGGGGGGCCGGCAGCGAGCGGCGGTTGGACAGCGTGGCGGCGTCCCTTCGGGGCGCGAACTCGCGCCACCGCCGCCGCCGCCGCAGCCGCCGCGGCGCCGCCGCGCTGCTCTTCTTCACGCAGTAGTTGATCTCCATCTTCTCCTTCTTGCGCGGCACCACGGGGTCCTCCATGTCCTTCTCCTTGCAGCCCTCCACCGCCTGCTCGTCCCGGCGGAACTTCTCGCGCTCCTCGGCGGCGCGGTTGGAGTCCGGGGCGGGGGCGGCGGTTGGGCGCGGGGCGGCGGGCGCCGCCGCCGCCGCAGGGGCGGCGCGGGCGGCGGGGCGCCGCCGACGCCACGGCCGCCACCGCCGCCGCCGCCAGGATCTCCTCTTGAGCGCCCGACAAGAAGGCGTCGGTCATCTTGGCGGCCGCGATGGCCTGCGCGTCCAGTGCCACGGCCGCCATGTCGGTCACCAGCTGGCACTTGTCCACGGCGTAGCGCGCGTCTCGCGCCGGGGCGGCGGCGGCGCAGGCGGCGCCGGGCGGGCCACCTCCAGCTCCAGCGCGCCGTCGGCGGCCACGGGCAGGCCCGGCGGGGGCGCGTCGGCCTCGCAGCTGCTGCAGCAGTCACCCGAGTGGTTGTTGCTGCTGCAGCTGCTGCTGCTGCTGCTGCTGCTGCTGCTGCTGCTGGGGCTGTCGCTGGAGAAGCAGACGGGGGCTGCCGTCCGAGCTGGCTTCCTCGAAGTGGACGTTGAGGTCCTTCTCCTGCACCGACGGGACCGTCGGCGACTCGTTGCAGCAGCACGCGGCTGCCGGGGGCTCCGGGTCCAACGGAATGTTGAACTTGGGTTTGTCGTAGAAGGCCTTCTGGAAGTTCTCGACACTGTCCAAGTGGTTGATACTGTCGATCTTGTTCTCGGCCGCACTGTTGTCCTCGATGTCGCTGTTGTTATTGTTGTTGCCGTTGCCGTTGCACAGCACGAGGACGTTGTTGTTGTTGTTGTTGCAGCAGCTGTCGTCGTCCTCGTCGTCGTCCTCGTCGTCCTCGCTGTCCGCGGGCCGCTGCCGCAGCTGGAGCGTGTGCGCCAAGTGCTGGAAGCCCGGGTAGTTGGGGTTGACGATGCCGCGGCCGCAGTTACCGTCCTCCGACAGCGAGTCGGAGTCGCTGGGCTCCTCCTGGCTGAAGCAGCGGTACTCGTCGCCTTGGGGCGACGCGTCCGCCGAGCTGGAGCTCTGCTGCGCCTCTGCAACAAGCGCGCGCCCGCCTCGTCAGCGCGTCCGCACCCACGCCCACACACACGCCCGCGCCTCTCGCTTACATAAAAGTCCCCGCGGCCCGCGCCACCAGAAGCCGCCAGCTGGTGGCCGGCGGCAGACGGCGGGCGCCAGCGCGGCGGCGGCGCCCTCGCGAACTACGCGGATTAAAGAGTTGCGCGGCCGCGGGGCAGGTTAAAATGGCGAAGGCGGGATGGTGGAAATGGTGGAGTGTCTGACCTGGCGGTAGCGATGGCGGCGACTGGGTAAGGTGGTGATGGCGATGGGGGTGTCGGTGGCGAGGACGGGCCGCTGACGATGACTGTTGCAATGGCGATGGCGATGGCGATGGCGGTGGCGTGGCGGCGGCGATGGCGGCGGCGGCGGCGGCGGCGGCGGCGGCGGCGGCGGCGATGACGTTGGCAGCGGCGGCGGCGGCGGTATCGGTGGCGGTGGCGGTGGCAGTGGCGGCTGTGGCTGCAGTGGCGGCGGCGGCTGTGGTGGTGCGGTGGAGGCATTCGCAGTGAAGGTGGTTGCGGAGGCGGTGGCTTGCTACTGCGATGGCGGCAGCAATGTGGGCAGCGGAGGCGGTGGCGACGGCGCGGGGCGCTGCGGGCGGATCGAGGCAGTGTGGAGCGAAGGGCGGAGCGGGGGCGGGCAGTGGGGGCGGCGACGCAGCGCAGCGTCCTGTCACGTGGGAGGGGTGCCCTCGCCGGGTGGGAGCCCCATGGCTCGGTTCGCACACTGCACATTCTCGAATTCAATTGCTCTCGATTGAGTTAATGGATCATTCAATTCGGTGGCCACTGGAGCTGACTCGACTCTAAGGGGAAGAGATTAAATGGGGTGTGAATGGTACGGACTGTTTCTTTTTTTCAAAGAACTTCTTAATTTATTGTATTTATTACATAGAAGCTCTGATTTGTGACTTCCTTCTTGGAAAATCAAAACAGAGTATAGACCTATATCATCTTTTATTGCTGTAATGCGTTATTTATTTATTATTTATTTAAACCGATAAGTCTTTCCGAAAATCACAGTGACAAACGACCGCAATAATATGAAATGACTGAGGCTCTTAGAGTTATTAGAAAGTATTGCAGTCATTAATCTTCACAATACCCATTTCTTTCTCCGTAGCTTAATTAATCGAATCACAAGGTTAAATCCCAAGAACATAGCGGAGATTAGAGCACTTCTTCCCTTGCCCTAAAAGCAAATTATTTTTTATTATATGCTTGAAAAAAGTTTTAATAATTTTTTTCTTTGTGTGAGCATTTCAAGATAGGTAACTCATCAATATACGACCCGGCAGTTCAATTTTCAGTTTCTAGAACCGAAGTTCAAGCGCAGACGCGCGCTGCACTTAATAACGCGCTTTACGAGCTGTTGGCGGCCCAAGTGGATTGGGTTCCGTGAATGAGTCGTTGCTGGAGACTCATTCACCGGCAGAGTCGTCTGAAATTCGAGGGCAGACGCGAGCTGCCCCAGCTGCAAATAGATGACCGCAGCGTGACTCACCCACGCATTTTCGCGAATGTCTCGTCGCCGGGCAGTGACGCGGGTAGTGATGAAGAGGAAAGCTTAGCCTATATATAGGATTTGATCATCCTTTTCAGACGGATATAACGAAAATTCATGACTATTGGAAGTACCGTATGTATTATAATTGGAAGAGCAATGATTCAATAAATAACTCATTATTTTACTTCTCTCTCAAATGTCACACGCAGAGAAAATTGAGTGTCTGACTTATAAATTATTATTATTATTATTATTATTATTATTATTATTATTATTATTATTATTATTATTATTATTATTATTATTCCTTTTCCAAGTAAATTAGTTTTGCTCATGTGGCCATGCCTTCTATGCCTCGAGTGTTATTATCATGGTGATCGTAATGGGTATGAATAAATTGTTTGTTTTCAACATTGTGTTTCGATTACTTCCATAATATATTTTTATTAATAAGAATACAGCAAACAATGATAATCGTTCTAATATTGCGGTGGTATGTTTGTTGCATGTATATCCTTTTTATGAATTTTTATTTGAAGCAATATAAACTTCGTAAAATGCCTCATTTCGAAAATGTTATAAATAATATGAATTGGCTATGATAGGTGTGTGTCGGACGTAATACTTAGGTACAGAAAATGATGGAAAATAACAGAATATTTCTGTAGGTTGTTAGAAACGATTGTCGTCGTGTATTTCATGTGGGTATAAACGAGTTTTTGTATTTGCATTTTACGATCTGCACCTTCGCGCCCACTTTCGTGTAACTGACATCTTACCCTCGAAGTCGCCTATGCTGTCATCTGGAGAGGACTCGGACAGGCAGTCGCTGGATGTGCTGTAGCTGGGTGGAAACACGCTCAGCCTTTGCTGTTGCTGCTGCTGCTGCTGTTGTTGCTGTTGCTGCTGCTGCTGCTGCTGGTGTTGTTCGAACGCCTCTGTGATGTTGTTGTTGAAGTTGCTGCCGTTGGTGATGTGCAGGTCCTTGAGCGTGGTCGTGCTGCCCGCAGTCACGTAGTTGCTGGCCCATTGTGTGCTGCAATATGAGACAAGCTTATTTTAGAACGGGTGTTCAATAGCGTGAATATGAACATATTCAATAGCAGGAACATGAATTGGATACTTGAAAGTCGAAATTATTTGGAAATATTATTAGAATATAGTAATGCTTCTATTGGTGACTACTACAAGGTGTGAGTCAATATCTTTAGTGTGAAATAAAGGACATCAGTGCCTCGTGGAACATTCTCGAAAAGGAACAATGTGTTCTAAAAACGTTCATTTTCGACGTTTTACATTTTTGTTTTAAATTATACAGTTGCAAAGAGAATAACCCTACTGATCAGTTAAAAATCTGTTCATAAATCAACGAAATCATTCCTGATTAATAGAAACTATTTCTTCTAACTTTAATAGAAAAAATAAGTTAATAGTGCAATTTCTTTCTAAGGGTTATCTAGCATAACAAGTACGAAAAGTTAAAATTATCTAAAAGATTATTACTCAGTTATAAATAACGTCCATTGACTATGAAATTGAAATTGAAAATGCCCAATTCCTTACCCTGAGAGCTAACATGCAATATTTAGAACAGGACTGAGAACCTGTGATTCATGGTGATCTCTCTTGTTCATGGCAATTAAAATGTTCTATGACTACAGAAGTTTCTTGCAGTACTAGGAGCAAATAAAACTATTGGTGCTACAACAGCACGTACTTTCTCGCAATATTGTGAATGGCTATGTAATATTATAATATGCAATTCTGACTTGCACTTCAACTACCATATGAAAAATTCTTCAACAAACGAACCGTGAAAAATATATAATTTTTTTACTTCAAATGCTTAAAGAAAACTGCTTTCTGCTATTGAATTCAGTGTGTTCACGATCTGCATTAATGAACCAGTAATGCGTGATGCGTGTTTTAGTCCTAATTAAAAATTAATTCGCAGTCTTGATACCGCTAGCAAGAAAATGAAAATGGGAAGAAAAATATAATAATTAAATGTAAAATTGTGTATTCATCAACACTACTCGTTTTTTACACGCATTACTCGTCATTTTCACATCTTATTATACGAAGCTAAATCATCTGTTCGTTTTCACTTTTAACTCAATTAAAAGACGCAATTTAAAATAGTTTTAATGATTAAATAATTTTAAGCATAATTTTTCTTTCCAAGATTCGAATGAACAGCCTCATAATGGTTCCATGTCAATTGTTAGAATTAAAGAATTTAAGACATCAATCTTGTTGCCGTTCAACAATGAACTTCTCAAATTTCCAACTCTGCGATGTTCTCCAAGGCAGCGGGTGGTAATGTAAAATTAAAGTTAAAATGTTCTTACAAATTTATGGTACTTTTTTCCAATTTTTCTTTCATGTGAAGTATTAGAAATAATGCTAATATAATCCAAACCGAACCAATTCACACGAAGCGCCTTTGGGGCATTCCTGCATTTATTTTGATAGCCAGAAACAGTAATTTCTAACTATTGCAAATATAATACACCACAATCAGCGATCAAACTTTCTTGAAGTAAAGGAGTAATTTGTTAGTTATAAGTTAAATTTATTACCTTCTATTTTCTTTTATAAGAATAGCAATAGCTTCCAAACAATTCTCAAATTATGCTTACGAAGCGCAGGAAATTCGAAGCGGGAGCCACGTTTGACGCCAAACTACCCAAAAATACCAATATTTTCGAAATATTCAACATGACCTTATTTGAAGATATTTTTAAGGAGCACAATTTATTAAGAAATAATTTAATCTTCACAATAAATTGTAGTTGTAGGAAGACGTCGAAAAAATTTTAATTTTTTAAAAATTTTCGCAAAATCAGGTCTTTTAACGAACATGAGACCTACACCATTCTCGTCAACGTCCTTCAGACTATCGAACAACAAAATTTAATCAAAAACGTTCGAGCCGTTTTTGAAAAAAGCAATTGTTTAAAAAAATTAAAAATCGCCTATAATTCATGCAAAATTTCGCAAAAAATACTTTAAATTTCGAAAAATTGTACTTGACCTTATTTCTTAATCTATCTTTAAGGAACAGATTTTATTAAAAGAAAAAATCTATTTTTAATACTTTAATTGTAGGGAGACGCCGACAGTACCCTCCAAAATCGAATATCGGTTTCAAATTCAAGTGATCGTAACATCAGCCAGATCAATTGAGGAATATCAAGTTTGAAGAAAATCAGCTCAACGGTTTAGCCGCTAGCGTTGTTCACCGACGGACAGACGTTTTGCCGTCAATCGATTTTTCTGTATCAAGGACCCACAAAACATGGATTCTGGCTACACCACGTGTTCGATATTTTTTTTTCTCAATTTAGCAACTAGAGTTACTTTCAACTTCACCATCCACTTTTCGTTACCTGGACCCTGCAATAAGACTTTTTCTACCGAAAATTCGCTGTTTTTTCGCACAGCATTACATAACATTCTCACTACTGCGTTAGTGGTAGCGATAAAGTAAAAATACGACGTCATTTAACTGAATTCAAATATGAGAGCATTCAAACCATTTTCTGGGATGAAATAGTGCAGTTAATGTAGCCATCATCGCTATATAAAATGTAACACTGGAAATGTGGCTGTAAATACACTGCTCATATTATCCACTACAATATTTGGGCGTCACAAAATTTCAAGGTTGGTCTAAACGATCCTCACAATTTCCTCTTAAATTTTATTTGACGTCATCCACACTGTATTTGTATTTGCACGAATGCTACGCGTATTTGAAATGCATGAAATTACGCACTCGCGGGTCGTGAAATGTTACCTCAAACTAATAGATGGTCTGATTACATTGTTACATACGAATTATCCCCACAGCTAGGACGGAATCGATATTTTGACGATCGAACGTCTGTCTATATTAGATGTAGAAAATATAAAAAATTTGTATTATGAAATTAATTTTATCGAGACTATTTGAATTTATTTAGTTATCTTCGACAACAGAAAAGTTTATTCTTAATGAAAATATAACTCAACACGCATAAAGATCAACACAATTATGTTTAGTTCCGAGTAATTGTATTTATTCAACTTTACGATGAAACTGATTCTTTGATTATG
Organism: Teleogryllus oceanicus; assembly: GCA_964035755.1. Taxonomy (NCBI): domain Eukaryota; kingdom Metazoa; phylum Arthropoda; class Insecta; order Orthoptera; family Gryllidae; genus Teleogryllus; species Teleogryllus oceanicus. The sequence goes on along the minus strand of CAXIVR010000005.1, from coordinate 127,038,475 downwards.
TTTCCAAAAACAAGTAATTTATTTATTGTTTTTTTTCGAAGAATTATTTTGTAATTATTACACTAGTAGAGTGATTTAAGAGAGTTTGTTGTAATTTCTTTTATGCGTGATTCTATATACTTCGTTTTATTGCATTTGTTATTCAATAAAATAAGACACAGTTCCTCTTCTAGAAACTATGCCAATTTATGGACAATATATGAGTAGATCGCTTGTAGAAACATGTAAAACAAGGAACCTCAAGGACCATCAAGACAACTTTATGATGAATGAGATAATGGAGCAGAAGAAAATGTATTCCTTTCGTTATTTTTTGACACAATTGTGTGTACACTATACGTAACACACATTAAGGTGCAAATCTCTATTACTACGGAAGAATCGTACTGTAAATAAGTGAAATACTTCGATTTTCAAAATTTGGTTTATACAATATCTGCTATGTTATGTCAGCTAATAGTCTGTCTAATGAGATTCAATATACAAGAAAACCTAACATTTATCTTATCCTCTCCTCTGTGTCCTCTAACGTACACCAGTGTAAAACAGCTTCAAAGTTTAAATTAGCGTTAGCGTAGTTTTTTTCGCAATGTACACTTTTTTTTCGAGGGCAGAGTGGATCTCCTGTGTGGAAACAGCCAATGTCATTCCCTTTCTGTAGGTTTACACATCATGTTTTCACATGACGTTACACTTTCCAGCAAAAAGTAACTCGCAACACACAATGTTCATTTTCATTTATTTTCTGTTTTTGTTAATGCTATTAGGGCTTTCCATACTTTATATGTTATACACATTTTTACCACCATTAGTAAAATAAAGAAGTACATTTGCGTACAGTAGAGACAAAACAGTCAGATATTCAATTTAATTCATTGCAGCAATGAAGCAGAGGAAGATATGATTCTTATTGAAATGCAGCTCATAAGGAAACTGCCTTCAATTTTCATTCACGAAGCGAACAATTATAAAACACTGATTAGTGAAATTCACACTGCTATCGGTGATAACTTCACGAATTCCCAAATTTGTATGTCTATCACTTCCCCAGATGCCTACAGGAAGGTAATAACTCTATTAAAGGAAAATAACTATCAGAATCATGTATTTCGCGATCAAAATACTAATATAAACGTACCATCATACGTAATATCCCAACTAACCATTCAAAAAGTGAAATCGGTGAGGAACGTACAGCTCATGAAATTAACATCATGAAAGTTACACGTCTGTTTCGTCAAGACAAAACCACTATGTCGCTCTGCGCAATAGAAGTCCCTGAGTTATTTGAACTCAAAAAACTATTTAAAATTACCAAACTAGTCAATTCGTGTCAATCGTCTCAGTGGAACTTCGTAAAAAAATAATTCTTTAGTTCGATGCAAATATCAAAGAACTGGTACATACAAGAAACTATTGTAAAGTTGCATTTAAAATGTTGTATTGTTGAAATAATCATAGAACAGGAAACTGCAACCTAGCAAGCAAGCCTCCTAAATATTACAATTGTACCGGTGATCACTAAGCTTCATATCAAAAATGCCCATTGTATATTGCAAAGGCAAAAGTCATTCCAAGTTAGAAATTCCCTTCCGTTTTCCTGTACTAACGCAGTTAAAAATCATAACTGAATTTTCATTTCCCAAATATTGTACAAATTTAAATTCTTTCACATCGCAAAGAGCAAATGCTGTTTATAACGTTTCTCTCCAAAATATCCAGGGTCCTTTCCCTTCACCTCCGTCTCTCCCCAATCCGGATTTTGTTCACTACATCATTAATGCTTAGTTCCTATAATTCAATCCTGTATACAATCATGTTTTCAATCCTATCTTAATTCCTATAATTATTATTTTCTAGTTCGTGAATAATAAACTTACGAAATTATATTTTAGCTGTGATGCCATTGAAACTCCAGTTAAGATTATTTAAGATTCTTACTCTCAGAATATAATATCGATCTAGCAGTCATTACGGAAACTCACTTAGCACCTGCAGAAAATTTTCGAGTTCCAGGTTTCCAAGTTTATTGATCAGATCGCCCTTCCATGAAAGTTTCTGGTGGAATGGCAATAATAATTATCAAAAGTAATATTCATCATGATCAAGGACCACTTGTAATTACCGCATGACTAGAAAGTATTACAGTTTTCATACAGGACAAAACCTAGCAGTTTATTACAATTACAGTAGTGTACTAACTGTCTAATATTCCGCTAAATTCGATTCAACTATAAAAACTCATCGCTCAACTCACCCCCACTCTAGCAGTAGGAGATTTTGGGGTTGTAGAACAAACTTAGCGAACGGAAAAGTTCTGTTAAACTTGGCGTAGAAATGGAATTGTAATATAATAGCTCCTCTCTGACCTATTCACTACCCACATAATCAATGTATACCGCATGATATATTAGACATTATAGTAGATAAACAATTCAAGGAAGAAATATATCAATTTCCCTTCACGGAATCAAATTCAGACCATTGCCCAGTCCTGATTAAGTTCAGTAACAATCCTGTTCCTTCAAATAATTCGGAAACTATCCCCAAAACTATTAATTGGCATATCTTCAATTCTCTCAAATATACATTACCCCATCACCCCATTTTGCACTATCAACGTAGAAATAAACGAGGAAATCAATAAATTCTATGAAATAACAAAAAACTGCCATTACCAACGTACCTCTATTTTGCAAATAATCTAAAACCAAATCCTGTTACTGACGTATCATTCAATAGCAAAATCATTCATTTCCTCGATAAAGGAAAACGTGGTACGCTCTTGAAAATATTCAGATACTAACGTCTCAGTAGCTAATTCATATTCATTGGCCTTTTCTTAGTGCAAAGCCCCCATTCGTAATAACATGAAAGATTCTAAAATCATAACTCTCGCTTCATCCAGATTCTTTGCTTTATAAATTACGTCGCGATCATTCATAGTTTGGCTACTGTTTAAATAAATGGAAAGACATTTCCTTCGTCAATAGCTAATTTTTGGGGAGACTTGATCGCAAGAAAATTCGCAGGAGCTGAACTGAACGTTACGGTTTTAAGAGATGACTTGAGAAGAATCCCTCCACAAGATTTGTAGCCAATGACGGGGTTGTATCACGGGGTTTACCAGCTCTTTTGCTTTCCCCACGTTCACCATCTCCTCCTCCATTTTCTTCACCACCGTCACCAGCGCCTCTAGTACGCTTGCGACCGCCGGCACCGCAACCACCGACGCCTACGCGATAGCTTTCCGATACCAATATCGAACGGAGAGCGGGATACCCCCGGGGCCCCCCGGGCCCGCCCCTCGCTGTGCGTATCTCCCCGGGCTGCTCTTTCGCAGCGGGGCACTTGGCGGTTGAGGAGAACCCTCCACTGTGGCTGCGTTTGGGGAAGCAACGGTGGCTTTAATAATGAGAGTGGATGTGTTGTAACACGGCTATTCGGTTCTTACTCCAGAGAACAAAAATTGTACATTAGGTCGAACCTCGTTAAAATAGACCTCTTGAAACAAATATTTTTATCTCTTATCGGTGGAAACTCGTATACACATCAGTGGAAAGCTAATAAAAATCATAGTATATTGTATTTTTCCTGTCCAAGAATTCACATATCGACACACTTTATTCAACTCACGTTATTTCAATATTTAAATTTTACTTCTAAAAATGTCTCCAAATTGAGTGTCGCCTTTCCCCTAAGTGGAATATTATTCACCAGGTGAGCAACGTCAATATCACCACGATGTTGAAAAGTTCATTATAAAATACACGATGCGTTCAGATAATGAACATTACGCCTTGTCAAGTCGTACATCACTTACATTGTTTCCGCTCGCCAGAACACGATGAGGGATTGCTTAAGCTCTCGACGGGGACGCACTCCTGAGCAAGACTACTTCCAGAAACACAGGGAGATTGGCAGAAGCTTTTCACACTTCTCACATGAGGGGATTTATTTATGCTTCCGAGGACGTAAATATCTCTTTGGCGGTCAAGAGTGTTTAAGAGGAACACAAATGGGTCACGGTATTGCCACGTGCGAAAATTTGTCGAATCGATTTCTAAATCTTACTCGACGGTGGAGGAGGGGGGATCGTCTGAAACCAAGATTCTTGCACTAGAGCCGAGAAACATCATGGGGCCCAAACGCCGAAAAAATTTCCATAATTGATACTTTGCAACTCAGAAGAGCCCACGTTGTCCCTCATAAGCGGGATTATCTTATAAGTGGGTTCTCTTATGAAAGGGTTTTAATGTAATTGAATTGGCTTTCATTTTAGAAAACAAGAGAGAATAAAAAGCTAGTGGTGTTAAAACACATACTTTCTCGCCTGTATTTTCGCGAAAAGTACTCAAATATATCTCTAAAGAACAGATATTAAGGAAAAATCTCTATCTTTAATATTTTAATTGTACGAAGACACTGAAAATCTTTGAACATTTGCGATTTTCGAATAATCAGTGTTTTCAACAACTTTTAAATGTCCTTCACATTATTCAACAAGAAATGTGCAAAACGCCAGCTTTTTTTTTAAAATTTGGAAAATGTTCCGGGAGTTTGACACAAAGTACCCCGCAAAATTAAAATATCGGTTTCAAATTCAAGATGGAGTGACTTCAATTAGATTGATAGGGGAATATCAATTTTGGAGAAAATCGGCTGAACGGTTTGGCCGCTAGCGTTGTTCACAGACGGACGGGCGGACAGAGAGATATTTTGAAGTCATTCGATTTTTCGATAACAAGGACCCACAAAACACGAATTCTGGCTACACCGCATGTTAGAAGATTTTTTCTAAATTTAGCAGCTGGATTTATCCAATTTTTCGTTACCATTGCTCGGTAATAAGTGATTTTCTGCCGAAAATTCACCATTTTCCCCGCAGTATTACATAACTTTAAAAAATAAAGTAAGTTGTTAAAAGAAGACAAAAATATAATTAGAATGAAATGAAAACGTTCATTTTCTGTTCAAAAGAGAGTGTTACAAATTTTCAGCGTATACTTTATTTACAGAGGTTATACGAAAGGAAGAATCGAAAAATTGATTAAACGATACCGTAACGTTGTGTTTTCAACGGGGTATTACTAAATAGGCGCAAATATACTGAATGTAAATAAAAAAAACATTTAATGGCGGATTTACATTACTTTTAACATACAATTAGTGGAAAAATCTATAGTATATTCTGCCCATACACAATGAACATTATGCATTATTATTATATTAAATTGCAATTCTTTTCCCGTTTTATATTAGATTATGATATCATCTTATATTTAAAGAAAGGTAAATCATTCATTGGTCTGCCATAATTCACAAGGTAGGAAAAACCATTGTTATAGAATTCTTTGTAACCTTTTTTTCAAATATCGTATAAAATGCGCTTTGTAATAAGTAATATTACCCAATCGCGAAATCGATGAATATTTTAAGTTTCAATGTGAACTGGCTGCGACATTTCGTGAAGTGTGTTTTAAATTCAATGTTACAAATAATTTATTCATTGGAAAATTACATTAAATCGGAATTCATTGAAGTAACGTAATTAACTGAATGCACATTCTCTACTAATGTGATTGTTCTTTGGAAGTTCCGATAACAGATATTTATTAGATGTCATAAAACAAATATAAAACGGCAGCGAATTGAAAAATACAAAATTCACGTTTACAACTCGGCTTCCTATCTCGAGATCAACAGATTCTGTTTTATCGTAACCTTACTAATGAAAATTACAAAACTAACTGACATAAAACTTATAGAACAATTTTTCAACATAACCTGTATGATACTGTCTTGTATTGATGTTACTTAAATATTTTAGGTTGTAAAAAGATAACGCCAAAGGGAAATAACACCAGTTCCACTAGAAGGCCACGAAGGGCAGTACCACCATTAGATCACAAATAACGCACAGTTCACACCTAAGGTATAGCTGGAGGTGTGCATGAAGATAGGAGACGATCAAGAGAAGGGAAAGGAATTTTCGACGGAAAGAGCACAAGGAACAAATGGACATCGCGGCCAAGAGCGGAGGTTAAAGAAATACATGACCAAGTCTGCGGAGACGTTCGGGGCAAGGAAATGCGTGAAGATGAGAGGAGTGCATCCGGAGGTGAAAATGTGGTCGGGTGGAATCTGTCGGATGGAGGAAGATGGCGAACGAGGGTCTGGCATGTGCGGGCATTTCTGATGACAGGAGAGTGCATATTGCACTCCTCGGAGGCGCGCGGCGGCCACGGGTCGGCCAAATTGATTCCTACATCTGCTCGGTGCACTCGAGAACTCGGAGTCTTCGTTTACCGCTCTCTCCACAACTCCCGCCAACGCCGTCCATCACTCACTCGTTCGCTCTCGTGCCCCTCCATGATCTTGGGGAGCTGGCCTTCGACGTGCTCCCTTCCCAATCTTGATTGATTGATTAGTGAATGTTCCAGGCACGTCAACGACTAAGGTTGTTAGTCCTATAAGCGTAGTGCATGATTTCATCACGAGAGGTGGCGGCGATCTTCTCCCACTGGAAGGTAAGATCCGTCTGATGCTGACCTACCCGAAGGCTTGCGAGGTTTTCCACCACCAGGTATCTCCCACAATTGGGGCACAGACTCAGAAGGGATAAGTTCTTAGCATACGACTGGTCTCCTGAGATGTGTGGTAGTGTAGTACATGTACGTATGTATGAAAGAGATTGGGATAGGACAAGGAAGAGGAAGGAAAGATCGCACGCGGTCCGTGATCCGTTTGCTAGGTTACTACTCCAGCATTCGCCCGGGGTTGATCGGAGAGACCACGGAAAACTACTGATCAGATTACTAGAAATCTCCCCCAAACAGCGGCTGAATTCAATTTATGTATCTAGTTAAAAATCCTGCCACCCTCGGGACCCGAACTCTAAGACCTTCCGGTCCGTGATATCAATTGATGCTCTACTATAAATTATCCCCTAATGTTTCACGTCATCCAAATGTTAACGGTCTGCCATTCCCCCATTATTATTTTAAAATAATATTAAGATATTTGTATTATTGAATAAATATCTTCACTTGTGATGTTTGTAAATTATAGCGATCTGCTACCAGGCTTTATATACCTACCTGCAGAAATAATGAATATTTAAGTATCTATCTTTCAATCTATCATTTTTTCCAACCATCTTGCTCTCTCTCTCTCTCTCTCTCTCTTGTATCTTCACCGAGTGCCATAGTCCGTGGCGTGACGATTCACCCGACGTGCCACAGTCCATGGCGTGACCGGCACCCGGTCGTGTTCCGGGACGAGACGAACGGACGAGGACGGAACCCTGTTCTCCCGGGCCGAGACCTGGTCACTGTAGGCGCCTCTCGAAAGGCTACAGCCGCCGAAGCCTTCGGGGGCCTTGTCCGCTGCCAGCGACGGGTAGAGCAGCTCGCCGCACAATGAGAGACTGGCGAAGTTGCCTGCCACTGCCGGCCGTCGGTCGACCTGGGCTGTCGGTTGATTGATTGATTGATTTTTTGGGGGTCCGAAAGGCTACAGCCGCCGAAGCCTTCGGGCACGTCAACTGCTTTGGTCATTAACCCGTCAGTGTATTGCATGTTTTTCTCGGAGATGGCGGTGATCTTCCCCGCTGGATGGCGAGATCCGGTGCCGACCTACCGTCGGCTAGTGAGGTTTCCCTAACCAGGACTCTCCCACCAGCGGGCACCGCCCCAGCCGGACAAGCTCTAAGCTCCCGACCGGTCCCCGGGATATGTGGTAGTGTAGTCCATGTTAGTGTGTAGGTGTGTAAGGAGAGGATAGGACAAGGAAGAGGAAGGACAGATCGCGCGCGGTCCGTGGCCCGTTTGGTAGGGTGCAGCTCCGGTATTCGCCTGGTGTTGATCGGAGACACCACGAAAACTACCGATCAGAGCAGCCGCCCGATAGAATTCTCCTCCAGACAGCAACTGAATTCGACTTAGCTCAAAAGCTAGTGTCGAAAATCCTGCCGCCGTGGGGAGTGGGAACCTAGGACCTCCCGGTCAGAGGCGCTGCAGTGACATCAGTTTGCACTGAGCTACCGCTCCCGGTTGGGCTGTCGGCGTCTCTCTTGGACATCGTATGGCAAGAATGCCGCAATACTAAAAATCCTTTTGTGTATCAAGCACTATACATATGTAGTGCCACTATATATACATAGTGCTCCCCAAATCAATTATTGATTTAGAAAGAAATATAAATTATTATATAATTTAAAATTATATATTTATCACCCCCATCCGTTCCTTCATCAGCCCTTTCTGGGTCGTAGTCAACCGCCTTTGGCCGCGCGCCGCGCCCTCCCTCCCTGTCCTGTCCTGTCCGCCCTCGCGAGCTCTCTCGCGAAGCCCTCGCTCCGGCGCCGCGCGGAGAGGGCGTCGCCGACGGGAAAATTCCACGACACGTTCCTCGACTTGTCCCCTCCCGTTGAATATCTGCCAACGGCATCACTCGGCGCGAAATTCCATCCCCGGGGAAGTGCATTCACCTCGGCGACAGGAAATGAGGCCGCTTCGCGATTTTATCGAGTGCGAACGAATCACGAGCTAGAGATGCAGTGGGAAACTGATTTATCGATAAGTTCGTTTATTTGTGAGTACTGGCAAGATAAATGAAAATAATTATTTTTTGTTATATACTTATGAATTACGGAACAAAATTAAATATATTGCCTTAAGTTCCCATTCTTAAGTTATAATATACTGACATCAACAAATAATTATTCATGGAAATTCACTGCTGCAATTGTTTTTAGTGTTATGTCAATAATTACTTTCAAGTATTATTTATTTCTTAATCAACGCCAATAGTTGGTCTTCGACTGGAACTTCATACACGCAGATCCCATTTTTCGAAAAATGTCTGACCTAGTCATTGAAATTAGTGGAAAAAATCCTTCCTCGTTAGAAAGAGAAAATGTTGTTTTCCTAAAAACACTCAATCAGAGATAACGGTTTTTACAAGATAAAAACTGATTTTGTGCATACACGAAATAATCTCTAATGATGTATTTGAAAAGCTGAAAAAATTGAATTTCGTTCACGCTGATTCTAAGGATCTCTTAATTCTTATATGGATAAATAATACTATTTTCTTAATTTTAACGAGATATGCATTAATCAAAATAAAGAATCCTTACACTTCAATGAAAAACGATTCAAAAATTGGGAGCACTCCTGATTACCGTCTATTTCCAGGTGCCCATTTTGCCTCTCAACAAAAATACTAAGCTCTCCAACATTGGTTTCTAGGGCTATTTAACGCCGTATTGTTCATAGTCCATTATGTTTAAAAGGAATTTACACGCTATTACTAACCCAAAAGATTTTTAAAAATTGAATTTTTATCGGGCTTTGCAGGCCCCTCAACAAAACCGCTTTTACTAGCGGATTTCTAGAAAATGTTTTAACACAAACGAGCCTAAAATGATTATAATATACTGATATGCATGTGTAGAATTGATCCTTATCATATTAAATATTCCTTCAATTATTTCGCAATTTATTCTGACGTTCGCCTTTGGCCCTTACCCTCTCATTGGAGTTCTGGAATGGTATTGATATGAAAGTATTAATCGCATCATTCACAGCTAGCCATATTTGCTTCTCAGCTGTACGTTAAGTAACTTAAAAGGTAATTTAAAATCTTAAAATACGTTTTAAAAAGTCATATGAGTCGGTATTGTAAAACGGCTGATAGTGTAGAGTTACATGTAGTTTTGTATGAATATATAATACGAAATTTCCAGTGCTACCATGAATTTTTTGTTGCTCGATGTAAATTCTTTCATTTTAAAAGGGAAAATTTAACTATTCCTCTTATTCTCAGCTTCAATTGAATCCGAGTAATCAATTTTAAACAGTGAGATATATGTTAGTGTTACAAATAGTATTTCCATGTGGAATGGTATCATTACTCGTAAAAACGTTTTTCTCAACGGAAAAGTTACAGAAAAGGGGTCAAAACAATAAGAACAATGTACTTTCGTTCAAGTTCGTAATACAGTAGAAAATAATTCGAATTAAGCGAGCCGATTCGGATGGCGAATTTCCACATGAATGGTTCAAGCTCAGAAATGAAGTAAAATACATTAGACTTCAAAATATGTAAAGTTAAAAGGACTTAAAATAAACTGTGCTGTATAAGTTGTTACTTGCACAAAACAAAAAATACAAATTGAACTTTTTTGAAGGTTCGTGTTATTTAAATTAGGTATGAACAATACAATATTTATGTTCGTACACGCATCTCATTTTAGTTGCGACCTATAGAAAGGTGTGAATTGCTTATAAGAATGCGGCTGAAAAATTGCCAAGAAGTATATATTCCTCGCGATAAAGTTCATGTTACATTTTCCTTCTTCTGGCTTTTGTCTTTTTCCCTCAAACCGATTCCCATCGCGAGAGATTCGTATAATTAGACATCTACTGCATTTTAGAACGCGCCCGTCGCGTTCACTAGAAGAAACGGCTCTGTCGAGCTCCCGGGGGAACGCGTTTTCTGCGTAAGATATATTTCTTACTCCGTGGTTCCAGCTGACTGGCTCGGCAGTTGCCGCGCGTTCGATTCCTGACGCCCGCAGCGCCAGAGGAGATATTAGAAAACTTTGCGCGGAGAGGCACGAGTTGCGAGGAGCGATAATTGGAAAGACGAAGGTCGATGTCCAGCCCTGCCGTTTCTCAGAGGATTTTTCTTTCCTCGTCGAGAAATAAAACACGAAACACAAGTTGTTCTTCTCGTTTTATTGAAAAGTGCATCAAAGAGAGACGAAAAATAAGTTTTGTAGATTTCATTATGATTTCGTACTTTGAGATAAATATACGTTTACTTGCTTGTCTTGTTTTCTAATACTGCCAAAGACGACGAATACTTCTTTGAAATTGCGGCAGACTATAAATAATTCAGCCCCATTTCGGTAATTTTCTAAGTATTTTGTTATACGTCTTTAATCATCTCATAATGTATCTTACTCAGTAACAAAAGAAAGATATTTTAATATAAATTGAGGCAGGTCAATTTGCTTACCAAGTTTAGTATAGTTCAGTCTCATTGCACAGTTGTGAGGCATTTCACCTTTTTCAAGTACCGAAAAACTGCCGAAGTTAATCGAACATCACGTAATCGACTAAAAGGTAACTTTTTATCAGAGCAATTTATCCGAGAGATGTATTCAAAAATGGATTTAATTATTGCAAAAGATACTTACGTTCAATTTTCCACAAAATACTCTCTTTTACACAATCATTTGAAATTTGTCATTACATTAAAGTATTTGTTAATTACTTCAAGAGAATATTAACAAGAAGAGGGTACTGACTCTCATTAATCGGCTAGCATGCAGGCCAAGCAAGGCCTCTAGACCAAGTATCACTTCATCTTCCACCCCAGCTACTCGCCTCCGGTCGCCACCGCAGGTCCCTTGGCCCACTTCGCCGGCACTTCACTGGCCCTTCACCGAACGCCGTTTCCTGCCCTTTGACGCACAGCGCTGCCACCCTTTCTCCTGCACCCTCCGCTTCAGAGCCCGTCCTCCCCTCCGCCACTTGCACATTATCAAGCGATCCATCTTGCGGCCTTGAACCGCCACCCCGCTCCGCATCGCCCCCCCCGCGGACCTCTTCCCCCTCCTTGCGCCAGCCACTTTCCGTCCCCATCCACGCCTCCCCATCTGCTTTCCTCCCAGCATTGCTTTCGGCTAAGCCCTCCTCACTACCTATCTGACTCTTCTCACCTCACTCTCCCCTCGTCATTCTCCTTACCTCACTGTCTCCCCTTTCCCCCCCCCCGCTCCCCCCCCCCCCCGCCTTAATCTCCCGCCTCACTCTCCGTCTCATTCTCCATGCCCCATTCTCCCCACTTCACTCTTCCCGTCTTATTCTCCCCGCATTGCTCTCTCATCTCAATCTCCCAGCATCACTCTCCTTGCCTCACTATCCCCGTCTGTCCCACTGCCCTCCACCACAGTTCCTTTTCCACGGTCTTCCAGCTTCTCCTACATGATTCCCCTTCCTGCCAATATTCCCCGACTCATCTCCCCCGGAGTCATTCCCGCCACGTCACACGCCAACCCTCCTCCGCCACGCACCCCTTCTGCAGCGCATCCCATTATGCAGTCAGTAGCCGACGCTCTTTGTGCTTTCCGCTGAATGACGGCGCGCCAGCGCGATCTTTTCCAGCCACTCAAAATACATTTGATGTCGTCTTTCATGTCGAGACGCGCCATCGCGCGGGGGCGGAGTGAGGGCCGCGAAATATGCTTAAAATTCGTTTGCAGAAGAAACGAGAATAAAGAAGTAATGCTGCGCCCAGATACAGCACAAAGAACGTCATAGCACAATAGACTTGGCGCTACAATGCCAGAAGTTTCGAGAGACTTACAGCGAAAGACTTCCACTTCGAGTTCCTTTTAAGTAACGAATTTAAAGGTGATGGTCTAATTAGTTTTGTAAATGAATGCAACACTGTGTAATGGAAGTAAACGCGATTCTTCTTGTATTGTCTGGAAGTTCACGAATGTAACATTACAGATTTAAAAAGTAAAATGCTTTAGTGCTAACAAAGATTGATATTTGCTTAAAGAATATTTGGCATTAACGATTCTCTCTCTTAATTTTAATATAAATTAATATATAATTGGAAATAATATATTTATTAAACATAAATATACATTCTTTTCTGTACTGAAAGGTAATCTCTAATGAATCTGTACCTGCGAAAGTGTCACAGGTGCCCGAGGAAACAATGCAAAGCAAAAAATTCACTTTCACCGATAAAACGTTTGTACATAAAATTGCCCACATTTAACTCATAATTGAGTTGATATAGTACTAACAGTTTTAAAATGCACTAAACATTAATTAAAGATCAAAATTTGAAGAACAGTTTTCAATGAGAACAAAATCGGATTTAAATAATCTAGTTGCATAAAGAGTTCAAAAACTTCGAAAATTACTTACTTAAAAAGAAAGTTACTTGTGGCATCAATTTAAATGTATTTCATTGTATTCTAACAAGAATTTTAATTAAAAATTTGGAGCCATATTTGAAAAAGTGTTCAAAACATCCGAGGGATTCCATGTGAAGTAATCTCGTAAACTACTAAATTCGTTTCAAATTAGAAGGGCCTTGACTCGGGTGAAATCGATTGGGGAATATTCATTCAAGGAGCGTGGTGCGAAGGAGCGTGGCGCGAAGGAGCGTGGCGCGAAGAGCGTGCGCGAAGGAGCGTGGCGGAAGGAGCGTGGCGCGAAGGAGCGTGGCGCGAAGGAGCGTGGCGCGAAGGAGCGTGGCGGGAAGGAGCGTGGCGGGAAGGGGCGGAAGGAGCGTGGCGGAAGGAGCGTGGCGAAGGAGCGTGGCGGGAAGGAGCGTGGCGGGAAGGAGCGTGGCGGGAAGGAGCGTGGCGGGAAGGAGCGTGGCGGGAAGGAGCGTGGCGCGAAGGAGCGTGGCGCGAAGGAGCGTGGCGGAGAGGGGCGTGGCGGAAGTAGGGTAGTCGAATGATGGATGATAGAAAGGCACGTACTGATGAGAGTTTCTTACCTGTGGATGACAGGTGACTCCGGCAGCTTGTCCGCAGTCCGCTGATTCCGGTTGCGGTCGCGCGTGCTCACGTTATTGTGCCTGGAAAAGCGCGAGAGGCGTCATACACTGCACCGCCAATAGGATAGCATTAGAATTAAGGCAAGGTTGGCTCTTACGATAATATTCTGTGAAACTGTGAAGAGTCCTGACGGGACTTGTGCCTAGGTTCGTTGGTGCAGGTTTGTCACAGTAACTAGGAAGATTATTAAGTGCGAATGTTAATTTAATAAATATATGAGTAATTAATAATTAGTAATATTATTGCGGCAACAATCCCTTACAAATCAATGTTATACCTTACAGAACACTATTATATAAAGAGTTTAACCGTTTGTCGTAATTAGAGCCGGGTATTAGTAGGAAAATGGAAAGAGAAAAGACAGCAAAATACAGAAAATAGCGGTTAACCAGTGGCCAAGATTGGCCCATGACAGAACGTTATGAAAAGCGAATACGAAAAGGTTAGTTACCACCACCAAAAATGAAAAAGGGAATAACAAGAAAGGAATGAATAAAAAATTTAAAAAAGTGAATAACTAAAAGTGAAAACAATAAGACAAAAGTGTACTTTAATTTGTATTTGTCGACCATTTTATTGTGAAAATTATTAGTGATATTACATATGAAAAGTATATGTGATAACATATCCTTGTTATAACGGCTGTACAAGGATCGAAATAAGACACATAGTAGAGAATAGTAATCATCAGAATTAGCTCATCTTATGTGTACCTAGAGGATTTGATTTTGGTTGCTCTTATATATCTTGAAATAAAATAAATAAAAAATAAATATTGTTTATATAAATAAATAATTTTATAAATATTTATAAATTTTTTTAAAAATTTTTATATAAAATAATAAAAAAAAACAAAAAATAATTTTTAAATCAAAACAGCCAAATTTAAAATGATAATTCATTGCTAGACAATTCGATTATCTTTTTCTTCATCGGCCAGTGAAAAATTCATTTGCGATGTGTAAATTAACGAAGATGTGCAGTTAAGAAGACAAACACTGGAGATTTCCTTCTGTGAACGATTGATAAATCCCAGATTTTTGATGCTGTGTAACGATCTGCTGTATTGTAGATGTGCCTCTCGCGTTATTACGATATAATCTGTTTGCGAATGTTAATATATGTAGTACCCATCTAAATAAGCAAATATCAGGAATTCGTAAACTTACAGTGTAGTTAAAATAGCTTACCAGAAGATAACAAAATAAAATATGAATTAAATGCATATCTGAAATTTCAATCTTTCTGGAGAAGACACAATTACAGTTGAGGAATTCTCAGGAGAAGTATTGAGTCTTTGAATTCGAAAGAACATTCCCTCTACTCAAATAATTGTATAAAACAACTCTCCCATATATTGTAAAAACCTTGAATAACGTAAAACGTGTAATAAACAAATAATTTACTAGGCTTCACTGAATTTATTTTTGCTTATATTAGTATGAATTTATCAAAATTGTACCGCTTATTTGCTTGCTTAGTTACAAATAGAGTATAATTTGATTATGCTTATAAATCCACGATACATTTACGAAGTACATTCATTGTAACGTCTTGAACGAATTCACATATCTAGAAAAATACTTGTATCATAGAGGCACATTTAAGAAACAAGCCAGGCCATGTGATGAAACTATATTATGAAAAATACATACAATCTTACAATCATTAGAATGACATAAACTGGTAGACCCATTTAATAACCAAAACATTTAAAATTATTCCAAAGTTATCTGAGGAGGAATCATTAGTCTGCGGTGAAAAAGGTCAGAACCAAACTTTGGACTAAATTTCGGTGTTGATACGCAAATATATACACTCCAAATTCTTTTTAGAAATACTAAGCAATATTTTTGAGTCTCCTTTTCTTTTCAAATTTCTTTGTTTCAAAGAAGGGAGTGTAAGAAACAAGATCCTATGGGTTTCAGGCGAAGCTCTACAAAGAAACAGACCCGATCGCAACGCTCACCTAAACACGTTGTCTTAAGAGAAAAATGGGCCATTAAAAGCCTGTGCACGACTGAATAACCGTCGAGGCGAGTCGAACAGTCAACTCGTCTTCGGATATAACCCCAGAAGACAGTTTTGGAAAACCGTGAGGAAGAAAGGTCATTAAACAAACAATGAAGCCATTCATTCTTTCGAAACAAAACGACAGTGACGGCCCGTGGCTGCGACATTAGGTGTAGAGGTAATAGTGAAATATATATTTAATATATATGCTTATATTAATGACGGTACTCTCTTATTTCTTTTATAGCTAATCGATCATTCTGTCCTTCAAGACTGCAGACGTGTCTGTGGTGTCTTCATTCGTCTGTTTTCTTGTTAATTACACACCTTCCTTCGAGTACACATCGCGAACGGTTGTATCACCAGCACTCCGCTCCGTGTAGATAAGCTCAAGGCGTATTACTGGCGCACGTTTACTTGAGCCCTTGCTTCGCCTATTGTAATAGCAGTGGGGAGTTTTGTTATTTTGAGAAAATGAATTTTAAATCAAATTTGGAGTTCGTTTTTCAATGCAAAATAGTTTCTATTACGTAGGAGCAAACATTTATTGTTATCAGATTTTGTCCACAATGCTCGTTGGCATGATTTATTCTTAATTCCACTAATGTTGGCAAAGGAGAGGGGGTAGGTATTCCGGGGCTCAAGAAAACGTGCGCGTATAATATTAGTCAGCGGCGCGTTCTCAATCCCCGGGGGCCGCCGCGCTCCGGTGTACTCAGATTTTGAATTGTTTTCACTTATATTTACAGTAGAAAGAGTTCAACAGTTATCAGTAAAACTATAATGTTTCCGAGTTAGTATTCCCATGCTTCGGAATTAGTGAGAAGTGCAATGAAGGCTGTTTACAGCAGTGAAATACCACCCTATCAACAGTAGCTTGAACATGCTCCAGGTCAACTTGAAAGCTCAACCTCAATACCAGCGGAGATTTCAACAGCAACAACTCCCATAAGGAACTTCGCCTGTACAATAGCATCAACATTCAACCAATTGTCACAAATTAGTGAAAATCGGCCAGGTTACCAACCAAAGTGCATCAACAACCACAAACACCAAGAACCACAGAAATCGTGAAGGCGACTTTCCAGAGGACTGTGGAACACCAAAAGACAGTCCAAACAATGGCTAACTAGTGGCAGTGGAAAAGTGATAGTAAACATAGCAACAAATAATAAACGCAACGACTTAGACGACAGTGTAGATTCAAATGAAACAGTCACGAAAAATTTAATTGAAAAAACTTCCCCAGTGTTCGTACATAATGCACACAATCATACTCTATTAGTGGATGATTTGAAAAAGTTTAGTAAATCTAAGTTCTCTAAAAAAAAACCTATCTTGTAATAAAATATTAAGAATTAACAGTTAAAGTTCAGCCTACAACAATGGAAGATTCAAAATCTTGTTAAGTTTTTTGAAGAAGAACATTTAGACTTTAATTCATTCAACATCCCACTCAACTGGCCACTAATGGTAATAATACGTGATGTACCAACATGTTATTCTGATAAAGAAATATTTGACGAACTTTATCGTCTGAAATATCCGCTGCAAAAATCAATTGAATATACAATTTTCATTCTCCCACCTTTCTGTGCGCGGTTGAATTATTAAACAACGACACAGCAAAAACCATATATAAACTAAACAATCTTTTCAATGCAATTATTAAAGTTGAGGAAAAAAGAAAGTCAGCATTCCCAATGCAATGCAAAAACCTGCCAACGCTATGGTCACTGTAAAAACAACTATGGTCGGGAATCTCGCTGCGTACATTTCCTTGGCTATCACCATTAAGAAACTTGCCCATTGCGAATGAACGCGCCACCTAGATGTATAAACTGCCAAGGCTGGCATCGGGAAAATTTCAAAGTGACCAAAATTACGTTACAAAGGTCAAAACTCAAGTTATGCTGCCGTGAATATCGCAAACTTCAACTATTCGACTCCTTGACAACCTCGACAACTTGTACCCCAAACTGCAAGGTCCGCGCCTCCGCAAGTTCTGGATAACGTCAATATTCCTTCACTACAAACTATCAATAACCTACGAAGGCCGTAAAGAGCACCCCTCTTTTATGCACATGTGGCTTCACCAAACGATACAATTAACAACACGTAGATTTCACCTCTAAATATTAATTTTATTTCTCAAGTATGGCAATATTAACTGAGATATATAAACACTGGGCTTAACAATTTATATGGAAGAAAAACTTTCTCTCGATTCCTTATACTTACAACAACAATTCCAACTATGGCGGGTGACGTTATGGTTGTCATAGCAAACATCGGGAGAACCCTCATTCTAGAGGTTGAAATGCATGAGGTCTTCTTGACTTCAAGGATGTCACTGCAGTCCCTCTGACCGGGAGGTCCTAGGTTCGAGTCCCGACTGTGGCAGTATTTTCAGCACTAGTTTGTTAGCTAGATCGAGTTCATTCGCTGTCTAGAGGAGAATACTTGCGGACGGCTGACCTGTTGTAGTTTTTCGTAGTTTCTCCGATCAACCCAAGGTGAATGCCAGAGCAGTACCCTAACAAACGGGCCACGGGCCACCACGCGCGATCTTTTCCTAGCTCTTTGTTGTCCTATCCTGACTCCTTACACACACTTACACTAACATGCACTACACTACCACACGTGCTGAGAGACCGGTCGGGAGCTTAGAGCTTGTCCCGACTGGGGCGGTGCCCCGCTGGGGGAGATACGTCGTTGAGGGAAACCCGCTATCCGATCGTGGGTCGGCACCGGATGACGCCATACAGCGCGGGTAGATCACCGCCACCTCCTGAGCAAAAGCACGCACTAATCGCACGGGACTAATGACCATAGTAGTTGACGCGCCCGGAATCACTAACAATCAATCAGTCATTCACTTCAAGGGACTGCAAGGTCGTTGGCGCACTCATTCTGCTCTTTCGTGTTTGCAGTGCCTAGTAAGAGTTCCGCGCACGTGTCACTCAAAACGACGCTGCGTTTCTATTTAAATCAACACACTTCCTCTAGGCGATGAGGAAACTTAATTTGAAATATAATTCTTATATTAATAAAACGGTGAACAATTTTTTCTTCAAATTATTTATTAATTTATTCTACAGATTAACAAGGTATAAATACATCATCCTAATTTGAAATGCTTTTAAAGAGACCAAGAAACAGTAGTTTTCAAATCATTTGAATTTGAACTCCACTCTTTCATTCTTCTTCCAGACCTTTCTCTTTTTATTTTTTAAAATTTCAAGTAACTATTTCAGGTATTCCTCTTTTCATGCTTCTAGATAGAATATGATGAAATAAATCTAAAAAAACATCAGTAATATAAGAACTTCAATGTATTACTTTATCATAGATAATACCGCGAGTGCTTTGGAAATTGTCGATACATTAACTGAGAATTTGCAAAACACATGTGATATATAATAGACTATTCCACGAATGAAATTTGAATTTTAAGACCTGGATCATTAATACTCGTTATATAAGTAAATCTGGTATTTTTACGTATTTCAATAATTTTAATTACTATGCGCATCAACCTTCATTCTCTGTTAACTTATGCAAGACCGCTTCTCTAGTACAGACCAAATCATTTATCCATTTCTTTCGGTTAACAACTGTTTGAATGAGAAAATGGAAAAGTGCGCTTTATTCACTCCCATTTCCTAAGCTAGATGAATCGTAGTTATGATTGGGCACTTGAGAGGAGGTGATAATTAAAATCGATAAAGTAAACTGATAATTTTTTGTGAATCTAATCTAATTTGTAAATACTGAATGCATTCTTAAACACAGTTGGTCTTAAATTCACGAATGGAGAAATAATTACAATCCAATTTTTGAAATTCAATATAATAGAAAATTGTTGAATAATTGTTACCTACACTATTACCCTATTATTTCACACTTTACATTTTCTAATGTTGAAAGCAATTCGAATTATTCCAGTTTACGAATTCTCGAAAGCTCATCGCTTCCCGCTGTTTCCGGAGGTGGGGAGTCCGAAAGCTCAGAACCGAAGCTGGACAACTGAGAAGCCGTAGGAGAGGTCCACGGCGGCTGAAATTTGAGCCCCGCCCCCTCCCGCTCTTCGCTGCCGCACAGCGAAGACCGATTAGCGCCGAGCGGCGGCGGCGGCGGCAGCCGGGGTGGGCGGGGCGGGCACAGGGTGGTATGTCCTGTCCGGAAACCGCTTCCATCCATGGCTCTTCCCCTCCTCCGACCCCACCGACGTCGTCGGCTGCGCTGCCGCCGGGCCGCGGGCCCTTGGAGCAAGGAGATTGGATTTCTGGGCGAGCTCACTGCCAATTCAATTCAGTTCGTCTGTAGCGCGACGGTGGCGGCGGTGGCAGGGGTGGTTGCAAGTGGTGGGCGGCGGGTGGATTGGGGGGGCGGCCAGAGTGGGGGCGGGTGACTGGAGGAGGCAGGGGTCGAAAGGGGGCGGGGGCGGGGATGGAGCGGCGGTGGCGCGGCGGCTGTGGCTGACACCGGCGGTGCCGTCGGCCGGCGGGAATTGCTAATCATCTGATGAGGCCCTTCCGAGTCCCCCACCCCTTGCACCCCGCCCCCCGCTTCGCTCCGCAATCCCGCCACTCAACAGGTCTGACTAGCAAGCAGCGCAGACAGAGAAGGTGGGGTGGAGAAGGAGAGGGTGGCAATCGATGTCTCGATTTTTGAAGGGCGGCGATAAACAAGATTTTGCGGTTCTTGATCGCTCTCTTTATTGTTAATCACGTTATTGTGAAATATAAAAAATCTCAGCTTTCTTGCGAAGTACAAAATTATTTACAAACCTTTTTTCTTTTAATCACAAATCTGTTTATTGAAATAAGTTTTTTATTGTTAATCACGTTATTGTGAAATATAAAAACTGTGAGCTTATGGTAACTATGTGGATGAAACGATATGGTGATTGATGATAAGGGTGAAAGGACGAACACAAATACAACCATGCCCGAGGCGGACTCGAACCGCGACCTTCGGTCCGAGATCACTACGACACTACGCCTTAGCGATCTCGGCCACCGAGCCGCTAAGTTTTTTTGTTTTCAAATGTTTCACCAAAAATGAAATGTAGTTTTTATTTATGGAACTCTTCAGAAAATTTTATTGTTTTGAAGTACAGCATAAATGAGGTACCTTATCTTAAAATCCGTTTCGATAGATGGAATGTACAAAAAATGAATATCAAAGAAGAAAGATAATGCAGTAGATGAAACTCTTGATGCTAAAACTGTTCGCATTTTCTTAAAATATTTCTAACGCTCACTAATATTATAATAGTACTAGTACCTCTAACGCTCACTAATATTATAATAGTACTAGTACCCACAAAATGCTTCCCAAATGGCAAAATCTGTTTATCCACGTTATGATTGGAATTCAGGTATTTAGGTTTCATAAGCACTAACCACCTAACCACTGTTATAACCTGCAGGTTTGGCATAATAATGAAATCGAGGATTAAAAAACATTTAACATTTGCAATTTTCAAAAAGTTCAAAGCTTTTCATGAAAATCTGACCTTAACTTTTTTATTAAGCAAGTATTGCTCTATTCAAGAAAAAAATGAACCACAAGTTTACAGATTTGAGAAAATCTCTCTAGTGCTGCTACAAAATTCACAGACTTTCACATAGTAGTTTAATATTCTCTTGGGTCTGGGCTAGCTTTTCGATTTTGCCCCACCCTCTTCCTCACTTCTATCTATTGCCGTTTAAAAGACCTACCAGACCCTCTCTGGCAATACCTACCATTTCTCCAGCAACATTCCAAGTGAAGAGCACATTCGTGGTTCTCGAACCTTGCATTGGCCAATATTGGGCCTATAAATTTACATATATGGCATCCCTTGGCTCAATCTCCGTGCTTGTACCATTGTTCTAGGTGTAGAGATAACGTTCCTCACTTATACACGTATGTGCATATATTTTACACACGTTGCTTGTTAGTTCAAGACATTATGGAACTATTAGGGTGCGAGTGTACTACACAGGGGACTCGGAGTGTTCCCCACGCTAGGAACAATTAAAACTATCATGTTTACGCGGATTTCCAAGCCTTAGCCTCAGTCTCCACGTAGTTAGGACACAAGCCCCTCTCGCTGAAGGACCGGGAGCGGAAGCTCAGTGCATCTCCTGATGTCACTGCAGCGTCTCTGACCGGGTGGTCCTAGATTCGAGTCTTGCCGGCGGCAGGATTTTCGACACTGGCTTTTCAGCTAGGTCGAATTCAGTCGCTGTCTGGAAGAGAATTCTAGCGGCCGGCTGCTCTGATCGGTAGTTTTCCGTGGTTTCTCCGATCAACATCAGGCGAATGCCGGAGCAGAACCTACCAAACGGGCCACGGACCGCGCGATCTTTCCTTCCTCTTCCTTGTTCTATCCTCTCCCCTTGCACACACTTACACTAATATGCACTACACTTCCACATTCCGGGAGACCGGTCGGGAGCTTAGAGCTTGTCCCGCTGGTGGGAGAGTCCTGGTTAGGGGGAAACCTCGCTAACCGACGGTAGGTCGGCGCCGGATCTCGCCATCCAGCGGGCGAAGATCACAGCCATCGCCGGAGAAAACATGCACTACACTTACGGGACTAATGACCAAAGCCATTGACGCGCCCGGAAA
Organism: Teleogryllus oceanicus; assembly: GCA_964035755.1. NCBI lineage: Eukaryota > Metazoa > Arthropoda > Insecta > Orthoptera > Gryllidae > Teleogryllus > Teleogryllus oceanicus. The sequence continues at coordinate 127,016,238 of CAXIVR010000005.1, read as the reverse complement.
CACGAACAAATCAATCTCTCAGAAGGCAAACTAGCTTGACCGTCGTACTTATATATGCGTTACGAGTATGTAATGTTCGGCAATAACTCATCAAAACTAACAATATATCTAAAACTGATGGTTTTAGGCATGCGACGCCTTTAATTTTATTCGCAACATTCAACTTTTGTATTTTAATTACTTTGATACCACTCGTTTCCACAGCAACAAAGCAAACAAATTCACTATCATCAAAATCTATCAACATCGCATTCCGTAATAAAGTTTTTCAAAATCCGCTACCTAACCAAAAATGAAGAACATAACATTTACAGCACGTATAACATAAAACCGTGTTTTTGTTTACTTTTATGCAATATTTTCGTTAAGAGAATTCATGTGTTTTATAAAAAAAAATAATTTATTTCTCTATTTACGAGTATAGATAAATAATGAGGTTACACATTTTTGAAAGTGGTTCTTTTTTCTCGGAAATTTTGCATAACATATAGGCAATTTTTAAACAATTTTTTCTAAAAATTTTCCAATTTTTCCTTTAATTTTTTTCTTTCACATTTTGCTCTGTCTCCAAAACGTTCCACTTTCTGTTTACCGGAATGACGGGCTTTGTTTTTTTGTCATTTATTTTTATATGAAAGAAACGTTAAATTTTTTCGATTATGTTTCCTTTTATTTTCATTTCAAAAGCACACAAAACAACATTTATGCATGAGAGAAAAAGACACGCACGTTACATTCAGTTTCCATTCTTTTAACCTTTACGCAAACAAGATTTGCATTCAAGAAGATAGAATAAGCTACCACATGCCACAGACATTTTTATGGCTAAGGAAAAAGCCAATAGTGGAAATTTATGCCCGAAGCATTCGACGTAGCTGGGGACAGGCGAGAGCGTCGTCTTCAAGCTTTACCTCTGAGTGAAGCATTGTTTCCGTCAGGCGGCTCAAGATTGTCAGTCTCGATATTGAGATGGAAAAGACAAAACAGAGGCAATAAAAGTAACAGGGACAATTGAGTGAGAGAGAGGGGGGAAAGATGGAGAAAATAGGAGATAGAAAAAGTAGTAAATACGTGAATAAAAAATGCCGTGAAAAAGAAGGAAAACATAATTTAAAGTACAAACTGCAGGAAGAAATAATGGGCATCCCAATAGGATTATGACGATAACAGTTAAACGAATTAAATAACAAAAAGGAAAAAGATAAGAGTGAAGACAAAACGAAATGAAAATCGGAGAGGAACTGTGAGAAGAATTAGAAAGGAATAGGAGAGACAGAAATGTAGGAGGAGAAATGTGTAGAGCGGAAACAAAAGGACACTGTAACGAAGGAGAGAAAAGGAGAAGCGAAGAGGTTTAGGGATAGAGCGCCTGTAGAAAGCCGGGTAGCGGAGCCATGCCGCCGCCCTCCCCCGCTCGCCCGCTCCGCCTCCCCCCCCCGCCCTCCCCCCCCCCGCCTCCGCCCTCGCCCCCCTCCCGCCTCCCGCCCTCCCGCCCTCCCCGCCCTCCCCTCCCCCCCTCCCGCCCCTCCCGCCCTCCCGCCCCCCCCCCCTCCCCGCCCTCCGCCCCTCCCCCCCCCCGCCCTCCCGCCCCCGCCGCGCCCGCTGCCCCGCCTCGCCCGCTGCCAGCCCGCCGCCTCGCCCGCCTCGCCCGCCCGCCGCCCTGCCCGCCTCGCCCCGCCCTGCCCGCCCGCCCGCCCGCCCCGCCTCTGCGCCCGCCCCTGCCCGCTCCGCCCGCCCGCCCCGCCCCGCCGCTCGCTATTCTGGGTCAGGGCTCCCGGACGGAGTCCAGGCAATAAAGCTGAGCGGAACATCGTCGGCGGAGCGCCTGCAGCGAGAGCCCAGAGCTCCGCGCATGCGTGCGACTAACTGCTGCGCGGCCCGCGCTGGGAATGCTGGCCCCGAACTTTACGTTGTCTCGGGTTTGGATAGTTCCAAGTACTGACCGTACGCGCAAAACAGGGTTTTGACGTATTTGGTGATGTCAGCCTGTTCAGGAAGAGGTCTTGCCGGAAAACAACATAAGCACACAATCCTTCCTGAAAATTGTGTAGTTGTAAGAAATATTAGAATGACGTAATACCCTTCACGGTATATATAAATCTAAACCTTTCAAATTTTTTGTTCAAATTATAGTGACTTACGCATTTTTTAAAAATTTTAAATTAATTTTATCATTCAAAGTGTCAGTTTTCTTATATTTCAAGTCAAATACCAACTAATTATATAATATTTCAAAGAAGTATACAAAACCTAGTGGTAATTAAAAAAATATTTATTTTCCAATACGAGTTTTAAAAATTTAAAAAAAGGCGTTAAATGTTTATTCTGAAAAATAGGAGGTAGAGAATCGTGAGTATACATTGTAAGGAAAATTATAAAAAACAACTTGGCAGAAACCAAATTTCAAGTCACCATTGTCTGAAAACTGACATAAATAGGTGATATTTCAAAATCATTTCGCCAATGCGTTATGACGTACTACCTTTCGCTAACAAGACGTTAAGAGGCTACAGCACCCACCAAAATTCAGACCATTTCTTATAATCTGCCTTGTGTATACTTTTGCTACTACCCCGACATCTGCCTCCCATTCATTAGAAAATAAAACGATCATGATGATATTCTTCAGATTTGCCCGCACGAAGTGTTAACATTTTTCAATTACATGTTGACAGGGGAAAGAAGTGGTGAAATCACCTCCAGGTGAAAGCATGGACAAAGAAATAAAGAAGAGAAATACGCCAAACATCCTCAAGATAGGACGCTGCTTTACCACGGAGAGGATACACAATATTTCGTAATATGTGAACACATCATTAGTATCCAAAAATTTAGATAAATTAGTCCCGTCCGTCCGTCCGTCCGTCCGTCCCGTCTATGAACAACGTTAACGGCTAAACCGTTCAGCCGATTTTCTCCAAAATTGATAATCCTCAATCGATCTGGCTGATGTCGCGGTCCCTTGAATTTGGAAACGATATTTTAATTGTGGGGGGTAGTTTTCATGAAATTTGGGGGGGCATTTTCAAAAGTTTCAAAAAATTCGCCCCATCGTTTTTGATTAAATTTTGTTGTTGGTAGTGTAAAGGACAATTAAGAGAATGGCGCAGGTTTCATTTTCGCTGAAAACCCTGCTTAATCGAAAATTGTCAAAATTCAATTTTTTCTTTAATGAACTCTGTTATTTAAAGATAGATTTTGAAATAAGCTCATGTACGACTTTTAGAAAATTTGAGTACTTTTCGCGTAATTTTGCCTGAAAGTACGGACGAAAATGTTCGTGATGTTTTAGCACCATTAGTTTTTTATAAAACCTGTATTAGTAGTTAATATAATTAGTTTGTTTTTTATTGCATGAGTACATGTTTTGAAAAAGAGCGACGTTACGACCGAGCTTTGAATAGTGCACGAATGAACAAAGCAAGGTTATAAATGAGTGCATAAGCTATTTTTTGTATAACAGCATTCTAAATATATAAGAAAATCAAACTTAATTTTGCGAAAAAACTTTCTTGTGACGTCTCGAGTATCTGACATCTGTAAGAGAAAACGGTGATCGGCTGTACCGTTTACCTTACCCCCCCCCACAATTCTCTCGCTGCGATTGGCTGAACGCGGGATGACGGAATCACTCATACCGTAAAATGCGTCATAATCTCTGCCGTAAATGCCCGATTATGAAAAATTTCTTGCAACAGAAAATGTCGTTTATAATGTTGGTGTACAAAATAAAAGTGAGAAGAGGCGGGACTTGGGCGAGGGCGAGGGCGAGGGCGAGGGCGAGGGCGAGGGCGAGGGCGAGGGCGAGGGCGAGGGTGTGAGCGTGGGCGTGGGCATGTACTCACACATGCAGCCGCACCGCCGGCGCATCCACCGCCGCGGCGGCCTCCTTCAGGCGCATGGCGTCCTCCTGCAACAGAGCGGAGCGAGAGCCCCTATTAGCACAATGCAAATCATGGAACGCCGACTTAATGATGCGGCAGACGCCCGTCAGAGACACGCTCTGCCGGGACGGGTGCTATGGCGCATGCGGAAGATTTTGATCTACGGCACTCCCGGAGTGGAAGCGATTTGCTGACACGCTCATCACTTCTACTAAAGCCTGTACAATTACAAGTGCGAATTACGTGACTGATTTGTCAGTTGTAATTTGAATAGCTATCATCTCTTACCATAGAAATAAACTGAGAGCCAAATAAGTTCTTCAAAAATTAAAAATTAATAATCTAAATAAATTTAAAAATAAACACTAAAAAAACACGAGGAAAAGTTAACTTAGTAATAAAGTCGTTTAAAATTTAATATCAGTGGAAAGTATACCATTCAGCAACGGTCTATACTACAATGTCGTAATAATGATAGGGGCCTAGAATTTAAAAATAAACGAATTATACGTCATCTTATCATTACAAAATAATTTCATATAACTGATGACGTGAAATAGGTATTTATTGAATTTAAAATAAAATGTAATATTAGTCTATCATTAGTAAATGAGTACATGGTTCATTGTAATTCACAATTTATTGATAACCTGTGACTAAATTACAGTATTTTTCTGCATCGGTCATCTTAATCTTTCAGCAATTCCATCGCAATTTGTAGGAATTTTGATCGCAAATAATTTCTTCACAGCGTTTAATTTGTTTCACCACTGGCATTCCAGAGCCTAATATAGAACAAATTAACCTGGATTCTCGACAAATCTCTAACAGTTTTAGTGGATCGAGTTGAAAATTGATACCCAGCAGTGAGCTACAGCACAGGAGTGTGTGGTCTCAGATCTGCCACGGCAGCGCCGAGGAATTCGTAAACAAATAAAAGGGCAGGAGTGGGAGCTCTGGAGTGCCGCCTCTGATACAAACATACGACTGGCACCGGGAACTGTCTCTCCACAGCCGCTTTGACTCTTTTTCTAAAGAAATTCCTCAGGGAGGTTCGACAATGGAGATTTCCTCAACTTCGTTCAGGAATCTCCGGCTTTCAATTCTCTTTAATTGGTTTCATCAGGGTTTTTCAGATTGTTACAATAGAAACAAGGTTTCTACTGTTCAGATTTACTTATTTTTAGATGAAATCATTTTTAGAGTTTTAGATTAACTAGAACAGATTACTTAGTTTTAGATGAACAGAAATGTTATATATTATATATGTAGCTTCATCGGATTTATTGGAAGAGATTATTTCAAAATAATGTTTTCCCACAGAATGTATACTGTAATAACGTCAATTCAAGTACCTTTCTCATGATTTGATAATGTAGTCTAGAAAGTCGTTAAAATGATGTATGCGCTTGTTCTGTAGGTGTTGTGTGTATGTTTTCTCCAGGACTGAATCCAGATACTTACAGATTTTGATTATATTCACATGATTTGCAACCGATTCCACATTGGAAGTAAAAACGCAGGTGATCAGTCAGAGGGGTATGTATTGATTTTCGCAAATCACCCGCGTCCACCAAAACGTTAGCCAGCAGTGTGACACTGGAATCTGCAGAGGATGCCGGTGTCGGTATTTATAGGTCCTCTGGCGGAGGCGAGGGGAGAGGGGGTTATTGATTGCGCAGAGGGTGCCCTTCGTTCCCCCCCCCCCCGCTCTCACGCACTCGGAACGTCCAATTATTTTGTTGCCTCTCCAGACGAAGCTTCTGCTTCTTTTCTCGGGTCCCATTTCAACCAACGAAATGACGACCACTGACACGAGACAGACGCCGGCCGGCTGTGAAGGCAACGGAGATTCTGGTGTTACGCTTCACAGACTCCGTGATTGCCAGATGTTACGACAACGGGAGCAAACATTTATGGATTTTGACTTCTGAGAAATACAGTATCGCGTTTTGACCGCTGTGAGAACTGCTCTCGATTATAAGCTTTGACTGCGGTAAAACGATACACAAGAACAGACCTGTGTGACGTTTATTTACTGTGCTGGAAGTAGCCGTGGCCCTGACGTGTGACGCAGAAATTGAACTCGACCTTAGGTGCGGCATCCGGGGCCGTTGAACTTGGCCGGCGCAGATGGCGCAGAGCGGACGCACGAAAGTAAACGCGGCAGACGGCGCTCGGCGCAGCTATCGGCGGATGCTCCGGCGAAACTTGCAGTTGGCGTGCATGGGGAAGGAAGGGACGGCGATTCACTCAGACAAGAGGCTAGAAATATCTTGAATCTACTATTTTTATTTCTGAACCGATTGCTCCACCAAAATGATTTCTGGCAGTCACAGACCTAGAGAGCTTAGTCCATCCCGCAAAAAACAAAATGAACTCTAGCAATACTAATGTTTTCGGATTGCCATGCACCATGGTCTGGTGCATTACTAAGGTGGAGAAGGGGCTCCGGAAGACATCGGATACATTTTATTGATGTTTTCCACGATTTTGATAAATTAATAAATTGACGTAACTAATAGTAAACATAAGCATTTATTTAAACAAAAATATTCAATTTCTGACTCTGTACATAAAATAATCGACTTTTTAGCATAAATATCGCATAAAAGTTGACATTTCGCATGGCAAAATAATATACAAATGCTTTAAAATATATTCTACTAAGATTTGAAATTCTACAAATATGTCGAAGACGTATTCTGAATGTTCAATGTTCGAATGGATAATCCTCGAATTTTTTATCAACTGCCGAAGATCCTATAATAACTCCAATTACAACAAACCCTCGTGATAAATTGCATCACAGTTCGAGAAAATAGCTTATCATTGACATCAATTATTTATCCTCCTAAAAGATCAAACATAAGAAACAAACATGCTCTTCTTGGTATAAGGATTCGGACGAAGATAATTTATTTCGTTTTCCATATATTATATTTAATAATATGCTGAACACATATTGTTAATGTTGGCATTGCAATAATGTAATATGAAAGGTATTCATCGATTTCTTTACATTGTCTATTGGATTTTGACTATTAACTTTAAATCCCACAATTTCATTCTAATGAAAATAATTGGAATTTGGAATTTAAGTACACTACACTTTCAGAAACTGAAGAAGAGATTCGTCTGAAATATCAAAGTGTTGCCAAATAAAACAGAAAATGTATACAATGAAATAAATGTGAAAATGAAATGTATAAAATATTCTGTCTTAAAATAATTTTTGATTTTAAAGTTGATAATGAGGGGTACTTTTTCGGCTCACACATGCTCGGATAGTTTATCTATTTGCCATTACTAAATTGAATACTCAGTAACTGCAAAATCTGTTCAATTTTTAAGCCGCAGATACCGAAAAAAATTCGGGTTTTGGAAATGAATTGATCAAAAATACAATAAATTAAATTTGCCCACTTTTAGCCCAGCGATCTATACAGAAAGATGGTATACTAATGAACAATTGAATTTCACTTAAAATGCAGTAGTTCATGCATTTGGTGAAACCTACAAAAATGATAACTAAGGTCACTCTCGGTAATTTTGCCCTAAACGTGAATAAAAAATCACTAAAACAGTTTTATTTTGTAAATATGGTTCGCAAACAGAATGGCGCTGGTTGGTACTGAGCCAACCCACCTCCTTTGTAAAGTGTTAACCAGCTCGAACGGGAATTTTGATTAAAACTGGTCATAGAGTGTTAGACAGTTAAAGAAAACGGTAGAAATCAAAAATGTGAAGTTCAACTGAAAGATAACACTTTGTTTCTTCTAAATAAATTAAGGACTCAATTGCAATGAAAATATTGGAAGATACTAGCTAAAGGTATTCGTGAAACTGAGAAATACACCAGTCTCCCTATCTATGGTGTTTGAGAATTTGAGTAATAACGTTAAATTCAACTCAATGCAAGTCCATACTAGTGCCAAAGTAATAGTGTTTCATTCAAATGAAACAATTTGTCGAAGCATCGTATCACGATTGCATAAAGTCTATCCTTTAGAAAACAACTATACAATTCCGAATAGATTCTATTTGTGATACTAGATTTAGAATTTAGCTTCATATTGCCTAATAAATCAAACAATTATTAAATTCATTCAATCTCATTCGCTTACTAGAATTCCATGTGACTAGCAATCTCACTTCGCAGTAATTCATTAACATCAAATGATACCCAATTTCAGTGACTGTCGGAAGCAATTCAACTAATGGACTCGGGCAGAGTAGCTCAGTGCTCAGCTGAATTATCAGTTCCATCTTGACCTGGAGATCACCTTAGATCTGAGATTCTGATGCACGATTTTGATACAGCGTTTCAGCTGGCAGTTCACACGGTCCCAGAGTGGCCGTGCTTCAGCGTGAGTCCTCTGCCAGAGGTCACCGAAGGTCAAGTCCCACGGCGAGGATTTGATACTAGCTTGTCAGCACCCGATGAGAATTCCTAGAGCGCTCCCATCGGAGTTTTCTGGTCTCCATCCGGCGAATGCCGAAGTACCCTAAGAAAGGGAGACCCAGTTTCCTTCCTCTTCTTCCTATCACTTACTTTCTCTTTTCTCCTCTTCTCTCTATCACACACCACACACACACACACACACACACACACACACACACTACATCTACAGATCACTCATGCCGCTGATTTAAATAACATGACACTAAAAGAATAATATTTCAAGTTTTGAATAAAGCTAATAACTCAATTTCACAAAACATGTGGGATAGCTCCTTGTTCTACTGAGACCTATTGTGGCATACCAAGCGGGTTCACAGCAAGTTTGTTTGGTGTTCTACCTTTTCCCCTGCCTGTAATTACACCATTTTCTGAATCATGCTCATTACTCGCGTAGTCATCATCGCCATCATCGTTACATCTCAACATAAAATAACGTGTTTGCGGAAACACTCCACAACAGAAAAGATTTCTGGATTCGAAAGTAAGTCATTGAACCGTCTCACCGAAATTCCCACTTAAGATACATAAGAAATAAATAAAAACAGAAAGTCGAAAAATACAGGATTTGCCGACGGATAGGACTAACGGGACTAACATCTTTAGCTGTTCACGCGCTTGGAAACTCTAATAAATAAACATATTTCCTTAAATTACTTTGCAATTTTGTTTGTATTTGAATTCTATCACTTTTAATGAAGTTTTTTTGTTGGAATTTGAATGCAATTGTAATTATTGAAAATTAAAGTGGGGTGCGTCTCATACATCAGTGACTGTCGCACGCTGTGCACACGGTGTGACCGGCAGAGATGGCTCAGTGCTTCAGCTGATTGCAGTGCCTCTGACCAGGAGGTACCGCCTCTGCCCGGGAGGGTCGAGTCCCGACGGCAGCAGGATTTTCGATACTAGCTTGTCAGCTAGGCCGAATTCCTGCGGAGAATTCTAGAGGCCGGCTGCTCTCATCGGTAGTTTTCTGTGGTTTCTCCGATCAACACCAGGCGAATGCCGGAGCAGTACCCTAGAAACGGGCCACAGACCGCGCACGATTTTTCCTTCCTCTTCCTTGTCCTATCCTCACCCTTTTTCTCTCACCTCTCTCTTCTCCTCTCTCCTCTCTCTCTCTCTTCTTCTTCTCACCTTACACACACACACACACACACACACACACACACACACACACACACTAACATGCACTACAGTATCAGTCATGCCGGGAGACCGGTCAGGAGCTTAGAGTTTGTCCCGGCTGGGGCTGTGCCTCGCTGGTGGGAGATACGTAGTTAGGCTAAACCCCGCTAGTCGAAAGTAGTTCGGTGCTGGATTAGGCCGGGGGAAGAACACCGCCACTCCCGATGAAAAAAACATGCACTTCATTTACAGGGCTAATGACCACAGTAGTTAACGCGCCCGGAATCAGTACCAATCGGCACACGGTGTGCTTAACGAGCAGTTCCGGCTCGGCCCACTGTGCCGCGCGACGCGCGGGCGAGGGGTTATGCGTCCGGGTGAAGCGAGGGCGGGGGGGGGGAGGCGGGCGTTCATTGATGGCGAGCCGCGCCACCGCCGCGCCACCACCGCGCCGCCCCGCGCCCCCCGCGCGCCTTAAATCGATTTCACAGTCGAAGGCGCGCGCGCGCACGCGGCGGGGAGGCCAGAGACGCACGGAGTGGGAGAGGCTACGCCACAGAGGGGCGCTGAAGGTGGAGGAAGATGCTGGACCAGGGTTGCCAGATTGGGGAATTTTGTCCCCAAAACGTCGAAATGTTTTCGTTGTGGGGAAAAAATGGGAACATAAATGGATGGGGAAATCTTTGGGATTTTTGGCGGGAAATTTTTTTTCCACGTTTAGAAGAAGGCATGCTTAAAAGATTGGCGCGGGTATCATTTTCGTTGAACTCTCTGAATTTTCGAAAATTACAAATTAGAAATAATGCGGGAAAGTATATGTTGTTATAGCACCAATAGTTTTACTTTTATATCCTCTATAACTATCTTTTTCTCACTCCTTTCTTTCCTTTTCTTAACCTCTATTTGTTTTTCTCTTTTTCTCTTTTTGTAGCATACTTTGATATATTTATATAGCAATTTCACTTTACTCTTATGAAAAACGAAGTAACTAAATAAACAAGCCATGGTACTAACTAATGTCGTCGTGTAGATGTGGGTCATCTGTTGTTAAACATATATTTTATGAATTTTATTAAAATTTTCAACCAAAAATGGCATTCAAAAATAATGGAGCATGATAGCTTTGAATAACAAAGATAAATTCCAATGATCTCCGGGCTCTGGGAATTATTGGTATTATTTTCAACAAAAATAACGGAAATGAAAATGCTTACTGAATAACTCCATGACGCTATATTAGATTGTAGTAAAATATATTTTGAATTTCATAGTTAGAGTTTACAAATATTTAAATTTGTATAAAAAGGAACTATTCATATTACTCGCAATCATGATCTACCAATCGACTAATCGTACAAATGATTTGCGATTATAGCAAATTTGGAGCCGCATTGGTAATTAAGAATGAATTAAGTTATGAATGGCCAATTGAAAGACCCGAACCAAGCGAGGTGGCATACGGGAAAATGATTTTGTACAGAAAATATCAGCCCATGGACGGATAATAATTCAAGCAATGGGGATTGGCAGATTGGCTTGAAGCGGGAGAAATGGATGTAACACGACAAGCTTGAATAATAATTACCAGATATTCAATATTACTTTTCCGAACAATAAAGGATCACATTTCTAACAGAAAGGAAGACATAGAAGTTTACACAATGCTCGATTCAATCAAATTATCCATACTAATTGAAAATCATGTAGTGCTTCAGTAATTCTAGATAAGGAATATAATGAATTCTTATGATCCCTAACCGTTTCTTCTAGCCGACTTCTATTGAAGAAAGGCGCTGGAAGGAGGAATGGAATAATGCAGTATCGATGATTATCGATGGCTATCGATGATTGGAATATCGAAGTGGTATGTACTGCATGAGAACCCATGTAGTGTGCATGTGTCCAGCGGAGCGGTGATGTTCCTGTATGGATCGCGGTTTCTCTTGTCTCTGCGTCAACAGTGGCGCTCTCTCTACACTAGTACATGAACTAAGTCATAGAGTTCTCATAGATGGGGAAATTACTACCACTGATAAACGGAGATAGTAATGCAAAGCTTTTGCTTTCGCTTTGCGTACAGAAAATAAAATGAATGATTCCTGCTAAGCTATTTGTTCATTGAACATTCAGTAAACTCGCTACTAGGAAGATGCTGAAGAGCTTGGTTTCCGTTTTTCACTAGCTACTGTTAAATAGCACACGTAAAACTAAATTTTGTTAAGAAAAACAATTATATTATGGATAAAATATATTTTTATTCGATGGAAAAAAGTGATTTTATTTTGATTAAACTAACTGTGCATTCACATTACGTATGTTGTTTCATTCATACTTCACTTACTTTGCACTTGCTAGGAATATTTCTTTTATAATTTGTACTTTTTTATATTTTCAATGCACGATTTGGGAATTTCGTGTAATGATTGAGAGAACGCCTTTGTAACTTTTTTGAAAAAAGTAGAAATGTCAACAAAAAAACTCTCCTGACGCCTCAAAAAAAAGCATCGAAAGCAGACACCATTGCGCTGTTTCACAGAAATTTCTTATTATATTTTGAAATATATTAGTTACGATTTTATGAATCATAAGGGCAAATATGGAACTAAATTGGAGAGAACATTTCTTACCAATAAGGAACATTCACTAAACGACGTTATAATTGCAGAAGAAATTCATTAAATTATATTATTTCATATCAAATACTTTATTGTTCCAGAATAATAGAAATGAGAAAAATAATTGCCACTTACTATAGACAATACAATGGGAGAGATATACAACTTTTCGGCAACAACAAATTAACGGTCGGGATATGACTTTAATCTTCTAATCAGATTTTAGTTTTCTTCAATTGCTCACGCAAGCACAAAAAGTGCATATAGAAGTACGACTGTCTCTAATACAATAATCGATGTTTTTTGACATTGATCGATCGATGAATGTATTTCACATTTTAGGAAAGAACGAATCGACTTTTGCCAGCTAGCGGTGTTTCTAGGCCTTGGCCCTGTTCTTTTGATTGATTATTCACGCCTGAGGGTAAGACAGACATGTGTCGGACATGCCCTATTCCTTTCACCGTACCAAGTTTATTGGGGCTGCCTGAGCTTTTTCTTTTGTCACACAGCTACAGAAACTGAGACTGAAATTTTTCTTAGAAAGCTACAGCTTCATTTTTGCCGGCCGGGAATTGAATCCGAGACTTCTTCACAGAAAGCTAGCACGCTACCCGCAGAGCTGGGATTAAATGTAATTTGTGAATTTAACGAACTCTTCCACAACAACAAAAAAGATTTTAGAAGGAAGGAGAAGGCAGGGCATTAATATTTTGTTTAAATTCCTTATTGTGTATCCGGTCATTAGATAGCCGGTTTACAATAGCGATGCGTCATCGACAAAAAAACATAATGTTGCCAAACATGGATGTTCGAAATTAAAACATCGATGTTAAAAATAAATCCACAAAAAGACATCGATGTTTAACTACTGGTTTAGCAATCTTCAACATTAAATTCGTATACCACAAAATTGAATGAGACGTTGGCCGTGTATATTAATTTATAATTAAACTTTAAAGCAAAATATACTTATAAAACCTCTGCATGTACAAAATACGAAAATACTAAAATGAAGTAAGATAATGTATAATGAAAATAGTAGAAAATTGGTAAGTTATTATTTCATATTTTATCTCTTAGGAAATTGTGATTATGAAAATTTTCATCCATGAACAAAACATCAAAAACGCAAAAACATCAAGCACAAAACATATGTGTTCAAAAAAACATGGATTCAAAACATTGATGTTCAAACATTTACTTTTATATAGAAACATTGGCAGTTTGAAAACATGGACAATGATGTCTCATTCCTAGTTTACACAATATGTTAACTTATTTTTGTTCCATTGCTGCTTATGTGAGATCAACTAAAATTTCCCTAGGTCCAATAAAATAAATTGAATTACGGTCAAATAACTCACATTAAAATACTTGATATTCGACAGTCATTAACACTTTAGCTATAGGTAAGCAAAAATATGTTTCTCATTATTTTGGCACTCGTTTCTTCACTATGCACAAGTTGCATATTTGAAGAATATTTGCAATCTGAACCCGAATCACTTTCATTTTAAGTATTCTATACACTTTCCCTACACATTATATGAATTACTATTCATCCTTGGCAGTTCATCCAGTCTCGTTCATATCAGCTGCATCTCTGTCCAAACATGTTAGGGAAAGTAGTGCAAGGAAGCGCTGTAAGATAGCTGCACAAGCTTTACGGTGCTACCTTACCACGTTATTCGTTTTGCGTGGTTTAAATCTTAGCAGTCGCAACAACTGCTTTAACTCTTAGCAGTCGGTCATGTTAGGTCGTGGTCATTGACCTGTTATTTTTCAACTGTTATTAATAACAGCTATTACGAGTCAGCTGTTTTTGTGATAACAGTTATTGAAGAAAAGCTGTTAGGCCCATCTCTAGTTTACACCACATATGCGTCGACTGCGGCCCGACCTAACGCGAAGCCACTGCGGCGCGGCATCGGCCCGGAGGCCACAGGCGCTTCCACCGTTGTGTGCTCGACGCGGCCAAATTACGTTTACAAAGTCCGTGAAGCGGGGAGCAATTCTCGGAAGGGCTGCATAAGGCATGCGCCCGCGAATGCACTTTCCGCGCACCTGCACCGGTGGTCGCGGCAGCCAGGCGCGGGCCGGCGCTTTTCCTCGACCTCCAGGAAGGGAGGGCTGCACGTCGCCGAGAGGCGATTGTTCCACTTCGTAAAGCGAACTCTGGGAATCCGGTTATTGGGTTTGAAAATCATAAACTTGCGAGACGTAAGTTTCCTGGAATCGGGTTATTTTGGGTTCGATATCGTAAACTGTGAAAGTGCGGAATTCACGCCCCTAAATTTACTGGGGCTCATATTGCAACGAACAATAACATAAAGGAACGAGATTTAAGACGTGAATTTACTCTTAACTAACTTATTGGCATATTTTTGTTACTATTTTGCGTGAGTTTTTACAGGAATGTATATATGTAACATCCTTGAAATATAATATATGCTGCAATAACAACGTACTCATTTGTTTTACAGCAGATCATAAATGCTCTCTAATAATTTAAATACTTTCTGGCTAAATTCTCACAAATGCCCCAAGAAATGAATGAAATTTTCATATTATTTTCCACTTGAATTTTACGCTCTGAAACTTGAAAGAGATTGTCAAAAAATAAAGAACCACCTATTACATCGAGAATAGTTATCACATAATACCCGTAGAATAGTAAAAAAAAAATTGTATATCAGCATTATAAATGCTGTAAGAAATCGTTAATAATCAGGCATTTTACGGCACAAATGATGACGTTTGATTATATAGCACGAATGATTGCGTCATCACACATTCAGCGAATCGCAGCGAGATAATAGTGGGGAGGTAGAGATAAAGGGAACAGCCAATCATTGTTTTCTCGAATACATGCCGTATACCCGAGTCTTCAAAAGAAACTTGTTTCCCAAATTCAATTTGATTCTCTTATAAATTTACAATGCTGTTATACAAAAAAAAAAGCGTATGCAACTTTTTTATAATGGCGCTTTATTGCATTCGTACAGATTTGAAAACTCGCTCCTAAAGTCGCTCGTTTTCAAAACATGTGCCCCTGCAATAAAGCTTAACATTATAAACTAATTGCATAAACTACTATTACGAGATTTCGATAAAAAAATGTTACAACTATTTTCATTCTATACAACCACTTACGTAAATGTAGTGAATGCATATTGCGGTATGCTATACCAGAAAAAATGAATCAAATTGCAACGTAATCTGGGAATATCTTCCACCCCAAAACTCTCCAACAAATCAACTCAAACGCGAAATAATTTCAATTTTTCGCTCAAACGCGCGTTTTCAGTCCCAGACGCCACATCTTCAACCCTTCGCAAAGTGCGGGCTCACGTACCATTAGCGCAGAAGGAAATAACTCGTCAGAAATAACAGCGACAGCTTTACGAGCGGCGGAGAGAAATCCTTCGTTAACGCGGAATAAATACGGGCGAGCTCCTGCGCGTGCGCGGGAACACGCGCGTGCGCCGCCTTATCGCCCGCGCGATTTATGCGCACGTGCCTCCGCCGGAATACGAACTCGGCCCAATTAGGTGGATTTATCCGCTCTGGGGGTGATCCTCCGCCCCGCTCCTCCCGCCAGAGCCCGCTCCGCCGCGCCGGGCCGCCACGTCGGCCTCCGCTTAAGAAATTAAACCCACCGCGGCTTGAAAATTACGCGAGGATAGTGCCACAATTTAAGGTTTACGGTTGGGAATTTATGGTTGAGGGGAAATGAATACTTTATGTAACGAATGATTGAGTGAATTTTATGATTTGTAATGGATAGCGACGAATGAAATATTTTAATTTGTGAATTCAGCACACAGACAAATACATACACACGTACTTATTTTTACACGTACGCGCAGGGGTCTGAGAAATTCGCTATGCCGGATGTCGGCCTCTGCTAAAGAATTTATACCAACCGCGGCTTGAAAATTACTTGAAGATAGTGCCACAATTTAAGGTTTTCGGTTGGTAATTTATGGTTGAGGGGAAATTAATACTTTATGTAACGTAGATGATTGAAGTGAATTTTATGATTTGTAATGGATAGCGACGAATGAAATATTTTAATATGTGAGTTCAGCACACAGACAAATACATACACACGTACTTATTTTTACGCGTAGTACGCGCAGGGGTCTGAGAAATTCGCTATGCCGGATGCCGGCCTTTGCTCAAGAATTTATACCAACCGCGGCTTGAAAATTACGTGAGGATAGTGCCACAATTTAAGGTTTTCGGTTGGGAATTTTTTTAAAATTGGTTTATTTAAGGTCGCTTCAACATCTAAGGTCATTAGCGACCACTATTGCTGTTAACGGTATGGTAACTATGTGGATGAAACGATATGGTGATTGATGATAAGGGGTGAAAGGACGAACACGAAGACAACCATGCCCGAGGCAGGACTCGAACCCGCGACCCTTCGGTCCGAGATCACTGCGACACTACTGCCTTAGCGATCTTGGCCACCGGGCCGGCGGTTGGGAATTTATGGTTGAGGAGAAATGAATATCTTATATAGTAGATGATTGTAGCGATTGTGGTAGAGGATTGTAGCATAGATGATTTATTTATTTATTTAGTCAAAAACAGTCAAAAACTGTATGTGACGTATGGGGAGAAAATCATCTGCGCACGCTTTCTTGAGTTTCAGAATCCCTGATGAATGATTGAAGCGAATTTTGTTTCGTAATGTATAGCGACGAATGGAACACTTTAATGAATTCTACACACAGACATACACGTATTTGTTTGTTATACATCATACCCACCTCACTTGTAGTCTTTGACTCAGTTATTTACGTTGTGTCGAAAACCTTGCGAACGTCAAGGCTTCAACTTAGAACCTCCTGGTCTTGGACGATCCATTAGTCGCAGCTTTATGCACTAGTATAAACGAATGGTTTCTTAAAGAACGTATTCAAAATTCCTTTTAGAATGCAATTTAGAGATGTTGACGAATACAAAACGTTAGTTTTAATGATGTAAATAAATCTTGTGAATTCATTTGTAGAGTTATTTGCAAAGGAGAGTTAACTCCAAAGTACCCAAAATTAAATTAATTAATTAATTAATTAACATGTTCTGTCTATGTTCCTTCACCATTTCTAAAGAACAAAACGTATCTTAGCTAGTTTTTGTGTCTTTGTACAGAAAAATGTTGAGAAAGGGAAACATTACATTTCTATAGCAATTCTTAATGTAATGGCAATACATCATTTTGCAGTAAAATACTAATCTGAATTCTTTTCATTTTTTTTGATATCTCGACTCAATCAGCAAGAACAAAAGGGGAGGTTCCACATATATTTTGTAAAGAATATAGAATTGAGTGAAAGACTTTCGAATAAGACACAATAAAAATTTACAGCGAAAAGATATATATCCACAAATTTCATAGCGTCTGCTTGTGGATACCATATAACACCCGGGAATTATTCTCCTGCAAGAGTGTGACAGCTACATGAATACCTTCCACCCGTTCTGAATCTCCTAGGGGAGTCCTGGAGGCTCTCTAGGCAAAGAACTTCACCTACTTCATCTTCCTCCAGGACGTCCGCGGCTGCATGCGCAGGTGTCTAGCGCTGCCTCACCTTTTCACCCGCCTCCTCCATAATTCACCCGCGCGTGTCCGACACCTCACCCTGCTTCGCACTCATAAATTTAAATTGAAACCTTCTCGCAAGCGCACCACGACGGTGGTGGGGTTGACGAGGGCGGGGGCGCGGGCGGGGGCTGGGGCGAGGATAGGCGGGGCGAAGAAAAAGAACACGGTGAGCGAGAAGGGCTCCAACAGAGGTCGCGCTGGTGCGCGGGCGCCACCACCGCAATCGTCACCTGTTACAACGGACGCGCGAAAAGGTGATACCAACACATCGGGTGTTTACGCACTAAAAAAAATCTTTTAGGCGCCTAAAAAGGCGCTAAAAATGTCAAGAATAAGGAGAAAAAAGGCACTGTCATAAGTTACATACACAATAACATGAAAAATTGTAATGTTTGTCTACATTATTAATTAACTTAATAATGTAACATTATTTTGTTAACTTAAATGCACAAAACAAGTATGTACATTTTAATGTAAAACTTGTTTTGCATATTTACAACTCTCTCTCCATTTTATTTTTAATACGTTGCATTGCAATAAATTAGCAGTAACCTTTCAAAGATCACAATTTAAAATTTGCGACGATTGAGACACAACATCAGTTTGAACGTGGAGAAGGATCTCTCGGCATCTGCTTATATGGCTGGCATATATTTTACAAGTCTAACATTAGCAATACTGAAACCTTCGGGAAATTTACATTTATTTCCACTTATAATTTCGTGCCCTCGATGTATTGTCAATCGACAATGTTCTGAGAACATGTCTGGAATTTATGAAGTAGGGAAATGGAGAAAAACATGATGGTATACTTTTTGGAATTCTCTGGGATATGAAAATAAAAAAAGTGAATTGAAGATTTTGTAATGAATGGACACGTCGGAACATCACCGATTTTCTGCTGCCTTAGTATTGTATATAAAAAGAATACATTCAAGGCAAAAAAGTACAATAATTCTAAAAAGAAAGTATTTAGACAAAAAAAGCATTTATGCTTAAAAAGCAAAAACAAGCATTAAAAACTTTGTCATATGTCATAATTTGCCATGATTCGTGCACATATATTATCAGACTTAAAATAAGTTCTCTAGAAGAAAATTGGCATTTCACTAAACATCCGATGTCTAGTGATACCCAACATCAGTCATGGACGGCAATTCAGGCACAAAAATACGGAAATTGAGCTACGAATGTTCGATTGACTCATTGATAATTCCGAGCAATGAAATTAATGATTTGTCGCGGGAAGTAGCAATACTCCGACTCCTAGTCGACTTGATCCGATACCGACCTAATTGTCGACTTGCGGGAGATTTCTCCCTCCCGGTGTCTTCTCCCATCAGAGCACCGTCCCAGCTGGAATGAGCTGTAACCTCCAGACTGGCCTCCCCACATGTGTAGCGCATGTAAGTGTAAGGGGTGAGAATAGGACAAGGAATGGGAAGGAAATATTTCGCGCGGTTCATAGCTCTTTTGTAACAATCTTGCGTCTGTATTCGCAACGTATTGATCGGAGAAACCACTAAAACTACCGATCAGAGCTGCCGGTCGCTAGAATTCTCCTCCAGTCAGAGGCTGAATTCGATCTATCTCAAAATTTCATTTATGAAGTTGCGCCAATATTGCAGGCCATGCGAAATTTAGCATGCCTTGAATTGTTGCCCTGTAGAATAGAAGTTAATTCATTGGATTGCAAAAATCTTAGGTCGCGGTTCTAACTCAGTTGAGTGTGATGAATTTTCAAATAGCGCTAAGTCGT
The DNA here is from genome assembly GCA_964035755.1 of Teleogryllus oceanicus. Lineage (NCBI taxonomy): Eukaryota > Metazoa > Arthropoda > Insecta > Orthoptera > Gryllidae > Teleogryllus > Teleogryllus oceanicus. The sequence goes on along the minus strand of CAXIVR010000005.1, from coordinate 126,996,770 downwards.
GTGTGTGTCATCTCACGCTTACGGCGTGAAACAGAACCATGGATAAAGTTCAGAAAAAAATAATAACCTCCTTCAATTCTCATCCTAATCAGACTTCATATTCATTCGGCGAGGGAATAATAGTGGTGGATGGATAAAATGAATGAAACTGTTGTTGCGACACGCGGCATGAACGGGAGTCAAAAAGTAATTCGTGCGATTGGCGGCCTGCGTGGGGTATCCCATTACAAAATGTAAATCGCAGCCCATGCCGGAACTGAGCAGTTTTTGAGTCGGAGAATATCAAAAATATTAATGTGCAACAGTGACATTGAGTGTGACAACGATACGTTGTCGGCTTTTTAGTAGTTTTGTAAATAAAACATTACTACTATTTCGTATTTATTTATGGGACTCAAGACTCCACAAAATACATAATACATAATTTTTGCAAGTAAAATAGTTGTGGGAATCTATATAAATATGGAACTTTTACATGAATGCAGTACCGAAAAAGCTAAATAAAACTTTCGATTAGCATGCTGTAGTATCTAACTGCTATAGATACAACTTCAGGATCGCTCTCTTACTGGATTATTCAGTAAACTTTTAAACATTATATGTAAGAAATATGTGTGCCATGTTTATGAAAACCCTGATAGTTTGATGACGTAGGTAATGACAATAACAAAGAAAGTATCAGTTTGAATTAATGTTAATAAATGTACGAATACAGCCTTATAAGACCTTTCAGAATATAAGATTGAAAACGAGAGAGATCAGATATCAAATCAGTATGCAAAATAATATAACGACAACAATGAATGGTATCGTAGGCTTCCGCGGCCAGAGTCATGATCTGGGCTGTCCGGGTGACGCTGCATCAAAGGCTGGGGTGTCGACGTACAGCCCTGAAGAGGACCGCGATATGTCGGTCGAAACGTCGGCACCCCAGCCTTCGACGCGGCGTCACCCGGACAGCCCAGATCATGACAACAATGAATGTTGTAGATATCATTTATGATGTCGCTACCGATTCTTCGAGCAATAGTAACAGACATAAGTTGCATCCAGGCTTTTGCTCTTGGAAAGGCAGACATGAGACAGCCCCGGACCGTCAACCCAATCGTCGCCAACGGCCACGATGACGCCGCTGGTAAAAAGGAGGAAGCGGGGGCTCGAAGCCAGTCCCGGTGCCCCCGCCGCCAGCACCGGCGCCGCCGGGGCGGGCGCCAGGGTCCGCGATCGATTCCCGGCGCCGCCACCGCCAGCGCACGCCACGCCCGCGCCCCATGACGGCGGCGGCGGTCCCCTCGGCCGGTAATCAGCCCCGCCCCCCTCGATTCCGCCCCCGCGCCGGACGCTGGCGCCGATCGCCGCCCAGGGCGGGAAAGGCTGGCGCCCGCGCTGAGACCCAGCAAACAAATAACTCTCCCATTCTGGCTCAAAACAAAATCATTATCAAATCAAAAACGTTCTAGTATCAAACAAACGGTTCAAAAAGCCAGTTTAGTGACGTCATCGGGATACCGACTGCAAAGCACCATGACAATAAATTTATAGACATAGATATTGCACAAACATATTACAGATAATCATATGAATAAATTATTTTATGGATTCATAATCACACATCCAGTTCCGGAACTATTATTATTATTATTATTATTATTATTATTATTATTATTATTATTATTATTATTATTATTGTTGTTGTTGTTGTTGTCGTTGTTGTAAAGATACGGCATTAGAATTTGCAACGATTTATTAAAGCATGTGTTCGCATAGTTTCACCCGAGCTTTTTTTTTTTCTTAGACAAATTAGAGAAGTCGATAAAACAATGGAGCGAGGACGATGTAAGCTTAAACAGTGGCGACTCACACGAACACGAAAATCACAAATTTAAATCCGCGCTTTCCGAGGGATGCAGCCAAGTATCAAGCTTTAAAAGCTAGCCTTGCTGACGAGTCACCCAATTTGGCAATTTGCCTTGCTGAATTTCAAAACCGCTCAGTGACCCAGTTGCACACAGAGCGTGAATAATGTCTCGTTTGAAAGGGTGGATTTAATAACTCAAACATTTCGGCGCAGGATATCTCACAATTTTCATTATTTTAAGAGGCAAGTAAGCGAATTAAAATGTGTAATAAACTCAATGTAGAAAGTCATAACCTTTCCCAAAAAATAAAGGCATTTTAGAAGTACCATAACTTCATTTTCCTCTTTCCCTGGTGTCACAACATTACATGACTCTTGACCTGCCTATTTGCAGTACTGGCTGTGTTTTTCATGACATGCATATGAAAGAGAGAGACCGCCCAATTCTAAGGAAGATATTGGCCATAAATGAAAAGAACGATTTCTGCGCAGTCGGTGTCCCATTTTCAACTGATGTCACTGCCGTGGCTCTGACCCGGAGGCTCTAGGTTTGAGTTCCGACGGTAGCAGGATTTTCGTCACTAACTTTTCAACTAGGTCGAATAGCCGCGTCTGGAGGAGAATTCTAGCGGCCGGCTGCTCTGATCGATCGTTTTCCGTGGTTTCTCCAATCAACAACAGGCGAATGTTGGAGTAGTACCCTAACAAATGGGCCACGAATCGAACGCGATCTTTCGTACCTCTTCCTGGTTCTATCTTTACCCCTTACACATACACTTACACTAACATGCACTGCAGTACCACTCATACCGGAGACCGGTCGGGACTTAGAGCTTCTCCTGGCTGGGGCGGTGCCGCGCTGGTGGGAGGTACCTGGTTGACAGAAAACCAGCTAGACTGCGGTAGGTCAGCGCTGGATCTCGCCATCTAGTGGGGGAAGAAAATCGCCATCTCCGGAAGGAAAAAACATGCACTTAACTTACGGGACCATAGCGGTTGACATGCCCCGAATATTGACAATCGATCAATCAACCATATGTGTCCCATTGTTTAATGTTCGGCTCAATTTGGAGTAAATTGAAGGAAGCCATGGACAATACCTATCAGAGCCCCCAACAAAAGGTACAATTATTCGACAAATGTCTTTACCCTCTCTTGATCAATATCGAATATTCACTACCATCGGAAATCACACAGGGAATAGCTCGGTTCAGATGTATACTCCCCGGTTCAGTTGTAAACTCTCCAAAAATCTAATTCATAGGTCTGGAACACGACATTTCAGCAGAAGAAATGTACATCGCAATGCGAATGACGTACTTATTGTTTCAAGCCTAACTTGGAACATTGCAGGTTTCTAAACAATAACACTTTTTCTACACGTGATGAAAAATTCATGTCCTAAGTCTGTTCAAGCAAACCCGACGCGACGCGCCTACGGTACGTCTTCCTCGTCATTAGCCCCAGAGTATTGATTTCCAGGGAACAAGGAGGACCGTCATTTTAACGAAATAGAAGAAGTTATACCATCACGCCCTCCTCCCAATGACACGCACGAGTTGGCCTAAATGCGTGCGTTGGAGCGAGCAGAGGTGCGTCACGCACGGGTTCATTTGGAGTCCCCGCTCTGAGGCTCCATGGGGTGCCCCACTCGTTCAGAGAAACTCAACATCAAGACCCGACTCGGTTAGAGCAGCGACTGGGGCGGAACGATTCTATAACCACGCTCCTACTATTAATAAAGAATGACACTGCTGCCGACTTCGTTAAAATCCACGACTCAAGCATAATAACTCGCATTCGTTATAAAAGTCGAAGGGAATTAGACTAAAAACTAATTGTAATACATGTACCTTATTTAGGAAGAAATTAACAACCAATTCAGGTTTATCAAAATATTTCGAAGAATCTGCTCATCTGCTCGTAAAACTCTAAGGAGAACCAGTAGACGTGTTAATGGAACAGAGGCGCGTTATTTCCAAGTTACTGAATCTCTCTTACGTGCTAACTGTATTTTTTATTTTAAATATTAATGACAAAGTTTTAGAGTTTGTGACTGATTTCTAAGTTGCAATTTTTGAAGCTGAATTAGTGTATATTTAAATGACCTGCCTGTAAGGTTAATTTGTTTGTTGATAGGGCAGTAGCATCTTAGTGTTACACTAAAAAAACTCGTTTTCTAGAGTGCCAAAAATATCGTTTCAGAATCAAATCCAATCAGCTAGTTCTCTATCATCGCCCTTAATTCCGTTTCTTTAATTCCCTCAATAATTGTTGCTTCCTACAGCAACCCCTTCCTACTCTTACCGTATCCCGTGCCCCAGACTGTCTCGATCTGACCTCGTCCCCAACACGCCTGCCGCCGCCACCCAGCGTCCGCCGTCGCGTCATTGCCTCCATTGCCACTGCCACCGCCATCCCCAACGCCATCACTCTTGCCGCCCTCCAACACCACCACAATCTTTCCTCACAAGCCGATCTATGTCGGCGCCGGATCTCGCCACCCAGTGGGGAAAGATCACCGCCACCTCCCGCGATGAAAATATACACTACACTTACGGGGCTAAAGGCCTTAGCAGGAATCGCTAACCAATCAATCAATTCAACATCACATCTAAAACTTCCACCCCCACCAACAACATCACCACATTCCGCTCGCGCCTTTCCGTCGTCGTCGTCGTCGTCCTCCTCGTCGTCGTCGTCCTCCTCCTCGTCGTCGTCCTCGTCGTCGTCGTCGTCGTCGTCCCTCGTCGTCGTCTCCTCGTCGTCGTCCTCCGTCGTCCTCGTCGTCCTCGTCGTCCTCGTCGTCATCGTCGTTCTCGTCGTCCTCCTCGTCGTCGTCTCTCCTCCTCGACGTCGTCGTCGTCGTCCTCCTCCTCGTCGTCGTCCTCGTCGTCGTCCTCGTCGTCGTCCTCGTCGTCGTCGTCGTCGTCCTCGTCGTCCTCGTCGTCGTCGTCGTCCTCGTCGTCCTCGTCTCCTCGTCGTCCTCGTCGTCCTCGTCGTCCTCGCCGCCGTCGCCGTCGGCACGTGCTCTCCCCGTGGCCCCGCCCTCCGCCTCCGCGCTGCCCTGTCGCCGCCGGCACGTGCTCCCCGAAGCGAGGCGAGTCGAGGCGCCGGGGCAGGCTGGCGGCGGAGGGCGGGGCCGGGGCATAGCCGCCCACTGACGTCATCGGCGCAGCTGCGTGCCGTCGACGCCGCTGTCGCTGGACGGCGAGTACCATTGTGCGGACGTGGATGCAGGTTGAAGGGCGCAGCCAAACTGATTATCGTGATTATCATCTCGTCCGAGATTTTCTTCAAGTACTTCTCATTAGCTCTCTGGATTCCGGGTTGCCTAGTATTCTACCGGCTGAGAAACCCTGGTCAACTGTTGCCACTGAGACGTCTTTGACCGGGAGGTTCTAGATTTCAAATCCCGGGAGAGGGAGATTTTCGTGACTGGCTAGAGAGGGTGGTCGGTTGAGCCATTGTCTCAAGGAGAATTCTAGCAGTCAGTTGGTCTGATTGGTGGATTTTCCGTGATTTCTCCGATGAATACCGTTCACAGTCAGACTCCATGTTCGGGGGTGGGAGCTTGTTACAGAAAGGGTGATATTCGGCAATTCTTCTGCCTGTCTCTTAGTCTCTCCAAATGTCTGTCTGTGAAGAACTCTACCAGTGAAATCGTACATAAAATTTTTATCAAAATTGATATTCCCTAATCGATCCGGTTGGAACTTGAATTTGAGGTTTTTATTTTTTTATTTTTGAGGATACTATACATGAAAATTCAAGAAAACTTTAAAAAGTTTCTAAAAAATGGCTTCAGTATTCTTTTTTCCCATACAGAGGAACGTACCTTTATAAAAATGGCGCATGTTCAATTTTGGTTCGCTGAAATTTCGAAAATTAACAAAATAAAAAATCGGCGTCTTTCCATTACTAAAAATCTGAAGATAGAAATGTTTTCTTAAGTAAATCTTCTCTCCAAAAACACCTCTTTAAATGTGGTCATGCATTTTTAAAGGTTTAATTTTCTTGTATTTTTTAATTCACTTGTGGCAGGTTTTGAAAACTATGTAGACAACTTTTTCTTCTTTTTACTGGATTATAGAAACTATTTCATAATAAAATGGCATATGTTTGATTTTCATTTGAATTCAATTTTCTTTTTAATCTTTCGGGAATGACAAACAAGCCAACTCAACCGGTTTGGTATAGCGATTACATGAATGGCTTGCTGAATCTAAATACTCGGCGTGGAAAAACATTTTCGTGCGTTGAAAACACTTTTGGGGAATCAAGTATTATTACAATATTACGTAACCTTTATAAATTACACAAGAGAGTATGTGATTTTTAACACGACTTACTTTGTAATTTGACGGGAGACTCCACGGCAAGAAAACGAAACGAAGCATAACATATACTAATAAATAAGTTTCAGGTTTCATCTTTTCCAAAAGATAGGTTACATTTCATTTTATTTATTTTAGCATAATAAAGATTGGAAAATGCCAATTAAATGTGTTTCTATAATAGCTAATGAAACGAGAGAAATTTAGTCAAGTGTAACCAAAGCCGATATCTTTTACAGTATAGATTGTACTGATTATTTTTTCAAATTATGTTGTGCCTCTTTCGCAGCTACGACCCTTAGTCCTTCTTGTACATTGTGCGCAAATACACATATGGAGTATTCCTCCGTTAAAATTTGTCTTGTTTCGTAACAACGTACTCTGCCATTGCATTTCATCAGCCAGGGGCTCGACGCCACTAGTAACCGGGATTCCCCGATGGACACCCGTCCAGGACTACATGGCATCTAGAGTTGCGTAACTTTCATGACTTCATGGAGCGTAGTTACGCAATTCTGCTAACAACGCCGGCGCATTCAATATAAATTCACAAAAAGAAGTAAATATGAAGAATCGAAATTCAATTGCATTGCGTAATACGACCTACGGTCATGGTTTTTTAAATTAGAAGGCGTTGACTCGCTGAGTACAAAAGAATGAAGGACGTGACAGAACTTGATTTGGTTTCGTGAACTCGTACATCCTCGACCTACATCTCCTTGACTTCTCTTAAATGTATGACGTCCAGCTATAAAGCTGATAATGCGTTGTAACTTCAATTTAACTGTAAATACTGATCAATATCTTGATACAATAATATAACAAATAGCAATGAGTTTAAAAATATTAGAAAATGATTGCAAATTGGTGCTTACAAAAACAAATTTGAATGATATATGTGAAACAATGAAGTTATAAGGAAAAATAAAGTGACCACACATGGAAGTAAAATAAATTTATCTTATGGTTAAATTAAAAATTGTAGGCTTATGATCTGTTACATAAGAGTCAGGTATTTCTATTTAGACATTTCAATTTTTGCGGGATCAAAAAGATAACAGATAGGCTACATTGTGAACATTTTATAAATAGAGAAGCGTATGCATACATTTGGAATATTAAAACAATTAATATCGTTCGTAGTATTTGTAACAGAAGCATTTAGAGGGATGATACACTAACAGCTAATCAAAACGGACGTGCTCGGACATTGATTAAGTAAAGCTCGAGCAATGCTAATATGACATGTGAGAGACATTACAGATATGCAAGTCTGTTAACTGTAAATCGGAGGACGTTACAATTAACCCACGTCCAACGTAATGAATGAAAACTTGCATAATCCATGAACATGTTTTAGCTTCTAATATCATTTCCTATTTAATCAGGTAGGTATGTGTTTGAACAACTGAAGTTGTTTCTGCTAACAACAAAAATGTAACATTTCCTATCCCATCAAAACAACAATATACGTATTGAAGGAGAAATCTGATTATACTGTAATTTTCAGTACTTCATAGTAGTATAATTTAGAACAATAAGTTGTGCTTCGAAACAGCACCCAGTTGCTTATTCTGGTTAGTTTCTTATTCTTTTTAATACGCGTTGCCATTTCGGATTTAAGAAACCTCTCCCCTGGCTGCCATTTAACGGCTCCTAAGGGATCTACTCGGGCTATCAAAGGAAGTTTTTTTTTCTCAAAAAATCTGTCTGTCTCTCTGTCTGTTAGTCCCTGACAGAGATATTTTTCTGAATTAAATTTTTATCTTCCTAATTTAATTTTAATAAAGGTCATGAAATATTTTGAAAAAGTGAGTATTTTCCATCACCTTTAGTGAAGAAGGCACAGGTTTTTAAAAAATGTATATAATATTTTTTGAAAGTGATCATATTTTTTCTTTAAAGTATTTGTCAGGATAGGGCTTAAAACACTGAATTACATGACATGAGGGCCACATTCATAAACAATTTTAAGAGATTACACAAATGTAAATTACGCAAAAAATCTCTTTTGACGTTTCTCTAAATAACACAAGTTTTGTGTAAAAATGCGTTCAAGTATCGTATACATTAAACATTTGGGGTGGAGCAAAATTGAAGAAAATGTGAAAAACGTATTTTTTGATAAAACACAATTCCATGAATCCAAATATTATAGAAAATAAAACAAAACCTTTGCGTTAATTGAGACGGTATGTCAATTCTTTATTCTTCATTTGCTGTAATTTTGAGAAAACTGTTGATTATGAGTACGATGATACATTTTAATGCCAAAATGAGTTTCTTTCCATTGTTGCTACAAAAACAAATCGGGTCATTGAGTTTTACAGATTAAATATTACAAAGCACGTTGTTCAGGTCTCCCACGGCTGAAATGTATGTTATTTATATTATTTTATTTATCAAAGTATTATCATGTTACATAACGGTAATTCATTTACAAATACTCGTAGCATGGTCACGGGAGTCGGCCTCCCGGAGCGTGTGGTAGTGCAGGGCAAGTTAGTGTGTGTGTGTGGGTCATTGAGTTTTACAGATTAAATATTACAAAGCACGTTGTTCAGGTCTCCCACGGCTGAAAGTTAGTATGTGTGTGTAAGGGTGGTAGAGGGGCTAAGGAGTAAGGAAGAGTAAGGACACATCACGCGCAGTCCGTGTCCCGTTTGTAGGGTACTGCTCCGGCATTTGCCTGGTGTTGACAGGACAACTACCTATCAGAGCAGTCGGCCGCTAGAATTCTACTCCAGACAGCGACTGAATTCCATTGGCCAACGGAAGTTTCGCCCCAAATCGGCTCCACTGTGACCGGTGCCCAACGGCGCAGGCTCTCCCTCGGTGTGTCTCGCGCACCCCACTCGACCAGGAGCGCGAGGGCGCCGCCCGGGGGCGAAAGTGCAGGAGCCAGCGCGACGTCCCCCGCGGGGATTCCCCTGCCGGTCACGTGGATAGTACCCGCTTCGCCCGCCGCCATCGCTGCCACGCCCCCTTCCCCATTCGCCACCAACAGCGCTTCTGCTCAATAGTCATGGACGACTGACAGATGTGGGTGAAACCCAACCAAGTTCATGGGAGCGTTTCTAGCATAGTCATGGGAACTACTTTTTTTTACACGAAAAGGCTGGTTATGTAGAACATTTTGAACCGTACAGTGAGAATATCATGATATTCATTAACGTTGGATACTCGCATATAAATATTGAACAACAAAAGATCTGTATCTAGTTGGCAAAAAGAGAACATAAGAAACATCACTTGTTCGCTTCAAACGGTATCTTCCTTTGGTAACAACACATAAATCATGTATACCGCGTTCTGATACTACTTATGGCATCTTTTAAGTGGTCTAACAATGAATCCTCTACACGTTGTCAACGATGTGGAATGTATCATGAGCCTCTCCATACGACAGTCGTCTGATCTCGCACCTTCTTGCAATGGTAAAGTCTTAATCCGTCTGAAAGCTCCTCCTATGCAATAAACTAAAGAACAAAGAAAACGAATGTCTATGATATCCTAAACGAAGGATATATAGGACCTTAAAAACTATAATGTTGAGGCCGAAGGCCTGAAACAAACGTTTTTCAGATCGTAGTCTACAGGATGAGATCTTCTTGAACATATGATTACATTTTTGCTGGTTCGACGCTTCTCGATTCTACCCTACCTGTTCAGAGCCTGTAGAATCTGCAACTGTATGTGAAATTAAACTAATTACTTGATATTCTACACGATTCAATGACACGGGTATATCTCTGCTCGGTAATAACATTAAATAAGAATATTTTGTATTGACAAGGGAATGTTTTATTGTTATCAATTACAAAGAGACATAGAACAAGTGACGGAGGATAGGAAGGTCTTGAAGAAAGAGGTATATTATAGGCTTAATATGGAAATGGAAAAATAGGAAGAAGGTGGGCATTAACATGCAAGAGTTCTGGCACGGTTACGCTAGTTTCATTTACACCTACTGGAGCACACATCACATGATACTGCTGCTTTTCTCCAGTGGCGGCGCTAGGAATGGGCAGACCGGACGATCGCAAGTCGAGGGGTCGATGATGGAACTGATGGGAAAAAAATTAGTAAAAAATTTAAAAAAAACTCGAGAAAATTGTTATTGTAATTTTATAAGTCGCGGTACAGTAGTTTGATATTTAATAAAATTTTCAACTTAATGTTTACCTTAAATAGTTAATTACAGTCATTTTTTATAAGGTAGCACTTTAAAAAGTAAATCAAATGAAGCTAACATTAAAATAGGTATACTGAAATTCTTATTTATTATTTCGTGTATTTAACAAGTGATTTTATTAAACAATAACCAAACACATTTTTAGCGTTTGAAGCTCACTGTGGAAATTGTATTATTTGATCACTAAATACATTTGCTTGAAAGTATTATTCAAAATATATATATATATATATATATATATATATATATATATATATATATATATATATATATATATATATATATTCCAAAAAGACGGTCCAGTTTAAACGTAATATTTGCTATTTGTTCAAATAAATAAAATAACTCAAATCGTTTTTTAGATGCAACACATTTTAATTTTTTTCGGTGGCGGGGGGGACTAGGTTTCAGCATTGCCTGAGGCCCAAAAATTGCCTAGCTCCGGTATTGCATTTCGTCGTCTAAAAGTTAACCAACTTTTCCAAACGTTCCCCTCTGCCGTCTCTTTAACATTTCGCCTATCCGACTTCGGCACTCTCCTTCCAGACGACTCATCTCACCCATCACACACGTCAGCAGCGACGACGCGCTCTCTCCGGGCCCTTCCCTTCCCTGCAGTCGTTTCTGAGGCCGCCGCCGCCGTCCCTTCGGGCCACCCTCGCCTTTCGACCTAACTGTCGGGCAGTCGAAGTGGACGGCGGCGTGTGGAAGGTGCTCGGACGACGACTTACGGCCGCGACCGGCGGCTGCGACCGTCTGTCGAAGCGAGAGCAGCTAATAGGATTCTACGACGACATCGGCCGATGAGAAATGAGCGACCCCTAGGGCCGGAGGCAGTCGTGAAGAATGATGGGTAGGATGCGGAGAAAGAGACGGAGGTAGAAGGAGCGCTGGCTGCCACGCAGACGAAGAGTGGGCAACATAGAAAAGGAGCAAAGAATTCCGGACAACAAACAAACAAGTATTTCATATAACAAGAGAGTAAGATAGTTGGTAGATAGTGGTGGGAAGATGGCTAGGTAACATTCACCAGCTGTTTAGTGGAGAATTCTTGTAGCCGGCTGCTTTGATCGGTAGTTTTTCGGGATTCTCTGCCCAATATCAGGCGAATGTGGGAGCGGAACCCTAACAACGGATCAAGGGGTCGCTAGATCTTTTCATTCCTCATCTTCTTGCCTTATCTCCCATTACTCACATACACTTACCTACACTAAAACTACTTCACCTGCCGAAATACCAGTCAGAAGCTTAAACTATATCCTGAGAGTCCCGCTGAAGGAGATTCCAGGGGGGGGGGGAACCTCTAAGCAGTCGTGTAGGTCAGCGCTAGATCTCACGTTCCAACTGGGAAGGAACATCGCTACCTTCCAAGAGCTAACGTGCACTACACTTCCTGGAATAATGACCGTAGCAATTGACGCGGTCGAAATCACAAAACAAGCAATCAGTCAATACAAATTAAGACCTCCCGAACCATGGAGCTTTGTTCTAACCCACCGGCTCAACACGTCATTTACCCATCATCATTGAAAATTTGGAAATTCCATGCAGATTTCAATCGTTAGAAACTTGCGAGGTCGTTTAAGTGGAGAGAAAATGCATATGGAGACATGGAGGGTAGGGTGGAAGCAGCGTGTATTTTTATGTGTGCATGAGACGACGGTGTAACGTTTACGATCTATTGATACCTTCTGCTGCCCTTCTGAGCTCTTTCTTCATGTGCTGTTACCTTTAACGCTGGTGTTCACCTTTCTTTAACAGAGTATCCAATAACAATGACGGACAAGAGAAAACATCAGAATCTTGAACGAGAGAAAACTTTGTAGATCACGAGAGAGGAGAAAATAGGCGGAGAACCACTATCACACCAGGAAGAATGAAAGCACAAGTAACCTGGGTTGGTTTGTTTTTTTCGTGTTTCCGGGCGCGTCAACTGCTTTGGGCATTAGTCTCGTTAGTGTAGTGCATGTTGGTTTTTTTCTCGGGATATGGCGGTGAACTTTCCCCGCTGGATGGCGAGATCCGGCGCCGACCTACCGTCGGCTAGTGGACCTACCGTCGGCTAGCCCTAACCAGGACTCTCCGACCAGCGGGGCACCGCCCTAGCCGGGACACGCTCTAAACTCCCGACCGGTCTCCCGGAATATATGGTAGTGTAGTGCATGTTAGTGTAAGTGTGTATGAAGGGGCGAGGATAGAACAAGGAATGGGAAGGAAAGATCGCGCTGGTCGTGGCCCGGTTGGTCCGTGGCCCGGGGTCGTGGCCCACTGCTCCGGCATTCGTCTGGTATTGATCGGAGAAACCACGGAAAACTACCGAGCAGAGCAGCCGGCGTTACAATTCTACTCCAGGCAGCGACTGAATTCGACCTAGCTGACAAGCTAGGGGTCGAAAATCTTGCCGCTGTCAGGACTCGAATCTAGAACCTGCCGGTCAGAGGCGCTGCAGTGACATCAGTTGATGCACTGAGCTACCGCTCCCGGTAGTAACCTGGGGTAGCAATTGATATTCTGTGATTAGGCGTAGTCAAATAAAGTGCTGGGTACAGACACAAAGGTTGCGGTGTTGATGATAGGGATGGTGGTGCCGGTAGAGGCGACTGCCGAGGTCATGATGATGGTGCTATGAGTATGTGAGAAGTTTGCTCCCTATTCGAACCACACCTCGAACAAGTTGGAAGCTCGTACATTAGAAGAGAATGAACTCCATCAAAAAAAAAAGTGCATATTCATCGGGCTCTGTTACTTCCTTCATGGTTACTGAATGTGGTTTTATCCCCTTTATTTACCTCATTTTACTTCTTACACAACATTAAGCAATTTGGACGAGTGAACGGGCAATGAGGAAGGGACATAAATAAAACTGCACAAGAAACGTTTAAATCACTTTTGAAGAGAATTAATTTTAGAATTAATGAAACGTAAAATACTTTCTATAAATTAGAAACGGAGATATATGTTTAAATATAGATTTCAATAAAGAAAAATTGTTGAATATTTTTATTCTCATGCATTCAGAAAAAATAAATTATTAATTACACAGCAAATGAAACAGAATACAAAAGGCACATTCATTTTGTACAAACTGATCTATAATTTGAATATTGTACTGGGAAATTTCCTGCGTGCGAATAAGAACACGAAAATACGGAATAAAACGACAAAATTGTGCGTTTGAAAACTTATTGAAAACATTCCTGTTTTTATATATTAAGTGTGATAGTCTAGTGCATGTTAGTGTAAGTGTGTGTGTAAGGGAATAGGGTAGGACAAGGAAGAGGAAGGAAAGATCGCAGGCGGTCCGTGGCCCGTTTGTTAGGGTACACTCTGGCATACGCCTGGTGTTGATCGGAGAAACCACGGAAAACTACCGATCAGAGCAGCCAGCCGCGAGAATCCTCCTCCAGACGGCGACTGAATTCGACCTAGCCATCGTTATGAAAAGCCTAATGAATTACACCACTCCGAACGCCTTCCCCTCCTCCCTCTTGCGAGCACCGCGGACAGAGAGCCTCTCGCACTCAATGGGAGCGCTCGCCAAAGCGACGTATCCCCGATGGGTGAGCCCCATCCGAATTTCTACCCTGCCTCCGTCGCAGTTGCCGTTAACATCACCGGAGAGCCGGGCCATTCGTGCGAATGAAACCGCTGAGGTCGGGGCTGTTGAGTGACCGCACAGCGATGGCGTCAGGGAGAGAGCTGTAGTGGCGGGGAGGTGGGCGTTTTATCATGGAATGGACGACTGCATTACTTGTGCTCTGGAGCAACGAGGCCACGACTTACACCAGCCACATTATACTTAGCCTCTCGTGGTCTTCCAGGCATTAAAAAAATTGTTTGTGACATACATGTTTATATCAATAATACATTGTCGACAGTTGCACGCGGGTATAGAAAGTTTCATGAAAAATATTGATAGTTCTCTTTTTATTGTTTATGCTTCATTGTAAAATTAAGTTTATTTATTGTCAACCTTATAAATCAAGTTGAAATGGTTCATTTTAATTAATTGATTCATTAGTGATTCCAGGTACGACAACCGCTAATATCATTAGTCCATTAAGTGTAGTAGATGTTTTTGTTCTGGGAGGTGGACTTCTCCCACTAGCTGGTGAGAACCGGCGCCGACCTCCGTCGGCATGCAGGGATTTTCCTTAACCAGTACCTCCCATCAGCGGGGCACCACTTCAGCCGGGAAAATCTCCAAGCTCTCGACTGGTCATCGGCATGTGTGATAGTGTACGGCATATAAGTGTTCGTAAGAAAGGGGCGAGGGTAGGATAAGAAAAGATCGAGGAAGGAAAGATCGCGTGCGGTCCGTCGCCCGTTTATTAGTGCGCCGGCATTTGCCGGTAATCGCCGATTCGATCGGAGAAACCACGGAAAACTACCGATCATAGCATCCAGCCGCTAGAATTCTCCTTCAGACTGCGACTGAATTCGACCTAGCTGTCGAACTAATGTCCAAAATCCTGCCACCGTCGGGACTTGAACCTAGGACCTCCGATCAGAGGCACTGTAGGGCGTCAGACATTTTTCATATTTTACTGTAAAAGCTGAGGAATGATTCACAGCGTTTCACTACTGAAGATGCTTTGAATCCCCCAAACACATTTTTTGAGAGAATTCTTCCAGGATGTTCTAGTTCAGAGGATCCTCATGAATCGGTATAGACCCGCTGGTGGTCGTTAATGTTTTGAAAGGGGTCAATGATTTTCAAGGATCGATTTGAAGTTAATAGACGAATTATAGGCGGCTACTGATCAGGATAATCAAGATCTAATAGATTGAAAATAAGAATAGTTATCAACACGATAACAGAACACGTTACACTAACGGAACTAATGACTATAGCAGGTGACATGCCCGCAACCATCATTAAACCTATCCAACCGACATGATTTTCTACCGATGCTTTGGGGATTCAGCGGTGATGCGTCACGGACACAAACAACCCTTGCACCTCACGCGAGTCAACGAGATCGAAGGCGCATCGGTCGGGGTCGCTCGCGCTGGCGCCGTCAGATTTCGCATTGAGATGCGGCGCCCGCAACGCGGGGCGAGGCGGTGTATCAGCCAATGCAGATGCGAAGGCAGACACACGGTGTGCGTCAAGGTGGCGGGTGAGAGACACAGGACCTTCGCGATGATGATCACTTACGGAGCTACACCTGGGCCGACTGGCATGCAATAAACGAGTAAATTGTAGCAAAGAACAACGGTAATTATAATGGGCATTTTAATTATAACATCGATGTATTAAACCAATCATATAAAAATATCAAAATGTCTTTTGTTTTTTAAATTTTTTTAATAAAGTTTTTCTTTGTGTTATGAATTAAAAGTTAACCAATACACATTCCAATGCAATATTATTTCAGACATATTTAGACATTTATGAATATTGGTCCATTTTCTACCCTGTGTTATACCTATTTATGAAAATCGATAGGTTTTAACTGTGTTTGTAAAGTTAGTAACTACATTTTTAAATCTTTCTTGAGACAAAAGTTGATATTATTTAATTCAGACGTGAGTTCTTATTGATTCATTCATTCGTTAATATTAGAATCTGATGAAGTAAAGGAATAAAACCCAAATTTATGTTTTTCATGAACGTACAACTACATGGCTAAATAAGTTGTTAATAGAATTTGCTATAATTCGGTTATTTGAGGTGCTTATAATTAAAAAAAATAAAACTACGTCCTTAAAACATGAATGAAGAATAACCGACAAAACTCTACGGTGACATTCAGAATAATAAATATTGATAGGCAATTCCGAGACCAAACATTGCTGCCAAAACTAGATTTGGGCTTGTGGTGGAAATGTATTCACCACCAACTTTCGCCCAGTGCGACCCGAATCTGCGACGCCGCCCTCGGAGGCGAGCGCTTCACTGGGCTCCGAGGCGAGCGCGGGGACGCCGAGGGGATGGCAATGGCGTCGAGGAGGGTCGCAGCCTCGTTCGCGGCTGCGTGACAGACATGAGATCGGCGGCGGCGCCGCCGCGAGCGCCGTGGGGACGGAGCAAGTTGCAAAGAGAAGATGGCGGAGGCGTCCAACACGGAATCGTGTGCACTGCTGATGAATCTGCAGCGACTCTGCCCGGTTTCTCTGACCTACGACTTGAGTACCGACGGTGGTGAATTTTTTATATAGCTATGAAGGATTCAGTCGATGATTGTTCTATTCGATAGCTATCCGTGAATTGCCCGATAAATACCAAGCGAATGCCGGAGCAGTTCCGTCACAAACGGGCCATGGATAGCGCACGATCATTCCGTCCTCTTTCCTCACCCCATACATAACGTACTTACACTTACATGCACTACACCACCAGCCTATCACACATGTCGGGTATTTTGAACTGGTGAGACGATATCCTATGAAGGAATTCCCCACAAGCCGAGTGCAGATCGCAGGTGAATCTCACCGAGGAACACTGCTCCCTGCAGGGTTATAACACGAAGGGAACCTCGTCAACCAAAAGAGTTGACAGAAGAAACCATAGAAGGAAACATCAATTAATTGGAGTCACGAGCAGAGTGGTACAGCAAGAGGTCGGGTTATGTTTGGGGCGGTAGGAGATAGTGGTGACGTGTGATCCAAATCGTCAAAAGACGGAGCTATAGCAACGTATGGAATTGATGTACGTGCGCTGTGGATGACGTCTGGTGTGCAGTCGGCTATGGTCGGTAAAAGTTGCAAACGTTTTGGTAGCGCAGTGATGGTGATGGTGACTTGTGGCACGATGTCACTGGATGGGATCTTGCAGAGATGCTGCAAGTGGCGACAGTTATGGTGATGCTGGTACGGCAAGAGAGAAAATTTTTGGTGGCTCGGTGATGGTAGTGGCGACTTCTGGCACGGTCTTTTGCGAAGGAAGCTTGCAGCGATTCTGCAAGTGGCGAGGGTTGTGGTCGAGCAGTGAGATTCCGGCAGCGGTTATAGTGCAAGTTCCAAGTTTTTGACGTACTGAAAAGGACAATGATGTTTGGCATGGAGTCGATTGCGGGGCAGTACTACAGATATCATGGGTTATGGTGATGCGATTGAGAAGATGGTGACGTCTAGCACGATGTTGTCTAATCATAAAATCTGGCTTGTTGTCGCTGCGTCAATGATAGCAATGTTTGGCACGGAATCTGCTGCGAAGACGGAATCAAATAGTTTGATGAAGGCTCGGATCCCTCGCCGAGCACTTTGCATGTAAGTGTGTGTGTAAGTAGGGGTTGAGAAAAGGACAAGGAAGAGGAAGGAGTGATCGCGTGTAAACCGTGATCCGTTTGTTTGAGTACCGCCCTTGGTAATGATCGGAGAAACCACGGGAAAACTACCGATCAGAGCAGCCGGCCGCGAGAATTCTTCAAAGACTGAATTCGACCTCGCTGACTACCCGCCGTCGGGACTCGCATCTAGGACCTCCCAGTCAAAGGGAGTGCAGTGCCATCAGTTGAGAAGTCCGTAGCGTTTATTCGGAGGCGGCGCCTGAGGGGAGGCGGATTAGCGTGCGGGGCACGCAGCGCCTGCGCCTGATTTCCGCCGGGGAAATTGCGCGGCTGCTGATTTATGTGCGAGTGCGCGCGCTCGGGGCGGTGGTGCAGCCGCGGCGGCGCGGCGTGGCGGCGGCGGCGGCGGGGGGGCGGCGGCGGCGGCGGTGGTGGTGGTGGTGGCGGTGGCGGTGGCGGTGGCGGTGGCGGTGGCGGTGGCGGTGGCGGTGGCGGTGGCGGTGGCGGTGGCGGTGGCGGTGGCGGTGGCGGTGGCGGTGGCGGTGGCGTGGCGGTGGCGTGGCGGTGGCGGCGGTGGCGGTGGCGGTGGCGGTGGCTGGCGGCGGCGGTGCTGGTGGTGGTGGCGGTGGCGGTGGCGGTGGCGGTGGCGGTGGCGGTGGCGGTGGTGGTGGGGCGGTGGCGGTGGCGGGGCGGCGCTAGCGGCGGGGGCAGCAGGGGTGGTGGCGGCGGCAGGGCGGTGGCAGGAGCGGTGGCAGCGTTAATGGAGGCGGTGGCGGCGGCGAGGGCGGCGGCGGCAGCGGTGACGAGAATCAGGCAAGTGAGGGTGAGAAAGACGAGATGGCTGACGGGGGAACGCGGCGGCATGAGCCAATGAGAAAGGGAACGCAGAAATAAGGGCTGGAATAGAATGTGGCGGAACGTTGAGGGGTTGGTTGGCCAAAACGTTTTCAAGGAAAAGTGCGTGAAAGAGATTTGGTGGTGGGAGTAGTAAAACGAGGTTTGACTTGTGAAATACAACGTCAAAGGGAGACTGCTCTAAAATATAACGTTAAAGGGGGGCAATTCAATGTTCCAATTGACGAAGATGACAAATTACTTTGTAGAAGAAAGTATTGTGAAATCTTATCGAAATTGTAATAAAGAGCAATTAGTTGTATTATTCAAAGTTTTAATTACTTTTAACATAGAAGGTGCTATTAAAAATTGATTTGATGTTATCTTGGCTTATTAATTCAGGGAATGTAGTATTTCTGCCTCTCAAATCGTTTTCAGTTCCCTAAAAATTAACGCCTTAAATGCAGGATTCCAAATTCGACAGCTACTTGTGTCCTTTTCGTCCTTGTGTCCTTTTTCTTTCCTGTTTTTCGATTTTTTTATTATGTAATATCGGTTATAGATTTTAGAGGTATTAAGATAAACAAATTGACATTTTTATCACAATTAGATACTATTAACATTTTTGATGCTATGCTCAAATCTCTTTTTACCATTCGTTCTGTTGGCAGACACCTATTTCACAGTAGTTATGAAAGTGCACTACCCATAATTATCCGAAATGCAACCTTTACGCTATCATGAATACGTGGCAGGTGTTTCAATCAACAGCAACATTAAATCAACACGAAACATTATGCATCTCTCTCACTCTTCGAGCCCAGTGTTTGGTTGCTCATACGCCCTACGCATTGATTGGAACGACAGGTGTTGTGTTTCGTTTTGCGTTAATTGAGTGATTCTGTTTCATCTTTCTAATCCTATTACTTTTCGGGATTCGCTTCTGATCGTAATGCGCACTTTAATTAACTTTCATTAGGAAGAGATTTACATTTCTGCGACAAGCTTAGTATTCATTCGCATCATAATGAACTTCAAAATATATTGGTAGTATGACACTAACGGCTAATGAATACTTATTGTAACATATTCAAAATATTTTTTTTTGCGACAAGCTTAGTATTCATTCGCATCATAATGAACTTCAAAATATATTGGTAGTATGACACTAACGTCCCATCGCCTCGCCACGCGCCGCCACGCGCCCCGCCACGCGCCCCACCCCGCCCCGCCCGCGCCGCCACGCGCCCGCCACGCGCCCCGCCACGCGCCCGCCACGCGCCCGCCACGCCCCGCCCGCGCCGCACGGCCCCGCCACGCGCCCCGCCACGCGCCCCGCCACGCGCCCCGCCACGCGCCCCGCCACGCGCCCCGCCACGCGCCCCGCCACGCGCCCCGCCACGCGCCCCCCACGCCACGCCACGCACAGTATCATTGCGTAATCCCCTCGAGCGCTCGATACAGTCGCCTGCCGCGAAGGGCGCCTCGCAGTCCCAGCACCGCCTTCGCCTCATATTCTGTTTGCCCTACTTTCACTTGCTTCCACTAACTTAGGGAAACAGTTCCATTAGCAGAAACCATGTTTTTAAAAGGATTACAAACCTTCCGGAGAAAAATATATATACATTTGTGTGCTTTTCATCTTCTTTATTATCTGGCACGTCTTTCAATTACTACGAGGTTCTTCTTCACAGGGATAGGAAAAACAAATCCTGCATTGTCTGTGATACTACCCTGTGTTATACACCCTAACCTAAAAGATACTAAGGAAATGTGTTAGAAATAAAAAGGGAATTATAATGTAAATCTTAACTAATAATAAGACTACTATGTAACCCTTAAAATAAAATGAGTGTGAAGATTGAGAGATCTTAATAAGTGTTTGAAAAGTGATTCACAATATATAACTCGGGTTCACTATTCAATACTTCGTCGTTAGCTCAAACTCTGTTACAATAAAGCCTTCGCTATGTCGAATTCTTGTTGAATCGTTAATACCATATTTTTTCACTGAATATCATTCGAATGTCATAGAAGTTGGAAATACAGTGCTCATAAAACATTAAAAGATGAGTTGTGAAAAGTTTAAGACTGATAAATGGAAATAAAACTTTGTATCTTGAACGCTCATCGCCTCTAATTCACTGCCCTATAGAATATTTTATTTTTCCTCTTTTTCCTTTTCTATTAGTAAAGGTTTGTTATAAAACACGCCCCAGTTAAGAACTGGAGCCTTTACTCCGGAAAGAATAGGAATAGTCAGTGAAATCTGAGCACCTGAAAGTAGTGTAATTACTACAGATCGTATTTGTATAATCACTATAAAAACATATAACAATTTCGAGAAAGTACCAAGTGGATACGTGAATAAAAAATTAATATTTCTGGGTACGAATGTAGTCCCATTTGGTTTCATTTGGGATAAGGGCCGTGTAAGGTAAATTCTTTATTTCATATCTCAGGTAAAACAGCAAGCTTGTAACAATCAGCTGTGAGAATTATTCTATCTCTCTCAATCATTTGCCCCATGATTGATTAAATCATGGAACAAATTCTTTCTAAACATTTCCCAGAGAAGCTTTATAACTCGAACAATGATTCTTTTAAACCACGAATTTTCATCGTATCTCATTCGCCACACCCTTTTACCTTTACGAATAATGACATAAAGAGCTTGCAATCAATTTTCGAACAGTATAATCCAATTAAAACTTTGAATATTTAAATTCCTTCACAATTCAAATTGTCTGCAAAACATTGCATTACCGACTCCCATTTTTTCTAATACCCTTCAAATTCGAGATATAGAGATGGTATACATATATGTTTTGGGGTCGATTGTCCGACTTTGTCGGCAAGCTAACGGGGTCCCCGTGCCTGGGCCTAACTAAATTCCCACGCTGGGAGGATAAGAGAGACATATATAGGATAAGAGAGGCAAACATAACGTATTCCGTTGACCGTAACTAGCAAACTCTGCCTTCCTGAGCGTATCTTCATCACACAGCTACAGAAACTGAGACGCTTTTACAGGAAAGATACAACTCTTTTTTTGTTTCGAACAGGAATCAAACCAGGAACCACACCACGGAAAGTTAGAACATAGCTAGCCCGTAGGCTTTCCCACAGAAGCAAGTACATACTAGCTAGCCCATAAGTCATCCCAGAGGCCATGCGGGGATTACGTTGCATAAAACAATACACTGGCGAGTTGCGAAGTGGAAGCTTCGCCCGTGAAGCGCAGAGGCAGCCAGCGCCATCTAATCGAAGGCAGCGACCCGTGCGATGCGGCGCCGCCCCGCCCACGCCCCACCCCCGCCCCCGCCCACCCCATCAAATGCGCTCCGCGGGTCTCATCGCGCAATAACCGGATAACAGAACGATAAGCGTCCGGCAGCGGATCTCACCCGACTGCAGGGTTTATAACCCGCTCATTCCAGCGCAGTCGGGTCGAACAACTTCATCAGCGACGTGCTAAATGACCGACCTCACTTCAGAAAGTGTGGAAACCACGTCGATTCGCCTGGCGCGGTTCTTCATCTTTGGGAATTCAAGTTCACCTCTGCATTCTTTCTTTTTCCGATTGATTGATTTATTCTTAGTGATTCCGGACGCGTCAACTACTGAGGTCATAAGGTCCCTAAGTGGATAGCATATTTTTTCATCGGGAGGTGGCGGTGGTCTTCCCCCGCTGTATGGCGAGATCCGACGCCGACCTATCGTCGGCTGGTGGGGTTTCCTCTAACCAGAACTCTTCCACCAGAGGGGCACCGACCCAGCCGGAACAATCTCTATGCTCCCCACCGGTCTCCCAGCTCGAGTGGTAGTGTAGTGCATGTTAGTGTAAGTGTGTGTGTAAGGGGAGAGAATAGGACAAGGAAGAGGAAAGAAAGATTTCGCGTGATCCATGACAGGTCGAATTCAGTCGCTGTCTGGAGGAGAATTCTAGCGGCCGGCTGCTCTGATCGGTAGTTTTCCGTGGTTTCTCCGATCAACACCAGACGAATGCCGGAGTAGTACCCTAAAAACGGACCACGGAGCGCGCGCGATCTGTCCTTCCTTTTCCTTGTCCTATCCTCCCTTCACACACACCTAACATGCACTACACTACCACATATTCCGGGAGACCGGTCGGGAGATTAGAGCTTGTCCCGGCTGGGGCGGTGCCCCGCTGGTGGGAGAGTCCTGGTTAGGGGGAAACCCCACAGCCGACGGTAGGTCGGCGCCGGATCTCGCCATCCAGCGGGGGAAGATCACCGCCATCTCCCGAGAAAAACATGCACTACACTAACGGGACTAATGACTGAAGCAGTTGACGCGCCCGGAAACACGAAAAAATCAATCAACAGTCAATAGGCGAGTGTTTGGAGAGAAATTGGGGCTTGTCCTCGACCCATATAGCGGTAGGACTCGTAGAGGCATCGACAGGGGGCAACTGGGGTGTAGTTGGGGAAGCAGAGGAAAACAAAGGGACCGCGTGCATTCTACACTGGAGCGCTTTCCGAAGTGCGCTAAATGGTGTTTCTCGAATACCCGCGAACTTCTACAATTCCATGGGAAACGCACCGAGGTCGGAAGAACTACACCCGCACAACTACAATATTCCTTACTCAGCTTAATCATTTTACCGTGCACAATAATACAACCCAGTACACTGTACTAATTTTCCATTGTTCGGTAACCAAAAATTGACGAGTTTCTCAGAAATTGGCTGACTACTCCAATGCCAGACTGAACGCATCGACACAGTCAAGGCCGGACGCTTCCAAGCTCGTGACGCTACCAACCAATTTTGTGGCTATCATGCTACTAAAACCAAATAGGGTCAATACATAGGGTTAGGAAGTCTAAAAATATCCAGTTTCACACATGCCTGATGAATACCCCAATGCCGTTATTCATGCACTTAGAACAAGCGCTAAACGCGACAGCCATCTTTTTTGGAAAGCATATTGTACCGTTCACAACTGATTATCACAATATAAACACATTATAATCACAATATATCACAATTATCACAATATAAAGCCGATATTCACAATATAAAGCAGTCCGTCCGTGCAGCAAAATGAGAGCTAAGAACAACAAGAGTTGGTAAGTTTAAGAACGTTTACTATATAGAAACTATTGCAAACTCTTTGCCATTTCAATCGTTGCACATGTTGCACCATCACCCTATAATTACAATACACGAACCATTCAATAAGATTCAGGGAGTGCATTCAATTTCTGTACTTTCAAAGGTACAAGCAAAAATTGCAAGGCTTCTCCTAGGACTAAATATAGCAAGAGCGGGAACACTCCACTATTAGTCTTGCACAATGCAATCCTCTTGCCAGTTAGGCTAATGTACAGTGCATTCAATTCCTAGGATATGCTTGCCTCAAAACCAGCTTCCATTAACTCCCAACGCCACGGCGTACCACAAGGGCACTCCACCGGTCTCGCGTGGGGGCGGGGAGCCGGCAGATGGTCCGACCTAGACCTCCGCGGGGCGTCACCACCGCCCGCGACCGCTTCGCCCCCGCCTTCGCCTCCGCCCCAAAATAACCCGGAAGGAGCGGCAGGTCGATAAAGGAGCGGTGGTGGGGGCGGGGGCGGCGCCGGACGCGGACGCGGGGCCCGGGAGCCGGGGGGCCCGCCCGCCCCCGGGGGCAAATATTGACTCGCGCCGCGGGGGGGGTGCACTGGGGGCGGCCGACCGGGCAAGCGGGCACAAGGGCTGCGCGCGCTTTAAATAGACGCATCCTAATTTCGTCGTAGGTGGAAACGCGCCGTCAGAATGACAAGGTTCTGTAGGACACCCCTGGCGGAAACGATGTTTTGATAAGCTCGAATCTCTATTATTATATATCCAAAATATTAAAACAGTTTTCAAATCAGACTTGTATAAAACTTTTTAAGAAGAAAATGACACAGCATTTGTGTATCATTATACGACATCTTCAAACATTTCCAAATGCTCATCCATAAGATTTCCCTTCAATCTGAGAGAATCTTCTAATTTTGATGCCGCAAGATAGCGTGAAGTAGATATTTATTTTTTCATTGAAAGCCTGGCGACAAAATGAAACAAAACCGATTCGGGTACTCAAGGGGCCTCCAGCATCCGTATGTTCCATTGCTGCGTACCTGGTTTCAAAAAAGGTTGTAAATAAGGTTCCTCGTTTTTATCAACTCTCTTCTGCTCCATCACGCTTTTTCTAAAATTATTGCTTTCCTTCATCACTCTGTTATAAGTCCGTGGTTTGTAGTTTAAATAAACGAATATAGTGTAACAATTAAAGACGAGTCGATTACATCGGTAGAGTAACGTTATATACTTGTAGTGTTATATACTTGTATCATGTATTCCTTTCTGCTACAAAAGCGTCACATTCAATGACAGAGAAATAATATTGATAAAAATGATTTATTTTATTAAATTCAAATTATTAGTTTCACAACTGAGAACAACTTTAGAAGTGGACTTGGGCAGTGTAGCATAAAGTATTGATGATTTATGCTAGGCTAGATATTTTGTCCCTGAATATTGAATTTCATCTTATCAAACTTATAATTCAGATGTAACATTTTTAACCTAATTTTTACTAGAGCTTTGGATCAGACACATTTAAACGACACAATACAAGGTTTTATTTCAAATTAGAGGTTGATACTTTCACAAAGGAAACCGGAGATTCTTTTATGACATTGGAAAAAAACACAAAATTAAGTTGAGTGTTTCCCTTCCTTGGCTGATTTTAAATCCGAAAAAGTCCTAAATATAGATAAAACAATAAAATGCGTTTTAATGAAAAATCAACACGTCATCTATAATTGGATATGTCAATCACAAAAGAACAAAAGAAAGATAATTATTAGATCATAAAAAGAGTAAAAATAACAAGAAGAAATGGTAAAGAGGAAGAGAGAGGAAGAAAAAACTGTGTTTGAGCGTTTCTAAAATGAGCAAGTGTGTGCTGATTTACACACGAAATATTTTCGGAAATAAATAAATTTCATGAGAGATCATTTGAAGCATTTCTGTTCGCAAATGCACTGTATAAAAAAACACGTATAATGTATACATTCACGTCGTGAGCAACTCCAAAGGCGTCCCGTGAAGTACCTTCAAAAATTAAATGATCCGTTTCAAATTTGCGAAACTGACCTGATCGATCTGGAAAGATTCATTTTTCGAAAAATCTTGTGTGAAAGTAGTGCGCTAGTGTTTTGCAGACAAGAAACAGAAATGTCTTTTGCCAAAAAACTTTTTTCCGTGTCAAAGACAAACAAAACGTAGATTCAAGAAAAAGTATTCAAGACAGAAATTTGCTTATTTAGTACACATTATAATTTTCTTCATATTGATATTAGTATGCGATTTTTCTAGAATCGCATACTAATATCGTCGTATATAAAGATCGTTAACGAAAAGAAAACAATGTCAATGGAAAATTTTAGGGTACTGCTACAGGTGCTTTAGGTACTGCCGAAGCAGTACCTAACAAACAACCCACGGACCACGCACGATCTTTCGTTCCCTTCCTTGTCCTTTATACACCCTTATTTACACACCACACATACATACACTGCAATACCACACACGCGATGAGACCAGTCGAGAGCTTAGAGCTTGTTCAGACTGGAGCAGGACCTCGCTTGTGGGAGAACGGGAAAACCTCATTAGCAGACGTGTAGATCGGCGCCGGATCTCACCACCTCACGAGGAAAAACCTGCACTGCACTTAGGGTACTGATTACCTTCGCAGTTGACGCCCCGGAAATACGAAATAAACAATCAATAAATCAGAACGTATTCAAAGTGGACTGTCTGTACAGGCACAACAGCCTCTGACGGGCCAAGACTAAACCAGCGGCGTCCCGGCCTTGCGGCTATGGGTTAAGTGGTACCTGAGCTTTCTCATCGTCACATGGCAACACGTACGGGGCCATTGTAAGGAAAGCGCACAATATCCGGCCCGGCCGGGAATAGAACCTGGGATCGCGTCATGGAAAACGCTGATCAGTGACCTAACAGTGGATATTCAAATTGGTAGTTACCTTTAATTTTATATGCTCACTGAATCTCTAGCAGCTACCCACTGTGGGGCGGCGTCTTGAGAGCTTCTGCGGGCGCTCAGAGGCCACCGTACCGCCCCCGCCCTTACCCCGCCCCGTCCTGCCTCCGCCCCACCCCCGCTCTGCCCTCACCCCCGCCCCGTCCCGCCTCCGACCAGTTCCTGCCCCTCCCCGCCCGCCCCGTCCCGCCTCCGCCCGCCCCCGCTCTGTCCTCGCCCCCCCCCCGCCCATTCCCCGCCTCCGACCCGTTCCTGCCCCTCTCCGTCCCCGCCCCGCTCCTGCCCCCGCCACGCCCCCCGCTCCAAGCCCCGTCTGCGCCAGGGCACGCGGCCGTCCACGGGGCCGCAGGGGGGGGCCGCGTCCCCCGACGAGAAAGACGAAGAATCGTAGGACAATATTTGGTAGAAAACGAAACGAAACCCTCCGCTCTGCGTGTCTCAGCCCAACTACCGCAATCATAAAAAGATACCGAAGCATAAAGCGACGTCTATAAAACGCGATGCCCTCACTTGAGGCGACAGCGACGAAACGACTGCAGTTCCTTCCAAGGCAGCTGCTGCAGATCCGCCATTGGCCGCTCAAGCCACTCTGTTTTATGGCTGCGGACACTAATCTCTCCGTAGCTGGTTCGTGTCATGACAGTGTTGTGTACTCTTCCCTTCTTCCACTTATCCGACTTTTTCTTGACATTATATTATTATTATTATTATTATTATTATTATTACAATTATTATTATTATTATTATTATTATTAATTATTATTATTATTATTATTATTATTATTTCCCTTCTCTGTCTTCTCCTTCTGTTACATAAGGAGGAGCTAACGTTTAATTTCCACTTTTGCTTGACAATCACACATTGCATTCACGGATATTATACTTGAGTTAATCAGATATTGTAATAATTCCCAGTCCAAGAGATGGACCAAGGATACAATGGAGAAAGGAGGGTAAAATGATCCGTGGCCCTTTCTTTAAGGCTTTGCTCCCGCATACGGCTCGTGGACTTGATAGGAGAAAATTACGGAAACTCGTTGAGAGTAGTCTTCTCTAATATTGACATGCAGAAAAAGACGAAGTCCAGCTCAGCTAGTGACCGTCGGGACTCAAGCATAATCTACCAAGTACTGGGTTAGTGAAGCGTCAGAAGACCCGCAACTACATTCTCTAATGCACACGGTGCTTCTACGTGCGGTAGCTTAGCTTATTAGGCAAATCAGCCCACTCCACATGCAAGCAAACTCTCGTGGACAAGAGATTTGCTTCTCGTTCACATTAATTTAATTAACATGGAGAAAGACGGTAGCCGTCATGCATAGACAAACAAGATACATTCATTTGACAAACAGCACGAGCTTTACGGTTCGCTCTGTGCGATTCAGGCTTCCATTACTACGTGGAGTAATGGTACACACAGCATTGCGCACTCCCTAAGAGATTACAAATGCGACAGATTAATGAGCATTCATTAAATGAATGGAAGGCAAAATCCATAGAATCTATATACGAGAGAATTGAGAAGGAGTTAAAAGGATACACGCAGACAAGCAGCATAAAATGAATTTATCTGAGATCCAACTCGTAAAATATTGCTCGGAAAACTTTCCATTTAACTGATTCAAAAGTATAATTGTCAAGTGTGTTATGAGTATGAGAATAACATTATCAATATTAATAATTATCTACATATTTCGTTCATTATTATAAAAATTGATTCTACTACGTTGAAAAGCTTCTAATGATTGCATTCTTCTCCGCTGACTTATGCATCAATTTTACGAGCTTAAATATCCATCTTTAACAGAACAGCAACAAGAAAGCAAAGAATGGAAGAGTTTCTAGAAGACAGACAATGGCATTTATGATGATTTAAAAATAGACATTACTCATATGTACTCGTACAATTTAAAGTGTAGACAAACATATCTTGTAAAAATGAGTGTTGCGTCTTCAAACAATACCAGAAATAAAAGGGATTTACTAAAGAAGTCTGTTCTGTTTCAGATGCTTGATATTCTGAAACCCGTTACGAGGTACTTTGATTGAAATAGAAATAACTTGGAATAAATCAATTTAAATTTTACGTTAACGTACTCCTATTCCTATTAACGAAATAACATTTCTACAGAAATATAATATGCTCTTTTAATCTCAGTGTTTCAAGAATAATACGTACGAAGCTGTTAATGAAGATTTAACACAAATTCACTCGATGGAATGACCAGATTATGTTCCACACTTTAGGAAGGAATAGAGTGTTAAAATTTTTACGTTCTAAAACAGAGCGCAATTCTGAAATATGTATCATCCAGCTCAAGTGACCGTGTTTGATCTATAAACGATATAAGCCTTTGGCAAGGCGTGTGCAGACGGTTCCATTTCCGACATTGTGGACTGAACAAGACGATGACAGAGAGGCGATTGTAATTGTAGGATTAATATTGGGGGTGATGATAGAGGAGCTGATGGGAGCCCTCCACTAATGGAGATGCTCATCATGCCATTATTTCAGTGGTGATGGTGTTGGTTAGGGTGGTAGTAGCGGCGGCGACAATCGAGGAGTTGATGGTGATAGAGCTGAGAGTAGTGATGGAGTTAGTGGTGAATAGTCTTCGAGACAGCTTTCTATATTGTAATGTTGATTGTTATTTCTATACTTTCTGTATTGTGATGTGCTACTAGTCACAGTTACGGGATGGCGGGGGCATTTTTAATGGTGATAGAGGTTGTGGAACTGTTCTGGGTGGCAGAAGCTGAGTCTTGGTTGGGACGAGCTTACTGTAATGTTAACAATCCTAGAAAATGAAATCTGTAGTTCATTTACTGGTGAAAACCAGTTTTCTATAACTCAAGAGCGAAAAAGTTAAGTTCTGAAATGATGCTAACCTTGCTTCTTGACGATGACGGCAAAGCCGTCGAAAGCCGGCTATCTTAATAAAGCTAATATGTTGACGAAGATGACCTCTTTTATTTCTTCTCATAAGAACGTCAACAACACTACATCAGAATTCCCACAATAACCTTGCTCCCTTGGTACTTTTATTCATCATTCAACCACAAATAATAAAAGATTGGAGAAGAGATTCCGGAGAGCAAGAAAACTCGAGCAGATCAAACTCCTCCTCACAGGTCACATATAGTTTTTCTCCGATTTTCGTCGCAAATAAATAAAAAAAAGAGTGAATGTCTTTGTTGTAGCATTATGTGTGTATGCGCGGCGATGGCGGTGGCGCTCGCAGCAGCTGCAATGGCGCTGACGGCGGACCGGTTGACGACGAGACCGGAACCGTCGCGCGCCGCTGAGTACGAAATGGTTGGCGGCGGGAGCGGGACTGGGACAGAACCATAGCTTAGGCTAGATAAATGGCACGGGCGGCAACGGTGACATTGGCGGTATTTTATTGTTGATTGATTGATTTTTCGTGTTTCCGGGCGCGTCAACTGCTTTGGTCATTAGTCCCGTGAGTGTAGTGCATTTTATTTTCTCGGGAGATGGCGGTGATCTTCCCCCGCTGGATGGCGAGATCGGCACCATTTTCGTGTTTCCAACCTACCGTCGGCTAGTGGGGTTTCACCTGAACCAGGACTCTCCCACCAGCGGGCACCGCCCCAGCCAGGACAATCTCCAAGTCCCGACCGGGATATGTGGTAGTGTAGTGCATGTTGGTGTAAGTGTGTGTGTAAAGGGAGGATGTACAAGGAATGGACTGAATTCGTCCTAGCTGAAAAGCTAGTGTCAAAAATCCTGCCGCGGTCAGGACTCGAACCTAGGATCTCCCGGTGAGAGGCGCGGGGGCGGTGGTGTTGGCGGTGGCGGTGGCCATAGTGACAGTGGCAAGGGCCGTGACGGAAACTGCGACGCGGGTAGGGTAGAAGGTGAGGGAGAATGGTAGTGGGAATGATGGTTGACTTGGGACGGGGGATTTTGGTAGTAGTATACTGTAGGGGGAGGTGATGATGATGATGATGATGGATGGGGAAGGCGGGGGGGGGGTTAAAGGGGGGGGGGCGAGGAGACGAAATGGGGTGGTGAGAGGGAATTGGTCTCAGGAAACGGCATTGATTTAACTCGAGAATAGCTCTTCCTGACGACATTGAAAGGTCGTATATTGGGTAATCGGCATTTCGTGCTGCTCACGTTAGTTAAATATTTTATTTCTCTAAGATATTTTACATATTATCTAAAAATATGAGTGGTGTGAAACCTTTTACTGTAAATTTAAAAAAATGTTACATCTATGTACATCCATAGTTCCGCTAAATATTATAAGCAGTGCTTTGTACACACTCCGTAGTCTTCCTACAGTTACATGGAAAGACGGGATAGTCGTTTTGGTGAAATTGGGAGGTGTCTGAAATTATTTGTTAGGTTGGTAAGATTTAGTTAGGTAAGATTTGGGTACACTTAGTGCGAGACATATCGGTTAGTCAGAAAATGGAGTGTGCAAAGATGAAAAGTAGAATGGGTCATTCGATAGGTGGGTGAATTCAATACAAGTTAATTCTTGAACTCTCTGAGAAAAGAAGCTGCTTATTCTTTCTTTTTACATAGATAGTTAATTCTGTATTTGGCGCACTCTGCGTATTACTGATATCGTTGTAGAGTGGACTCTGACGAGTCTGGGGGTCAAAGAATATTTGGGAGTATATGGCGCCCTTATGGTCCCAATCGAAAATGCCATCAATTTAGCCCATAATAAGGTTTCCAAAAGAAATATTTTGAGAGTCAGGTGTTACACACAAGTCAGATGCAGAAAACAGATGTGGAGACGCATAGGTGAGTTGTGCGGTTAGGCGGACAAGTAGCTGGAAAGAGAGCGCACAGAGGAGAGACAACCAGAGGACGAAAAAGTGAGCGCTTGTGTAGCAAACAAGTCCATTGCCGACGGTGTTTGGTGTGTGGCTTGGGCGCAGGGTCGAGCGAGCAAGTGGTGAGAGAAGGCGAGTGAAGGTGAATGAGGCGATCGATCGGGGTGGGGGTGGGCAAAGAGAGCGCGCGAGTGACCGTCAGTTGTTGGCAGGGAGGTAACCCTGCAATACTAGAATCCCATTTCGTGACGCAAGTGCTCGCGCGGGATACGTATGTAGCCCAAAACAAAATGGTAATTTTTAACATTGACGAGTTTCGTAAATACTCTCCGAACAAGTGCTCTGTTATCTCAAAAAGTTTATTTGAATATAATGTGAAAGTCATTAAACTTTTACGTGTGGTTTTTAAATCTACATGTGTTGTCTCCCGGATAAAGCTGGGAAAAAGCGACGTCTTTTAACATAGGAAATATTTTCTTTCTCCACTGATAATTCATCACGACTCATTCAACAATCGTGACAATAACAAATTACTGTCCTTATACAGAGTAAAAGTCAGAATAGTAAATCCTATTTTGAATTTTCCTTCATGGCAAGCTCCCTTTCTATCATTCACAAGAGTAGTACTGGTGGGGGCTGCAATTGTAACACAACAGAGTTTAAAACTACCTGACAATAACCAACTTACAACGAAAAGCTTGGAAACGGGCTAGATGACAAGGGTGGCATGCTATCTGAAGATATTGAAACTCTCGCCACTAAACTTAAAAGAGGTAGCGCGCCAGCAAAAATTAAGTGACTGGTGTACACCTATTAACCACGCGAGAACTCGAGGACTGGCTAGATGTTCTCTCTAAATCAAAATTATAATTTATGTATCCTCCATTTCATTTCATAATTTCCAAATCTCGCTAAAATCGCTATAAATACGAAATAACATAAAAACAACAAAGATTACAGGTACTCATGACACTATTTATAAAGACATACTTCTATGATTATTTCATTCATGGTCATATTTTCTTCAATTCTTTTTTATAATTTTTTATATCTATTAATCTAATACTACACAACTTGATTGATTGATTGATTTTTTCGTGTTTCCGGGCGCGTCAACTTCCTGGTCATTAGTCCCGTTAGTGTAGTGCATGTTGTTTCCGGGAGATGGCGGTGATCTTCCCCCGCTGGATGGCGAGATCCGGCGCCGACCTACCGTCGTCTAGTGGGGTATCCCCCTAACCAGGACTCTCCCAGCAGCGGGGCACCGCCTCAGCCGGGACAAGCTCTAAGCTTCCGACCGATCTCCCGGAATATGTGGTAGTGTAGTGCATGTTAGTGTAGGAGTGTGTGTGTGTGTGTGTGTGTGTGTGTAAGGGAAAGGATAGGACAAGGAAGGGATGGACAGCTCGCGCGCGGTCCGTGGCCCGTTTGGTAGGGTACTGCTCCGGCATTCGCCTGGTGTTAATCGGAGAAACCACGGAAAACTACCGATCAGAGCAGCCGGCCGCTAGAATTCTCCTCCAGACCGCGACTGAATACACACGTTGATCTTTTAAACAGTCAATGAAGGGCGTGAGTGGTTCCGCTAGAAAGAATGCTGAAGGTTTCGGCTCGCGGTGAGCAGTTGTGGTGAGCGGAGGTGAATGCGGTGGGCAGTGCAGGCGAGTGGGGCTACCTCCGCCGCCAGCAAGTCGCCGCCTTGCACCCTCGCGTGCCTTTCGTGCGCGGGGACCTCTGACGTCACGAACGAATGCACTGTCGACCGCATTTTTAACGCTGTTTCGGGAATCGGTATCGCTGTACGTCACTGCTCGACCTTGGATCGCAAAGCTTATAGCATTAATATTAATGATAATTTGTAAATATTCTATTACCCATTGTACATAGAGTAAATATTACAATCTCACTGGCGTTTTAGTTCGATGATGAATGTGTGTATGTTATTTGTACTCCTGATTCGAAATACTGTGATTAGTTCGACTAGCACATCATACTGTAATTAGCAAAATAGTTTTATCTGACTACTTACTGAAGATTTTGTTTCATGTTTAAAAAACACTTCCAACAAAATCCGAAAGAGAAACACGTACGTGTGGTAAAGTCATTGGCACATTACCGGAAGTGTTAAAATGATTGTTTGAAGAAGCAAAATACGAGTTTTCAAAGTTTTTTGTTTTCAGTGAAACAGGACAATAATAAAGTTGCCCCTCAGATACATGAAACAATATATACAAGAAATTAATCAGAAACTTTAAAAATTACGATTAATTTGAACAACAGTAGATGACATAATAAATGTGCGTACACTCGATCATTATGTATTTACTACGAGACAAGTACTGGACGCGGGTTCTACACATTAAAAACTTTGGCATTTTACAATCTGACCATTCAAATATTTTATTCTTATTCTGAAAATAACATTTCATTTTCAAAATAATTCCGTAAATTTCATCTACAATACTTTCTCTCAGATTATTCCGCTAAACAAGTCGGACCTAACGTAATAGCAGCAATGTTCATCTCCCATACGACCCGTTGAAAAAACAAGAGACCACACCATATCTCTAATATGACGCAGCCCAGGGCGACCTGGCGGCGACGAGCGTAATTACAGCTAAAACAAGCCGCTGCGCGTAAAATGTGGAGAGGTTATCGGGAAATCGGGTGTCCCCAGGCGCCCTTGTGGGTGGCGGCGGAGGAGGCGGCAGCGCTAGCGCAGGCGGTGGTGATGGCAGATGCGGCGCTTGGCACAGTTAGTAATAGTGGAAATGGAGGTGGTGCATTCTTCTTGGGAAGATGTAATGAATAGGTGGTAACGACGAACGAGAAGGTGATAGGAGAAAAGAAGACTGGTGAAGAAAGAGTTGGATGAGGAGGTTAAGTCGACGCGTGATTTGGAGGAAGAAGGGGAGGAGTTAGGGTCGGAGAAAACAGGGATAAAAGTCCTCCGACTATCGGGTGACTTTTGGAAATGTGGTCGGATTGTTGCCTTTTTTTGCAAGGGTTCAAACCCCGAAAATTTAAAGAGGAAGATTTGCATAGGATTCCGCGGTCGGGGATTGTATGATATAGGCTATCAGGGATGAGCCGCGTCTTTGTCGTGGTGCCTGAAGTTTCGAAAAGCTACAACATGTTGGCCAACGCCAAGCTACCACGACAGCTCATCTCGGATAGCCTAGACAATAGATACGCAACAAGTCTTGTGAGGGTTCTCCCGCTTACCCCAGCGTCTCACTGAACCATTGTATGGTCATCATTCATTTCGTAAGATTAAAATCACTCATCCAGCAAACAAAGTCCTCTATTCCTGATACGGCCACTATGCTAGGATCTTTCATCATAACAAAGGTCCTCAGTCCGTCGAAGGTGGACGAGGTGGAGCCGCAGAAGTCACAGGTGTTGGAGGCAAATTTGGTGATGGCAGAGGGGGAAATAGGAGTGGTGACAGGTCACAGCCTGCTAGGGGGAAAGGGGTGCGTGTGGCTGTGGGCGCGCGTGTGGGTAATATTCGGCACGCAAGGGCACGCACGCGGCCGTGTACGCATGTTGTCACGCAATAAGGGCGCGGACGCGACACTGGGATAAAGGGAGATTCGGGAGGTGGCAGCGACAGAGTGAATTCAAGATCTACAGCGACCGGTAGGCTGGCTTATTATTTTCTCCTTATTTAGAGATAAATGCTTATTATTATTATTATTATTATTATTATTATTATTATTATTATTATTATTATTATTATTATTATTATTATTATTATTATTATTATTATTATTATTATTAATACATTTTATAGTGCGTCAATGAATGGTTTCACACAAGGTAACTGATCGCTTTGATGAAAATACGGAGCAGTACCCTTCCGAACGGGCCACGGACCGCGCGGGATCTTTCCTTCCCCTTCCTTGTCCTAACCTCTCCCCTTACACACACACACAAACACTTACACTAACATGCACTACACTACGACATATTTCGGGAGACCAGTCGGAAGCTTAGAGCTTGTCCTGGCTGTGGCGGTGCCCCGCTGGTAAGATAGTCATGGTTAGGGGGAAGTCCCACTAGCCGATGGTAGGTCGGTGCCGGATCTCGCCATCCAGCGGGGGAAGATCACCGCCATCTTCCGAAAACAAACATGCTCTACTCTAACGGGACTAATGACCACAACAGTTGACGCGCCCGGAAACACGAAAAAATCAATCAGTCAATCAATGAAAATACGGTAAAAATTTAATAGACAAATCTAAGTATTACGTTCTTAACACCTCATTGAGCACAATGCTATGTATATCGAAACTGTCACGCCATTAATAGAAGTAAAATCTTGAAAAAACTGTTAGCGTAAATGATGTAACAATATGTCTTCAAAGAGTGTTGCTGTTACAGTATACGAGTAATTAATTGATACAAACAATTTACTGTCATTATTAAAGAACATAAGCACTTGGTTGATAGATACGATTATTACCAGTAACATACGTATGGTTTAAGATATCTCATCAACGAGGCAATAACAGTGACAGTATGTATGGTTGATATATACGATTATTACCAGTAACATACGTATGGTTTAAGATATCTCATCAACGAGGCAATAACGACGCCAAACTCAGTAACCTGTAATTAGCGAGTGTGGTGTGCTATGTTGCTTGCTTAGCGCAATCGAGGTCTAACGCCTCGCAAGGCGTCTTGTTTGCGCAACGGAGGAGAGGTGAACGTCCGGCCGGCGCCCACTCCGCTCTACTTGGCCTCCTCCCCTCCGCCCTCCACCCCCCCCCGCTCAGTCGCGCTTCTTTACCCACACCGAGTGGCCATGCGATTCACCTACCTCCTCCCCCTTCCGCCTTCTTCTCATTTCAACTTCGCCAGTTTTACTGTAAATTATACGAAACAACGGTCAGCTAACCGACGGTGCGTTCTAACTTTTCCGGAGGAAGAGGAAGAGATGGGACGTACGAGATTGTACTTCTCGTTGTCGTTAATCTTCTACAACTTTTCTTGGAAGGGTGATGAAAAAAATATCACCCGAAGTTTGACGTTCTTGGGAAACAGCTCGAGCTGATCTTGTGACATAGTCATTGGCGATGGGGCGGATAAATGTGTGGTTGTGGAGGTGACGTTGTTGGTGATGGTTATGGTGTGATGGTGGATGATGGTATGATGACGATGGATTAAAAAGCGGTGACGGTGTCTTGAGGAAGATGCCGGCAATGATGACTATGAAAGTGGTGATAGCCCTTAAAAAATGTACATGATCCAATGTAGCTTTTGTAGATTTTGTAAGGGCAACAAGTTCAGCGATGAAGAAATTGACATATTGGCAGTGCGACGCAGATAAATGCGATATTAAACATGGCGACTGTGATTCTGATGTCTATGGTTGTAACGATAGTTACAATGGTAATGGTGGGGGTGATTGTGAAAGTTTTAAGGCACAAACGTGACTGACGTAGATAAGGTATTGAAAATTTTTGCTGCGATGGAGATGGCGGCGCCGAGTACTGACCGGGTGCATCAACGGATGTCATTAGTCCTGTTAGTGTAGTGCATGTTTTATTGCGGGAAGTGGCGGTGATCTTATCCCGCTGGATGGTGAGATTCAGCGGCGACCTACTCCCGACTCGTGGGTTTCTTCCTCGTCCAGGACTCTCCCAACAGCCGAGGCAACCTCTAACCTTCCGACTAGTCTCCCGACAAGTGTGGTAGTGCAGTGCATGTAAGTGTGTGTACGTAATGGGTGAGGGTAGGGTAAGGAAGAGGAAGGAAAGATCACACTGTTTGTTGATTGATTGATTGATTGATTGATTGATGTTTCCGTGTTTCCAGGCGCGTGAACTGCTTCGGTCATTAGTCCCGTTAGTGAAGTGCATTTTTTCGGGAGATGGCGGTGATCTTCACCGGAAAACTACCAATCAGAGCAGCTAGCCGACAGCAGTCTTCTCAAGAGAGCGGCTGAATCCAGCCTACTCTAGCGACTAGCTCTAGCTAGAGTCGAAAATTCTGCCACTGGCGGTCGATTATTTGAAATCGAAATAGAGTAGATGCAGTAACTGAGACTTTGTTTACATGAAAGCTCCGGTGGGCTCTCAAAGACTAGTTGGCTTTGGCATGTGCGACAGAATCGGCGGTGGTTGTGGGGAGGTTTATCACAGGGCTCTATCAGGGACAGAGTTGGCAGCAAGAGGAGGTAGCGGTTGCGGCGGCGATACGAGAAGCGAAGGCAAGCAACAAGGAGCAGTGGGCGGGGCCCCAGCAATTTGCCAAGTTTTAATGAAATGGGTCAAACCGCGGAGGAGCGCCTCGCCTTTTTCTTTTAGCGCCCGACTGGCTGCCGTGCCCGCACTCTCCCGCGCGGACGCCTCCGACTTTGCGTAATTCCTGGAGTTTGAGACGCACGCGTCAACGCAGGGACGACTAAGAGGTTGGCCCAGTGGAGACAAACAACAGTCGCGTCGGAGACAAGTGCTGGGAGGAGGACGAAGAGCCGAAGACACGGGAGATGAAGAGACCAGCGCAAGGGAAGGCGTTGGGAGGAGTATTTGAAACCGGTTAATGTCAGGAGCACTAACACGGATGTTAAGTTGGCGGAGGTCGGCCGTTTTGTCAAGCGTAGTTTGAGAGCAGTTGCAGTTTATTTCCGTCGGTTGAAATAACTGTGGAGTGCTGCCTACAGATAAAACGGCGGAAACCAAGTTTGAACAGATGTAAACTCAGAGGTTGCAATTCGTTTGTACGCGGGATAAATGACTAAGCGAAGACGATCATAACAATGAACGGACGTAAGCAACTGAAACAGGTGAGCCTGATTTTTGGAAGGTAGGGAAGTTGGGACCTATAACATGTTAACCATGTGTGCTTAATATATAACTAATGGAAACAACATAAAGGAGAATGAATTGATCGAAACGAACGTGACAAACACACGGCGTTTATTGGTAGGAGAAAATTTAGTAGTCGTACGTACTAAGACTGTAAGTCTACGGAATTCGGAAAGTTCTGCACCTTTGACAAACGTGACACGAACGGTGCGTAAGACGAGAACACGAGTGAAGGCGACGAGGCAGGGGGTATGGAGGCGGAGACGCTCAGACGCTGATCTAATTAAGAATAAAATTTCATAGGGTCGTAAACCACAGCAACAAACCGCACCGCCGCGGGCGTCTGAAGTGGGAGCGGAGGCGGAGGTGGAAGGCGAAAGCAACGTAGGAATTGGCAGAAGGGGGAGAATGAAGAGAAGGTGGTGGTGACGAAAAGGTGCAAGGGTGGAGTGGGAAGAGGAGGAAGAGGTTTGCGGTGAATGTTAAGGCTTGGAGGAGGACAAAGTAGAGGGGAGGAGGAAAGAGTTGTTTGCAGAATCGGCAGAGTATGTGAAAGGAGAGACCGAATGCCGAGTATGTGGAGGCGGAGTTGGTGGAGACGGAGTAGGTGGACGCGGAGTAGATGGAGGCTGAGTTGGTGAAAGCGGAGTAGGTGGAGGCGGAGTAGGTGGAGGTGGATTAGGTGGAGGCTGAGTTCGATGGAGGCGGAGTAGGTGGAAGCGGAGTAGTCGAAGGCAGAATAGGCAAAACGGAGTAAAGACAGAGCGCGTGGTGGAGCCAGGTTAGGCGCGGCGAAAGGGAAAGCGGAGTAGGGAAAGGGGAAGCGGAGTTGGGGTGTAGCAGAAGCCGTGTGAGGGCAGGGAGAAAGGGAGCGGAGTAGTGGGTCAGAGTACCTAAAGTAGTTGGCGCGTGCGGGGAGATTGTGTGGCGAAGGGGCGGGGGGCGGGGTGTCGGAGGGGCGGGGGTGTCGGAAGGGCGGGGGTGTCGGAGGGGCGAGGGTGGCGGCGGGCGGGGGTGGCGGCGGGCGGGGTGGCGGCGGGCGGGGTGAGCGGCGAGGCGGGGTGGCGGCGGGCGGGGTGGCGGCGGGCGGGGTGGCGGGGGCGGGCGGGGCGGGGTGGCGGAGGGGCGAGAATCTCGGAGGGAAATGGCGGAGGGGCAGGGGTGGCGGTGATAGCGGAGAGGCAGGGGAAGCGGAAGGTCGGGGGTGCGGAGGAGCGCGTGCGCGGAGGTTGTGGGCGAGGGGGCCCAGACGGCGGAGGAGGAGGAGGCGGGGGCGGGGCTTCCGCGTGACAAGCGCAGGCGTCGCGGAGTGCGTCTCAAGAGCCGCCTCTCGGCGCTTACGGCGATTTTAACGCTGCGCGGGCGCGGCGGAGGGGCGCGGCGGGGTGCGGCTGTCACCTGAACGAGAGGGCCACGTGGCACGCCACAAAGCCCAACCCAACACAAGGGGAAGGGGCCACGCACCAACCCACTCTGACACTGCACTCTCGGAAAAATCTGAAGGGGCGGACGGGACGGATTTCAACAATGTTTCAATTAAATAGGAAACCAAAAATGATGAACCAAATTAAATCCGCATTACGAAGCGAAGGAGCTCAGCGCGTAGCCCGCTGACTTCGCAGTAGGAAGGTTCGGGTTCAATTCCCGTGCTGGGCATCCTGATAGAGGTTTTCGTCCTTTCCCCTCGTTCATCTAGGCGACTGTTGGGGTGGTTCTACTGAAAGACCACGATCGCAAATCCGGCGTCGCTAGCCGAATTCGTTAACGACGTGAAGTCAAAGAGGTCCAGCGAATTCGAGACATCGCGGGTCCCTGCTGGGGTGGCTATCAAGGAATGCCCGGATCTAAGGGCGTCGAGGCAAATTGACCTTTAGGGGATATGTAATGGCTAAACACAAATATCCACATTGTCCCGCCACATATAGAAACTAAAAATAAAATCAACTCGACATAATTTAAACAAAATATTTTATATTTGTGTTTTCATTTTTAATCGCTATTCAAATTTTAAAGAAACGATTCTTTTTTATCATATGGGAAAAAAATTCATAAACGTTCGTATCTAGTTTAAAGATAATTAAAGACAAAATTATCTGAAAAGCATTGTGTCCATTCTAAAGCTCATTTAACACTTCAAAACAAGGGCAAGGAAATTATTTTTAGAAACATTGTGATGCGTACGCTGAATCAACATTTTAGTACTTTATTATCACTAAAGAAAATTATACATATTTTTATGAGTGAATTACACAAAGCAACTGCATAAAACTTATTTCTGTTTGTGTATATAATTAACTGTGTTGTGAACATACAATTCCAATATTTTAACCTAATTACTTCAAAATTAAAAGGAAACGATAATCAGCATCATTTCATGAAAGTCAAAGCGGTTCGGAAGAGAGAGGGGAGAGTTGCATCTCTGAGTGTGTTTACATTGAGGAAATGCCACTTCCTTTTTTTCAGACGATAAAAAGAGGAGCCGCCGAGTCTTCCTTACAGCGCACGGGAGCGGTTCCC
The DNA here is from genome assembly GCA_964035755.1 of Teleogryllus oceanicus. NCBI lineage: Eukaryota > Metazoa > Arthropoda > Insecta > Orthoptera > Gryllidae > Teleogryllus > Teleogryllus oceanicus. Next base: position 126,956,101 of record CAXIVR010000005.1, on the reverse strand, counting down.
TCCGCAGCGCTTGATACGATGTTGACCCAAGATACGCCCCTCGCGTTGTTTCCGGTCGCAGCCGTGGAAGAGGGAGCGACTGGGAAGGGAGGGCTGCCGGCGTGGTCGTCTCCGCGAATCGACCGACACAACGGGGAATGTACGTTCCTCGACGCGACTCCTGCGTGTGAAAAAAAAAATTGCTCTCACGTCTGATGTATTTCCTGGAGCCCCTAGATCTGGGAAACTGCACGCTTTCTCTGGATATAATCCGTCAGGGACCGTGTGTTTCACAAAGCGTAGAATCCTACAGAGAGCATGATTTCGCTGGGAATCGGATCTCGCTCATGTTGAAAGAAGGATTTTTCATTTTAACGAGAAACGTACTTCTCATCAAGAACATACGATGTGAACTTTGCATCAGATTCAAGTTTAAAAGAAACGATACAGAGAACTAGGAACGCAATATATATTGTTTCTTGTTAAATGAAAGCAATCTGGTCAAGACAAATTATTAAAAATACTATTTAATATGACACTCATCTAGCAACAAATTCGTATTAATTGTAGATAACCTAAAATATAATTAAAACTATTTCATGAAAGTAACTGAATTTACAAGTTTTGCAGAAGAAAGTATGGCAAAGTATAGAATGAAAAGCTGTTGGTATTTCATATCCAAGATTGTGCTGATGGCAGGAGATCCTTAAATGATGTGAGTGCCCAACAAATTCTACAAACGGACAGCGTGCGTGGGAAGATCGAAAATAAATCGATTGCAACTGATGCGAAGTGCATGTGGAAATAGAATTGAGTTTCCAAACATATCAGTTAAATTGTCTCATAATTTTGAATCTCAAAACTCAAAAGTTCTTGACCATGAAACTAGGAGAGGAGACACAATTATATCGGACATTCTATTTATAAAATTAAACAAATTATAAATTCCAATGTAGAATGCAGCTTATTTACTTCTGATAATAATTAAATATGAATGAAATTTTAAAAATAGTCTCAATGCTTATTTTAGCAAGAAATAGGTTCATAATAAAAGAAGATAAGATGATGAAGGAGACACGTCTGTTGTAACCTTGTGTCATGAAATACAAAAAAATACGAATTGACTGTCTATAATTGAGGAGGTTTATTTCGAAACCCGATAAATGGAAAAGAAACCCAATATAGATTATATATCGTTTACGCATCTTTTGATAAATTTTATCATCCTTCAAATCGCATTTTATCAAAACTCCACAAATTGTAGAGAAAACTATCTAGAATAGCTAAAGGATAGTTTTAAGTTGTCAGAGTATGAAGATTTTAGCAAAAAGATGTAAATGCATACTCAACATTTTTTAAAATTTTGCATTTATCGATTTTGAAAAATTAATAGATACAGTAATCCATAAAAATAACGTGATTTTCGCTTGAGAGTTTTTACGTGGAATATTCCCTCTGGAATAAAATCTCAGATGACCATGCAGGAGGTGACCATACCGGCGGTGGCGGTAGCGATGGAAAACTACCCAAACCTCGATACATCGGTATTTCGAAACATCACTAAAAGGTTTTCGATGTCGATGAAAACATTGACAAAATTTAAAATATCTATGTTTTAAGTATGATAAAACAAATGGTATTTTTCCACCATATTTCCATTTTAATTACAGTACCTAAGTGAGTTATATTTTATTGCTTGATCTCGTATGAATAGTATGTTAAAAATAATCTTTATCGAACGTACAGAAGAAAATAAAACATAAAGGACATCGTAAAGAAATCTCTCTCTCACTCCCCCCTCCCCAATTTTTATAATATAAAAGGGAATAAACATACAAATGTAATCCCTTAACCGGCAACACTGGAGAAACGTTGCGAATAGAAACGGTTTCGTGCCATCTGACCATCGACAAATCTGATAGATGTGGTTTCGGAAATTCACAAAAAATTAAATACCGGAAATTTTATATCTACCATAGAAATGGTTTTGAAAACATCGATGTTTCTAAAAAAAATTCGAAGTGAACAAAACATCGATGTTTAAATATCGATGTTCCCGGTCGCAAATATCGATGTTTTTGAAACATCGATGTTTGTATATATAACTGCCGGGCGTTAATTTTTTATAATAACAGGCAATATATCATGCCTTAGAACCTGTGCAAAGGATTGGTTGTCTGAGTAGTTTAGTGGTGAGAGCAATTGAGCGTAAACAAGGAGACCGGTCTGGGTGACAATTCTCTGAACAAATTAAATCCAGAAATGTTTTTTTGCCATCCTTAGTTGGCGGCGCGTTTGAAACAACTGTGGCTGAGGGAGCGGGGGAGGCGGCGGAGTGGGGCGAGCGGAAACGCGCAGACGGAAGGGGGAAGGGGGGGAGGGGGCGGGACGAAAGGTCGCGGGTGCGGCGCCCGCGCGTATCGCGGCGACATCTCCGCAGGGCGCCGCGACGCCGCTCCCTCCCTCGCCGCGACGCCAAGGACGACGCGACTCGCAGGGCGCGCTCGCCTCGTTGACTGGGGCGTCCGCTGACCTCTTTTCGACCCGGCTCCCGTTTCTGGCGCACAACTCGACTTCTTCTCCCAGACTGTACTGGGTGATTAAAAACAAATGTTACAATCTGCTAAGCATGTAGGAGGCTTGGGGGGGGGAATCAAAGAACATTGCGTTTTGTCAATATCTGTGGAAAAACCCCACATAACTACATATCGTTCGTGAGCTGCAATAGTGGCACAATTTAAAAAAAAATATCAGGTGTTCTGACATTTGTTGGTGGAATACTGTGCTGTAAAATATGCTGCTGTTGCCACTATGAGGGAGATCAATCTACAATTCTGGAGAGTGCATTAACTCAAAATTCGTTTTTTATTAGTTTGCCATTACTGCATCCTACGAGCGACATTATAAATAATGTTAGTTATGTCAACCTATATTACATTAATCAACATACATGAAATTTCTCAGAAATACAGCTTATACACGTTTTGATCACATTAAAAATGAAGAAATTTGAAAATAATTAAGCATTATAAGTGGAAATAAAGTTATTAAACAGTAGAGTAAAAAGGAAAAACCATAGACTAAGAATGTCAACAGAGGGAATAACTACAATGGCTCTGAATTAAAGCCAAGAGAAAGAATAAACCGTAAGAAGATGGAGTCATTCTAGAAGCTGGAACAAACTGAGAAATCAATTCTTAAATGAAATTTCATAAAAATTAAATTTAATGGCGTTTGTGGTAAAAACTTTAGATGCAGTTCTGACGAACGAAACTGGAGAATAAAGACAAAATGAACAAAAAAATATTTATATAATTGTCACCTTTCCCGTCACCTTGTTAGACGCAATTACGCTCGGAGATATGTTCCACAGTCGCAAAGAAATCCAAATTGTGACTATGTTACTGAGCAGAAATGGATTTTAATAATTTAATTTGCTCAACGGATTGGTCGCCCCGATCGGGATTCTTGTCCGGACCTTCTGGTTTACGCCCAGTTGCTCTGACCACTAACCTACCTGGATCATCAATTCTTTGAACAGTTTTTCAGGAGCGTAATTATCGCTCCGTATATATAATCGTCAACCTTAATGAACGCAATTACGCTCAGAGATATGTTCTGCAGTCGTACAGAAATCCAAATATTGTGACCACAATATTTTTGCAACAATGTACTTTAATAATTAAATTTGCTCAAAGAATTGTTATTTTACGTCAATTCACTCAATTTAGTCTCTAGTCAACGGGGTCTTATTGGTTCCCACAATATTTCACCCGCACACCAAATCCAGGGGGTGTCCAGCAACGCCACTGGCCACCGCGACGGGCACTGTCCAACGCCACTGGCGACGCCGAGGCGACGACGCGCGCGCGGGTCGGAGGGCCGGAGAGGCACTCCGTGCCAGACTCGTTTACTGGAGCGTCCACTGGCCTCTTTTTGTTTCCGTCTCGCGCACCACTCCATTGCGACGTCTAAGGCCGCGCTCCTCTTTTTCTTCCCGAGACTCCGCGCAAGAGCACAGAGCTTTGGAGAGCATCACCACCTTCTTGCGAGGAGTGTAGGATTGATCTACCCGCACGAAATTACGTTCCAGGCCCTTGAATACGCAGCGCGTTTTTTATATTTTAAAACTAATGCTGTATTTTACTTTTCAGTTTTAATACACGTTTCATTTCCGTAATTATATAGTGCAAAATTATTCATCATTGACAAACATTATAATACCTTCGAATTATGTATGAACCACACAAACAATCAGATTTATATTTCTTTACTTGTTTGGCACTTGATTCTTTGCGTTCACTTCATTTTTACGTGTCACCACTTTTTGTCTTAATCCTGGTAACATCTGGAAATTATTTTCAGCTCTTTCTTGTTCACAAAGTCGTAGTAGTTATCACGAACGTTGCAGTAATCTATTTCAAATCACCAAGTTATTTATGTTCAGTGCCATACACATTTATCGTTTTCTCTGATTTTCTCTGGAAATACCTTTTCCTCTTCAAATCTGAACACAGCTTAAAGGAGGTAAACAAAGAACGAAAAAGTGTTATGTTTTACGGTTCATAATTTTATAATTGCTGAAAGCAGGTCAAATCATAAAACGTTCATATTGTGCGTATAGCTTCTCCGGCCACGTTACGACGATCTTCGTTGCGAGAGCTATTTGTAGATGACACTGAACCATTCACATGATTATGATTTCAGGAAATTTTTAAACTTTGATAAAACACCGATAGATACTTGCAACTACGTCAAAAGCTATTTTAATATCGCTCGTCGCTTTCCAGGATGAAATATGATTACGTAGCATGTTTTCTCAAAAGTTTTTAGCCATCAAATTCTTTTCGTTTGTAGAACTATTTCCGGAACACCCATAGTCATTATCAATAAAGTTTGATATTTTAACCAATACATTTTCAATAGAGTTCTAAATAAATGTTACAAATTTACAAATTGTTACACGCTATCATTTCTATTTGACTCATGGAAATTATTACTTACAGTTCGTTGTTGAGAATTATTAATCAAAAAATCTTCAACGCAATCTGTCGCAAAAAGAGCGGTGGAAATTAAGCTGTTATAGTTATTAACGTGTTAGGCTGATTAACAGGAAATAAATGTGCATGTTGTGTTATCGGAGGTATTGGCGGTGACGGGGGCGGTGACGGTAGTGCTAGTTGTGCTGGTGGTGGTGGTGGCACGGGCGGTAGTGGCGATGACGGTAGGGGGCGGGGTGGGGGGGCCGCGGGGGTGGCGGGTGGTGTTGGCGGCAGCGGCGTAGTAGTGGTGCTGGTGGCATTGGCGGTAGCGGTGGAGGAGGCAGCGGAGGCGGGGGCGGGGGCGGTGGTGGGGCTGGTGGTGATGGAGGTGGTGGTAGTGGCGGTGGTAGTGGTGGTGGCGGCAGTGGCGGTGGAGGAGGCAGTGGCGGGGCGGAGGGGCTGGGACGGCGGTGACGGTGACGATGGCGAAGGCGCCGGCGGTGGTGGTGCTGGTGGTGATGGAGGTGGTGGTAGTGTCGGTGACAGTGGCGGTGGCGGAGGCAGTGGCGGGGGCGGAGGCAGTGGCGGGGGCGGAGGGGGCTGGGACGGCGGTGACGGTGGCGATGGCGGAGGCAGAGGCGGTGGCGGCGGAGGCGCCGGCGGTGGTGGTGCTGGTGGTGATGGAGGTGGTGGTAGTGCCGCGGTGGAGGCAGCGGCGGGGGCGGTCGGAGTGGCGCGTCATCCGCGATCTCCAATCGCCCCCCGCGCGTCTCCGCCGCCGCGCGCCTCCTAAGCCCTCGCGCTACTCCAAGTTGCCCGCAACAAGGTTTCTGGATCGTGTTCCATTAGCAGACTTTGTGTATTACAAACACTCTCCGGCGCCTCCTCTCCGCGCCTTCATTAAAAGCCCGGAGTTTCCCTCCGGAGGCAGACGTCGCGGTGCGTCGCGCGACAACACAAGGGCGGCGCCTAACACTCGGCGCGAGGCTGCGGGGCTCTTCACGTCACTCTCCATTCATCAGCCCTTCCATGAGCAGCACCCAACGTATCAGTTCGTTCTTGCGCTGGAGCGATACTTTATCCTACAGTAAATCGTCCTTAACACAAATTCTCAGAGACTGAAATAATCGGTGTTCATATTATAAAATGTTATCCGATTTATGATGTATATTCCTATCGAGGGATTACGTACTAACGAGAGTTTACTGTAGTTTTAAATTTTAAAGCTCTCGTAACTCGCCTCGCCAGTTTCACCTATTCCAAACCCGTCTTCTCTACCTGTTCTGCCCCCATACCATATCTCAGCCTGCCTGGGCTCACCTGCTAGGCATAATGTGCTCCATGTCACACCCTGCCTATTTACATGGCAGCTTCCATACTCGACGCCAATCACAAAAAAATACGCCACCAAATTAAAGATAACAAATTGGGATGAGGAGCCTCCAACACTTTTCTCGACTACTCAATATATTATATGAGAAATTTGGGAGAATTCCCTCCAGGACCACACACGATTTTGGGGAACTTACTCATTTATACTTCTATCTCATGGTTAGAGACAAACCAGTGTTTGTTAAAAATAACATAATTATAGGCAAGTACGTAAGTAGGTAAAATATAGGCTTTTAAGTCAAAGACAAAAGACCTGATCACTGTATGCACAACCATTCATTTGAAAACTGGAAAGGTGCCCTTAACAACATCAATCGCCCCAACACACGGAAGCGACTGGATCGAGAAAACAAACATCGATGCTTCCGGAGCAGACGAACATTCCGTACACTTCCTCAAGAACGCCGACCACCGAGGGGGTTCAGAAGACTCACAAACATCTTACACTTCACGTGTGGAGAACATCAACCGGCGCTTGTCGAAGCAAAACGCCGCCTTCGGGAGGCCACAACACGCCAACGTTGAAACATCGTCTTTGAAGAACTCTCGCAAGTCGAAGTGAATGACAGAAAGTAGCAGTAGATATTCTTCACGTCTAGATTTCGGAATTCGAAAACCCGAACAAACCTTGAAGAATTTGTGGTAAACAAAGAAGGTTTCCTGCTCGCCCACTTGCGTCTCCTGCTTGTCATTCAAACACCCTCTTTTCTCACTCGCCCTAACACCCGACATAATCGTTATCACCTCAACTTCAACGCCGTATCAAAGAGATCAGAGGACAATCGCGTTGAGATTCCGGACGAGGAACTGCGGTAGTTGTGGTCTCCCAATCCACGCCACATGATAAAAGAAAAAAAACTTCTCGGAGTTGACAAGGGGTGCACTCGTAAATTTTCAAGTATCGTCACGTCCAATGTAGAAGTGAAGTAGACAGCAAACACCCAACACGTAGAACAATGGGCACTCGAAAAGCAGCACCGCGACGGTGGGCGTTCCGGAAGGAGGGCCGCCCTGGGGCTGACGTCTCGCGGTGCGGACCACGTGTAGCGCGGGGGGCTTACCATGGCCGGGGCAGCGGCGGCGTCGGCGGCTGCGAGGTTCCCCAGAGCGGAGGCGGATTCGGCCGGGGAAACCCACGGGCGGGGGGCGCAGGGGATGGGCGGTCGGGCCGCGCGCGCGCGCGCGCTCGCCCCCGCCGCCCGCCAGATGGCAGCAGCGCGCGGCGCGGGTCGATCGCCGTCGCTAATCGGCCGCGCCCAGACAGCCCGCCCCGCCCCCGACGCCACCCCCGCGCGGCCCCCCGGGGACCGCCCCCCGCCCCGGCCACAGCCCCTCGCGGGGGCCGGACGCCGCGTTCCGTTCGTGTTCGACTAGCGGCAGCTGTCAAGCGAAGCCTTCTGGTTGTTGCTTCTGCTCGAGTGGCGATCAGATCGTTCATTTGTTAATTGGGCCTTGTTCTCCGGGAGACAGCTCTCGCTTGCACCCTTAACTCTGTTTTCCCACTTCAGTATTTTCGCCTGCTCTCAGAATTATTTTCACATTTCTTTTATCTTTTCTTACTATTTATAATATTTATATTCGCCAAGATGTTCCTAGTCGATTACTAACTATTGCGTCTATTTCGCTAAGTAGAATTTTTGTACTGTTAATTACTCTAAGGGCTGGAAATGAGTATTGTTTAGGCAAACTGAAAAATAAAGTTTCCCTCCTGTTACGATTCAAATCACCTCATTGTAGAACAACGTAAGCTAATTAAATCTTAGTAGAAAAATGATAACTTTTCATTATAAAATTATATTAAAAAATAAATAATATGATGTTTGAGAGCGAAAAGGTAATTGAAAAGTATTTGAAAATTTTATTCCTTATTTAACAAAGTCTGCTTTGCATTATCATAGGTAAAACGGTATAAATTAAAAATAATATTGGATGCAGCATTTGGAATTGAACATTGCCAAAATGACACTCAGATGTCACCACGACCTCGTGGAACAGGGAAGAACATCATCGCAGAGAATCCAAGAACTATTGCAAGGTCTCTGACAGATCAGCTTTCGCGGTAGCTCAACCTCAAAGACACATATCGATTTCTGAGGATTATTTTTCAACATGTACTACTTCGATGAGCTTAAAATTTATTACATTCTCAAATGTATCTGATAATATTCTCCTTCACTAAGTCAGAACTTAATACACACCACCAAAACGATGAACGAAATATATTTAATGTTTAAAATTATCCCAATCCACATGCCCTACTACAGACATTCACGTTCATAGCTTTAAGAAACATAATGAACAGCAATCGCATTGCTTAGTGAGCTAATATATATTTCTGAGATAAACATTAAAATCATTCATATTGGCATGTTTAAAGAATTATTAGTATTAAATTACCCAAGAACGTCATGGCTTGGCAATTCGAAGTCAGAAATGATTAGGACCGTATTCCAGAAGCTCTCACGTAGAGGACAAAATACTGATAAAACAGTAATTAACAAGCTTATTTACAAAGGAAAGGACCTCAATTTCCGTTCGTTTTCTTGTTTTACTTATCACTTTATATCCAATCATCCAGTTAAATATTTTGTTCAAAAACAGCGTTTCACTTAGAATTCAACGGTTTTCAGATACCGTTTTACCTTGAACTGCAAGGTCGAATCTGAATACTTTCCCTTCGTGAAAAAATAGTTTTTGGGGATAATACACTTTAGAAATAACAAATGGATGAAAATGTAATGTTTCGTGAGAATGAAAAGTGCGATAAACGGGAATAAAATAACAAAGAAACGGTAGTCAAAATAAGAAGCAGGTTTTTACCACGAGTAGACCGTCCTCCATTACTGATGAAGATGATTGTGCAATAATGTATTTAAAAAATTAGACAGATTTTTATACTTTCAGATGATACGAAACCTTATTTTACGACATATGGAACCCTTAAAAACGCTGAGCTGACAAAAGTCATGGGATAGCAATATGCAAATATGCAAATGGTAGTAGTATGCGTACAAAAGATATAAAAGAGCAGTACATTGCCAGACATTTCAGGCGTGATTGTGGCCGCAAAAAGATTTGAGACATGATTGTAGCCCCACGACAGGAGAAAACCAAACTTTGAACGCGGAATGGTATGGGACATTCCATTTCGGAAATCGATAGGGAATTCAATATTACGAGATCCAAAGTGCCATGTGTGGCAAGAATACCTAATTTCAAGCATACCTCTCACCATGGCCAATGCAGTGACCAATTATCTTCGCTTGATAACAGAGAGCAGCGGAGTTTGCGTCGAGTTGTCAGTGCTAATTGACAAGCAAAACTGCTTGAAATAACAGCAAAAATCAATGTGGTATGTACGACGAATATATTCGTTAGGATAGTGCAGCGAAATTAGCCTTTAAGGGGCTAGGGCACCAGAAGCCCGACTCATGTATCTTTACTAACAGTCCGACAACGCCTGCAGGGCCTCTCCTGGGTTCGTGACCATATCAATTGGACCCTAGGCGACTGGAAAAGCTCTGGTCCTCTGATCCAACTGAACGAATTACTGACTGGAAATGGTTATGATCAGATACTTGGAGATCATTTGCTGCCATTTAAGGACTTAATGTTTCCGAACGAGGATTGAATTTTTATGGAAAACAATGACCCATGTCATCGGGCGACAATTGTTTGCGAATGGTTTGAGGAACATTCTGAACAATTCAAGTAAATAATTTTGTCATCCAGATCACGCCAAATGAATCCCACCGAGCATTTATGAGTCGAAACAGAGAGGTTAATTCGTGTACAAAATCCTGCACCGACAACACTTTCGCAATTATGGACAGCTACAGAGGCATCGTGGCTCAATATTTCTGTAGGGGACTTCCAATGACTTGTTGAGTCCATGCCACGTCGAGTTGCTGCACTTCGCGGAGCAAAAAGAGGTCTGACCCGATGTCAGGTATCCCATAACTTTTGTCTTTCCACATTTATAGATTCATTCATGCGTAAGAAAATAAATAAAAGATGACAAAATTACAATCAATCTTTTTATTTTGATATATTTACGGATTTACAAAAATATTAATTTTGAAATTCGCGCCCCTATGAGATGACAATTCTGTTGTTTAATCGTTCTCGGAGGGCGTCCGTAGTCACTATTTATTCCTGTTCAGGTGCGTCAGATTCTTAAACTTCACAAGTTTAATAAAACTGTACAGATTTACTCAAATAGACCCTTGGAAACAGTCGATATTTTTCTGGATAGTGAGGGAAAATGGTTGCCGGTGGATTTCGTACCAGAGGTTGTGACCACAGACGCTGATGATGGTCCAGACGGCTAAAACCTCACGAGTAAAACTGTCACGTATTTCGCAAGGGAGGTTCCGGAAAGTGTTTACGAGGTGCTAACAATTGTCTGCATTTGCATTTTTTAAATTTGACACGTAACTCCTAATGCACAATTAAAAGCCTTGTGGTATATCCGATCTAAGCTGGTGCATTTTTGAGCTAATCGCTTCCGTAATAGAACAACAAATCCCCCAGAAATCGTGCAAATCAAATAAAAGCGACAAAATCGAATTCATTTAAATCAGCTGAAATAGTACGTCATTCCGCTTAAAAGGCAGTTCGACTGAGCGTCATTCCGCGAAACTCTCTGCAGACGTCACTGATTTCTTGGAAAACGTCAGCGTCACCTACAAAGGTTTGTTGAAAAGCGAACCCATTCACATGGTGTCACGCGTTTGTCAGACTTCATCGCGTACGACAGGCATTATTGAAATTCTGAGCCCGCGACTCAGTGTAAACTACTAGCATTTACTCATACCCTCGCAACAACGGTGCAGGAGCCCAGCCAGTTGCTTTTGTCTCCGCGCGGTAATTGCAAAACCTTACAGAAATAAACTAAAAACAGGTAGCGTATAAACTTGTTCTTAATGTATACGATGTTTGTAAGAAGATTCTAACGCTTGCGTGTGCTGACAACATTATTATTGTGTTTCAGGAAGCCTAATTGTTTAGCGCTGTAGAGTTTACATTGCGTCAATACACGCTCATCTCCGACATCATCTTAATGGTGTCCCACAACTTTTAAAAAACTATTTCTAGGCTTAACAGAGAGGTCACTTCATAGAATAAAAACAACGTTTTTAATAGAACAATTTCTGACGAAAACCATGAATTTACACATTTCTTCGAGTTTTTATACAGTATATCATATGAAGTATATTTATTAATGGATTAGAATACTATTTATATTATTTATATTCAATAATCTTATAATCACGAGTGTATATCAAGAGTTGCAGCATATTTACTTCTTAAAATGACTTCAAACCTTAATCTCTCAATATTTCGGGAGAAGTACGAGTAGTTTTAATTTAAAGAAGGTACCAATATTTTACTGTTTAAATTAAACATATTAAATATATTTTATTTTTAATACTAAATTCAAAACAAGTTCCATTTAAAAAAATTTGGCCATGGTCACCATGCCCTTCATTGCAGCCGCCGTGAGTGTCCTCACTAATGATGGTAAAGATTTGCAAAACGATATTTCCATACATCACCAAAACGTTTACGATGCCAACAAAAACCATGTCGACGATGTCGACGAATCGTCCACAACATCTATGTTTAAAATATCGATGTTTTACATGTGATGAGACATTTCGAAGTAAAATGTCCTGATTCTAGTGTGGTACATAACATGTGAGTTTTATTTTAAAGTATATTCTGACTTAAATTTCACTGTCATCTTACTTTTATAATCAATGGTCTATGTAGTTAAGGTTCAAATTACAGTTAAACGATATTATTACGTACAAAATAATAAAAAAGAAAACAACAGTGGAAAAAGGTTGCAAATGATAAACGGTTTCGTACCGCCTGAGGATTGACCCCTGCAGAAATATTGAGCCATGCTGACTTTATAGGCAGTCTATAATTGCGTAATAGTGACAGTTACCAATAACTGTTGATTGGGAGCAATTCACAAATAAAATAGATACAGTAAATTTTATTCATATCATGAGATTTTCTTTGAAAACATCAATGTTTCTGCACAAATATATCGATCAGAAGAAAACACGGAAACCAAAACATCGATGTTATAATATAGATGTTTCTCTCCGAAAATAACGATGTTTAAAAAAATCAATGTTTTTTGGCCATCCCTAATTCCGAACGAGCATGTGTTTCTTTAAAGACGGTTCTACACATTCGGCATTCGCCGAGCAGTGAGCTTGTGCTCACCCAATCCCGAGCAGCTGACGTGTTCGGCGAATGTTGGCTCCCTTCGATGTATCCAAAAGACCACACGCTGTGTATAGGGCGAGCCCGAATGTTCGTCACTCGGCAAATAGTAAGCAACTCATCCACACTATTCGGGATTTGGCGAGCGGTGGCTCGGTGTTCTTCGAGTAACTTTATTTATTTATTTATTTTACGTCAAAAAACAGTTGAAACTGCGTATGATGTGCTATGGGGAGAAGTGAATTCTGCACATTTTCAAAATTCTGTGATCCCTACACTGAGTCATATACTACATAAATTTTGGAAAAAAAAAAAAAAAAAAAGCTCTCATGTAATAAAATATATTTTCAAGGATAAATAAGCAATAAATTTTTGGCTCTTAACCATGATGTCCTTCGTCAAGAAATAATAATTCCTGCCGCAACATGGAAACGATAATTTGAATAATTGTATTTTCCCACTGAATTCTAAAGGCGTGCACAGATAATGAAGTTACATTTATGTCCAGAAGCAAAACAAGAGGCCATCTCAGCATTTGCTCAATGGATCACGGAAAACTGCACGAGAAACCTGATCGAGATGGGGGTCATTGACCCGGAGGCTGCTGTACAATACTTGTTACTGGTTGTTTATATACATTTATACAATCCAAATGGTAAATAATGCATTAAGTATCATTGTTAAAATTAATGTGACTTTTCTTGTGATGCCCAGTATAGTCTCTAATTGTATGGAAACAGTTATGCAGCAAAAACGATTTCACTTTGGATTTAAACTTTTCTATCGAATTTAATCGTTTAATGTCATCTGGCAAAGTGTTGTAAAATAATGTACATGTATTGTATGTGAATTTTTTGTAATGAGCTGTTGATACTGTCACCTGATGAATCTGATTTCTACGTCGAGTGTTATAGTAATAGACTTCGACATTTTCTGAAAATATATTCCCGCCCTTAAGCAAGTCATTTTTGAGAAAAACCACTGATTCATATATCAACAGACAAGGTAATGGTAAAATTCCTAGATTAATGAAGAGAGGCTTACAAGAATCACGTGGGTGGGATTTGGTTATTATTCGTACAATTCGTTTTCGTAATCTAAAAGTCTGGAAGCTATAAGATGTATTTCCCCAGAATATTATGCCATACCTCAGGCGGGAAATATACACAACGACCAGAACGAGCACGTGGGATGTGTGAAGAACGAATGTGTGGAGCCGCCTTAACGTAAATTTCGCAACAGTTTTCTGCGCGGCTGCATGAGTCACGGAGCCTGTTTTCCCTTCGCTCCGCATTTGTGGCCCCCTGCGCGAGCGGTGGGTGTGGGAGACGCGGTCGCCGGCGCGGAGGAAGCCCCGAGCTGCAGCGGCGCCGGGGGGCGGGCGCAGGGGCGGCCCACGCGGGCCCCGCCCCCTTCGCCCCACCCCCGAGGGGCGCGCCTTCTCCGAGGGAAGCTGTACGCCTGCGCCGCCTTCTGCGGGAGCGGCTTCTGTAGCATGCAGCTGACGCGCGGGGGCTGCGCTCCAAACAATCAGGTGCAACACTATTGCTTTCCCTCTCACCCGCGCATCTGGTACAGTGAAACATGTACAATGCGGAAATCTTGTCTACAGTAAACAGGAATCGCGGTCCTTCAAACATAAATTCAACACTTTTATATTGCATAATGCGGAGTCATATTTAATACGGAAAAAATACTGATGCCTTGTGGTTCCCCACTGAGGAAGTTTTATTGTACCAGTAATTTTTAAACGTTTTAAGAAAAAATGCGGAGTCATATCTGAAACCGAAAAAAATACTGGTCCCTCGTGGTTCCGCACTGAGAAAGCTTCATTGAACCATTTTTTTTTTAGTTTTTAAGAAAAATTGTTATCACTTTTCAACTGCTCCTTCATATAGCGACCGCTATAGTCTTTAACTTTGCGGTAACGATGGTGGAACACATACTAATAACATACACAAACATTCATGCTCTGGACGGGAATCGAACTCACGATCCTTTAAACCAAGGCAAGCCCTTCGGTCTTAGCGATCTTTGATATCCAGGCCGGCAGTTGTAGGATTTGTTCAGGAGGTTTTTGATGTTTTTAATTTCATTACTTTTGGGGTATTGAATCTGATTTAATTATGTGATTTTAAGCGATGTAATATTTTTCAAAGACAGGAAAGACGCAAAAGAAAAAAAATAATACATTGTAAACATAAGTAATAAAATATGGCATATTCATTCAAAATTTCCAGTGTTTGTGAGCTCATCTCCCCCTCAAAGCAGCAAAGTACAGCGAAGTACGGAGTAATTCGTCAATAAAATTAGGTTCCTTAAGTTACTTATATCCGTTTATAATGTTGGCTCTTCTAATAACATAAGTATTGAAATGAAGTTTTGTTTAACCCGAATTCTTGATGAAAATTAAATGTTTCAACATCTACTGGCGACATATAATTTGACGTACGACTAAATCACAGGGTTTTCGACAATGAGCACATGTTACCACTTTGAGGGTTATGAAGTTGGTTATCAATAATTTCTGTTGTGTCATTTTAATGATAAACAAAGAAAGGAATTCTGTGGATAATTACTAATTTCATACATAGATTAGTCGGATCACAAAGTTACAAATCGTGTTGTTATGGAAGCTCTGTTGTTCATGGCAGAAACATGGTGTTATTAAAATATTAAACATGATATAATAAAATATCACTTATTCTTGTATTTCCAAACACCTACATATTTAAATGACATGCGTGAATATTACTTTTGAATAAAATTTCAATGAAAGAATGGATAGCGTAAATAACGAATACATCAAACATATTACAGCCTTGTCTCTACGTACGTAAGTTTATGAAGAGAAATCACCAGGATATATTCGATTACGCACATGCCGTGAACGAGAATTTCAACACATCATCGTTACACGGACTAGAAACCACATCATCCATTATCACATCATTAGTATTAACACGTCCTCATCAATAATTAATATGGGAGAACGGAACAAATGCTTCAAACCAACCGCAATGTTGATCATTAAACAGATGGAAGAGCTAAAACAACGAGCAGACCCCGCATCAATTCCCCAATAATTATTCACAAAGAAATGGTAATCAACAAATTGAATGGAAACAATCATAAATTATAATATATAATGCGTAGTATTTTAAAATGTAATACGAATACACGTAATATATTTGGAATAACAACACTGGCAATAAATAATCTAAAACTCAATGAAGATTTGTTCATAAGTATTTTGAACATTCATGTGGAAAACTAACATTTTCACACCGTATTTTAGAAAGAAACTCAGCGTGTTTCTTTACAGTTTCATTTTAACAAACTAACGGCTACCTATCGATCGTCGAGAAATTTAACAGCGTACTCATAACTACTCCCATTAACAGGGATGCCAACGTACATATAATAATCACTGCTTGCAACTAAGTTCTTGGAACAGAACACACAGTTGGTTCGGAGCAAATCGGTAGCGCCAGTATCAGTTGTCTCCGCTGGCTGGCATTGCGCCGACCGTTGTGTTCATCCGGCCTTGCCTGGCCGCCGCCATCGCCATGTCTGACTCCTCCTCGGCCCAAACCACCCAGACCTCACCGCTGTCACCTACGTGCGTCCAACCCTCTCCCAAATCGGTAGCGCCAGTATCAGTTGTCTCCTGATTCTCCCCTTAACGCTCCTGCCCTGATTGCCCCATCACCGACGTGCTTGCAACCATCTTCCACTCCTACCTCTCCCTGAACGCTCCTGCCTTGATCACCGTCACCGACGCACCTCCAACCTTATTCCGCTCCTGCCTCTTCTCCGTGAACGTTCCTGCCCTGATTGCTCTGTCACCGACGTGCTTCCAACCCTCTTCCGCGCCTTTTCCCAGTACGTCCCCTTTCTCGGCTCTGCCCCGTACCTCGCATTCCTACTCCCTGACCCACTGCAATCCCAGCATTGCCCTTCCCCGTTTCCGCTACGCCTCACCCATCGCCACCGCTACTTCTGCCTGCGCTCCGGTCTCAGCCGGCTGTGCGGTTTCTGGTTCGTTGGCCCGGCCCGACCCGCCTAACCGTTGCTTTGATTGATTGGTTTGTGATTCCAGGAGCTTCAACTGCTAAGGTCATTAGTCCCGCAAGCGTATTGCACGTTTTTCTCCCGGGAGGGGGGTGATGTTTCCCGCTGGATGGCAAAATCCTCTGTTGACTTTCCCGTCGACTGGCGGGGTTTTACCCAACTAGATATCTCTCACTAGTCGGGTACCGCTTCAGCCGGGACAAACTCTAAGCTTTCGACTGATATCTCAGCATGTGTGGTAGTGTAGTGCAAGTAAGCGTGTGTATGTCGCGTGTGTATGTGGGTGTGTATATGCGTGTGTATGTGCGTGTGTGTGGCGTGTATGTGCGTTAGTGTGTAAGTCTAAAGGGTGAAATTAAGAAAAGGAAGAGGAAGAAAATATCACAAGTCGCCCGTGGCCCGTTTCTTAGTGTCCTGCTCCGGGATTCGCCTGATGTTGATCGAAAAACCACAGTAAAATACCATTCCTAGCAGCCAGACGCAAGAATTCTTCCCAGACAGCAAAATAATTCTAGTAATTCTATCAAGTGTCAAAAATTCTGACACCGCTGAGGCTCTAAACCTATAACCTCCCAATCGACGGTAGTGCACCCACTCTTCCCACGCTATGTTACCACCACACACCAATCCCCATCCCGCCCCCTGTTTGTTGTGCAGTCCGCCTCCACAGTCCAAACTTCTTTCCCACCTATGCTCCTGCCCCCGCTCTGGCAACAGATATTTCTCTCTCCACCCTCGCTCACCCCAACCCCTTCCACCGCCCGCTCCCGCTCCCTCCCCTGCGTTCGCGCAACGACCCCGCGACGGAACGCAATTAAATAATTCATTTAATCGGTGGTCAATGCAGTTTGTTACAGACGCTTCCCTGGCTGTACCTCTCTTGAGAGAGAAATTCCTTGAATTCTTTTCCTTTTCGTGCAAGTACACGGCACTTTGGATGGAATGCAGACGGGAAATTAGTGGTGCAAAAAGCACGTACTTTCTCGTCCGTACTTTCACATAAAATTACACGAAAAGTACTCAAAGTTTCGAAATATTGTACTAGACCTTATTTCGAAATATATTTTTAAGAAACAGATTTAATGAAGGAAGAAATCTGTATGTTTAATATTTTAGTTGTAAGAAGACGAAAATATTTTGAACTTTTGCAATTTTCGAAAAAGAGTGTTTTCAACCAACATGAGATCTACACCATTATCTTAAAATGTCCTTCACAGTATACAACAACAAAGTTTAATCAAAATAGTTGGAGCCTTTTTTTGGAAAATGTCTCAGGGTATTTATGTAAAGAACACCCAAAATTAAAACAGAAGTTTCAAATTCAAGGGGTCGTGACATCAGTCAGATCGTTTAGGGAATATCAATTTTGGTAAAAATCGCTAACGTTGTTCACAGACGGGCAGTTCGATTTTTTTGTATCAAGGAAACACGATTCAGGCTACATAATGTGTTAGAGGATAATTTCTCTAAATTTAGCAACTACATTTATCCACTTTTCCGTAACCTGGGCCCTGTAATAAGTTTTTATTTGTCGAAAATTTGCAATTTTATTCGCGCAGCATTACGTAACTTTCTCTCTACTCTCTAGTAAGAAAATTAAATTCAAGGAAGGAGAACTCAGTTTCAATGATTTGTTTACTTTACTGAAAAAAATCTCTGCTTTTCCTATTCTGATTTACGCTATTGGAGCTTAAATAGTGCGAATAATTTTTCTTGATAATTATTAAAGTACAATGTAATTTTTCTTCTCAACACCCTAAATAAGTTATTTTGAACATTGGTACCTGTACTATTTTCAGACTTCAGAAATGAACATTTGATTCGTTATTTGATAAAAAATTGAATATTACTCAACGTTTAAAACACATTTAATAAGCTAAACAATGACGTGTTTCCTCAAAAATCATGTATTCATCGTTTGAAAAACACGGTATCGTTTCTTTTTTGTTGTGTAAGGTTTCGCTCATCTCTAACGAGAATTCCAATACATTTATCCGGAATATAATATCTATTTAAATGAATATAAATATAATATTTTATCCGAATATTTACTGTTACGCAAGGCATACAACAATTTCATCATAAGAAGACAATTATTCATAATTAGTCCTCAGTTTACCACATGCATTTCAATGCGTATTAAATGGTACGTATTCAAGCGCACATTCATACAGTTGTGACAATTTCCATCGCTTGTTGGTTTAAAAACGAAAATTTTCCTTGTCCGTCATACGCGCAAGGGATGAGTTGCATACAATACAATGCGGATTTCATTTTCCGTACGAATTCATACTGTTTTTTTGCGATATTTTACAATTTTATCATGAAACACAAAAATACATTTAAACTTTCTGCGCCACTACACGCATTCGTTTTAAAACTAGTTTAACTAGTTTCATTTCAGTATCTTCATATTTCATTCTCCTCTTGCCGTCGCCGGCTGCCACGTAATGCTATGGACGTGGCGGAACAACGTGTCGGAGAGCGCATTCACGCCCAGGGGCGACTTGCGCTGCGCCGCCAGATATTAAGCGAGGCCGTGCGACGCGGCGTGTGGCAGGGGCCTGCATCTCGCGCGACCTACTTGCGCAGCGGGTGGCAGGCTCGCAGGCGCGCAGGCCCTGTCACCGGCTGCGCGGGCCACGCCCCCGCTGACGCGGACGCGCCCGTGATAAATGCGCCCAATATAAAACTGCTCCGGCGGCGCGCTGCTCATCTCGGAGAGGTGCAGCGTTTGCGGGCAGGAAGGCTGCCAGCGTCTTTACGCATGAGCTGTTGTGCTTTACGGGAGGAAAATGTTGTTCGTGGACTGCACTAGCTAAGGTGAGTTTTAATACGCTGGTGTACTAGTTGGAAAGGAACTTTTTAGACGAAAGACTGCGGTTGGTTTGCGCTGAAAACATGAATAATAATAAATAATTATTAATAATTTAGTAATTTCATTGTCAATTTCTACCCATTGTTTTGGGAGTAAGATGTGACTTAAGATGTGGCTTAAGATGTGGCTTATGGCCTATGGAGTCATTTTGCATAACGTACAGCTTGATTATCAATGGAATATTGCAATAAGATTTTACGATTCGAATATAGTACTTTTTATTCACAATGTACTCATGTTTATTGACATTTGAAATTCACATTCAGAAATATCGCAGACGTATGAACGTAGCAGTTGGTACGAGAATATGGATGATTAGAGGGCTTACAGTATCTTTTAATACATCTTATAACACTCAATTTTCTAAAATTTCACCTCCAATAATTCAAGTTAATACATTTTACCTAATGTTTAATTCATATTTTTTACAAGAGAAATAAAACTTTTATCCTATTTAGTGTTTCCCTTACAATCTCCTGTCGTAATTTTGAATCGAATAAGGTGCTTGCCAATTTCATGAAGTTCTCTCTCTCTCTCTCTCTCTCTCTCTCTCTCTCTCTCTCTCTCTCTCTCTCTCTCTCTCTCTCTCTCTCTCTCTCTGTCTCACTCCCTCTGTAACTACGCCTGGTGAATGGAATTTAATAAGTACATGAAATGGTATATGGTATATGGAATATGAAAAATAATAAATATTTTAAAGTAATTTGGAATCCTTTCATTTCTGAATGAAAATGCGAGTATTAAAAGTTTTTGGGTTTAGAAAACATTCACTTGTGGATTTCTTCTCAGTTACTGTCAAATTTCGACGGGTTTCCTCTATTATTGATTGACTTTTCGAACTCATGGCGACCGAGTGAACCGCAACTGCTACTCCTTCAACCCAAGAGCCGGAGATCCAGTGAAGCGCGGCAGGGGGGGGGGGGCTCGAGGGACGGCGCGGCGCGGCGAGTGCACCGGAGCGGCAGCGGACGGACACCTGCGGCGAAATCGACCGGGCGGGCGTGGGGGGTGGAAAGGGGGCGGTTAACGACACGGTGCACCTGACGTGCGAGTCGGCGGGTGAGAAAAATGTAAGGGGTGGGGTATATATAGAAAGGACGTAGGAGGATGGGGAAAATACTTCGTGAGAGATGAGAAACGAGGACTAGGGATGACGCGTTTCGAAACTAGGGTCACGAAGAAAATTGGTGCGAGACAGGCAAAGGGGTGTTGTAATGGCCGACTAACGAGCTCCAGCCCGGTAGTTGGGAATTAGGGAAGGCGAGTTTAAAGTGTAGTGATGGAAATGTGACTAGGCGTAGCTCATGAGAAGAGGCAACGAAAGAGTGAGGGCAGGGCGAGGCAAGGGTATGAGGGAAAGAAGTGGAACAAACTGGGGCTGGAAGTAGCACCAATCAGCGGGTGTCTTGGAAAAAACAAGAGATCGATGGACGGGGTCGGGTCGCCGGGTATTGCGCAACTCTAACAGAGCGACCGAGATGTCGCCCTGCGACACATCTTTCGTTGCCTTAGTTGCTGTCGATCCCCAGTTCCCGCCAACGTTCCCCACTCTCGTAATTCTCAAACCGAAATTATTTGCATCAATGCCACACGTCGGTCATTAGACGCCCTCCCTTCATCGAAAGCTTCTGGTCTTCACATTCATCGCTTCTCACCCCAGACTCGGAACTTTTTGTCACGCTCCTTCCCCACAGAACTCACAGTTCCTCCCAATTATTCTCACCCGCAGTCTCTGTCCCGGCACTTCTCTCCCTGCACACCTGTGCCCAGCACTCTTCTTTTCAGTACTTATTTCCAGAGTTCCAATTGGTCTCTCCCTCTTCCCGCCCACTCCAGCATCGCAATCACTAATTTTGTACTCCACGCACTCACCGCCGAAAGCCCCCACATTCACCACTCGCATACGTATTTACCATACACACACCCACACACTTATTTCCCACACGATCATTCACAACCCCGACAACCACATTTCTAAACTCACCGCCCACTTGCCCAAACTTTCACCGACCAGACATCACATTAGCGATACCTTTCCAATTTCCCTTCCTTTCCCCCCCCTCGCCCCGATCTCCTCCGCCCCCCGTCACTTCCCCCACCGAACCGCCAGCCCTGGGAGAGCCGCCCGCCGGCGATGCGGGGCACGCGCGCAAGTGGGGCGTCGGGGGCGAGAGGCGCCCGTGAAAAATGCGGGTGCGCCATCGCCGTTCGGAGCCTGGCGCGCGCCCATTATTATCTCGCGCTCGTTTGTCGACGGCGCCTCGTTCGCCTCGCCGGCCCAACGCTGGGCGCCAACCGGCGCGCGCGTTGAGGACGCTGCGCGCACTCCCGCTGCCGAATAACGTGGAGATGATGCTTTGCTAAGTTGATTCTGCAAAGTTTTTACGCATTACTTCTCGTGTCGTTTGACCTAGAGGGAGTTTGGTGCGGGAGTTCGTTAATGAGAGAAGTTTGTAACTGTTGCATGATGGTTTGGGTAGTTTAACGTTGCAGAACGGATACAACAAACTTGCTATTTGTGTTGGCCATGGATGTCATTCATTTGTCACTTATCTGCGTTTCTTCATTTTTATCAATTTTCTCACAAGTGTTTTTCTTGAGACTTAGACAAGCAGCAAGCAACACAATAAAACATCTGTGAATTAGGAAACGCTAAATATATAAGAAATAATCATCTATAAAAACATTTTGGAACACAGTCATACAATATCTACGTTCTCACACCGGGTTTTATCTTGGCTTTAGCATCGACAGTAAATCATCTTAAGAGTCTATTTCTTAATGTACGTGACTGGCACTTCGTTTTGTTGCGTTCTAAATCAAATGCAGGATACAACCTGAAACAACAATTTATTGTTATCCAATGTAGAAAGAATGAAGCTTTTTGTAATTCCAGAATCACAATCGCGAGGAGAAACAAAATCAAGCCATGTCGTCGTACAAAGCCCAAACGGACACTACACCTTTCACAACGTAATTAGAGCTTCTTAGGAAGCGATCACTTCACAGATTCGACCTATACCCACTTATATTTAATGAATTTCTCCGAAGATATTTAATTAAAAATGGAAAATGAATGTGTCTATTTCTTTCGTTCTTATTCGTCTACATAAAACAAACTTTTAATTAGGATTTAGAAAAGCGAAGTGCTAGAAATTTTTTTATTGGGATATCACGGGATTGTACATTACGTTTTTACTGTTCTTTATAGACTCCGAATATATTGACTCTTTTCATATCCCAAAAATTTAAGAGAAAAAATGTTTCCAATAAACTAAATACATAATTATTGATATTTTTTGAGTTGGATTTTGTGTTGGTTTTGACAAACTGTTTTGTTTTTTTGTCAGAAACTTTTTTTTTAAAATTTTTAATTGTTTTTTAAATAAGTACTGGATGCGCACCCTCAATTTTCCGAAAACAAATGCAACTCTACATGCGCCTGTTTCATGGTACATTATTGGACATGGTTGTTTACTGATTTTCCATTATAATTATTGCTTATTATGTAAAATGAAAACAACATATTACTCGTTTTATTCCAATATAAATATTGATACCAATGAAATATATAATAAAATTTTACATTTAATAAATTGATTAATTAATCTTGATATAATATTTGTTAATTTAGTGAAACGCACAACATGCATATTATTTACATTTAAATAGAGAAAACGACATCCAAAAATAATACCACCGGAAATTGCAATTAATGAATGTAAGCAAAAACTGCAATTAATAAATGTAAGAGATTTTTTACAGATGTTTAATTTACTATTTTGAAAAACTTGCGTTAAGACGCAATTGGTTTTATTATATTCAAGTGTACCAAAACACATTTGAAAAATTGCGGAGATGCTTTGTCTCAGTATCAAGGGTCCTCACTCGAAAAAATCCCATCCACGGGATCCGTGCAGGCCTCTTTTCATTGATCTTGGAATCTTACCATTGCCTTGCCTATTTATTTATGAGTCTGTAGTATTTGTCAAAACTGACTTACTTAACGGTGGGAACTTATTTTCATGTAATACTGATACTTATAGCTACAGCACTCGACGTAGAAATCATGTTCATCAAGTGTCAGTATCAACAGCTCACTACAAGAAATCCACAACGAAAATATCTAGTTTTTGACATGTTAATCCCAAGGTTTATTAAATTTGTTGTTATTATTATTATTATTATTATTATTATTATTATTATTTTCATCTTTCAACTATTAATAGTTAAATTGTTGGGAAGGGATTCTGAAACTCAAGAAAGCGTGCGCAGGTGATTTTCTCCCCCATACGTCACATACAGTTTTGGACTAAATAAATAAATAAATAAATAAATAAATAAATAAATAAATAAATAAATAAATAAATAAATAAATAAATAAATAAATAAATAAATAAATAAATAAATAAATAAATAAGCACGTGCGCATTTAAATTGAGCACTCGGCTGCCTGTCGCCCAATAAGCGCGCAGTATGACCGCCATTATCTCCTTTCCCGCGCTCTTGAAAAGCAGCTGGCCGTTAATCCCAGTCGCCTCTCGGTCTCTAGGCGCGGCGAGGCGGCGAGGGACGAGTGGCGAGGGCGAGGGGCGAGGGGGCGAGGGCGAGCGAGTGGAGTGTGCGAGTGGGCGAGTGGGCGAGTGGCGAGGTAGGCGAGTGGCGGCGAGGGTGCGAGTGGGCGAGTGGGCGGGGGCAGTGGGCGAGGGCGGCGAGTGGGCGAGTGGCGAGTGGGAGGCGAGGGCGAGTGGGCGAGTGGGCGAGGGGCGAGGGCGAGGGGCGAGGGGCGAGGGGCGAGGGGCGAGGGGCGAGGGCGAGGGCGAGGGGCGAGGGGCGAGGGGCGAGGGGCGAGGGCGAGGGGAGGGGCGAGGGGCGAGGGGCGAGGGCGAGGGGCGAGGGGCGAGGGGCGAGGGCGAGGCGAGGGGCGAGGGGCGAGGGGGCGAGGGGCGAGGGGCGAGGGGAGGGGCGAGGGGCGAGGGGCGAGGGGCGAGGGGCGAGGGGGGCGAGGGGCGAGGGGGCGAGGGCGGGGGCGAGGGGCGAGGGGGGCGAGGGCGAGGGCGAGTGGGGCGAGGTGGGAGGAGCGAGGGGCGAGGGGGCGAGGGGCGTGGGGCGAGGGGCGAGGGGCGAGGGGGGAGGGGCGAGGGGCGAGGGGCGAGGGGCGAGGGGGGCGAGGGGCGAGGGGCGAGGGGGCGAGGGGGGCGAGGGGCGAGGGGCGAGGCGAGGGGCGAGGGGGCGAGGGGCGAGGGGCGAGGGGCGAGGGGCGAGGGGCGAGGGGCGGGGGGCGGGGGGCGAGGGGCGAGGGGCGAGGGGCGAGGGGCGAGGGGCGAGGGGCGAGGGGCGAGGGGCGAGGGGCGAGGGGCGAGGGGCGAGGGCGGGGGGGAGGGGCGAGGGCGAGGGCGAGGGCGAGGGAGCGCGAGGGCGAGGCGAGCGCGAGGGCGAGGGCGAGGGGGCGAGGGCTAGCGCGAGGCCATGGGGCGGGGTGGAGCGGAGGAGTAACAAGGGATAAGTCAGTTGGCGTGGACGCGAACAGAGATGCGAGGCGTGTTGAGGAGAGGGGGAGAAGGGGTGGCTTGCGGAGGTCGGACGGCGGGAGCAAACAGAAGTCGGGCAGTCGACGGCGACATCGGCGACGATGGTGAAGCTGGGATGAAGGTGGCGATGAAGGCGGAGTCCAAGGTGAGGTTGAGGGTGCAGTCTTGAGTGGGGACGAGGGCGGTATGATGGCGGGGGGGGAAGAATGACGTAGGGGGGGGGGAAGGGGGGGGGAGGGAGGGAAGAGAGAAAAGAAGAATGGGGACACAATGGGTAGGAGTTGGGGACGGGTTTGGGGACGGGGCGGCGGTGGACAACGCGAGCGGTGGACCGCTGAATTAGCAATGAGGCGCCGCGGCCCCGCTTGGCTTTATTGCAGGAGCCACTCGCCCTAATGACGCTGCCCGCACCGGAAAGGGAGAAGGGCAGGGGCCACGGTGGGACGGACCGGGCAGTGGAGAATAGGGGTGTGGGAATGGAATCGAGTTTGGACGAGAGAAAGGTGATTGGACAGGGGAAAAAGATTAAATCTTTTGAACTGACACCGTCAAGAACATCACAAATAATTCGTGCCGTAAAAGTGAAACCAATAGGGGAGTGATACGTTTATACTTATTTATCGGGATTTTGACGCAATTATAAATACTAGGATAAATAACTATATTATAGATAAATGTAATGGTAAAAAGAAGAAGAGATGATTTCAAAGATACGAATTGATATAAGCAAAAAAGATAATCTATCTACGGGATACTATTACGATACGGAAGAAATGTGAAGTACACGTCTATACATGGTTTGAAACATAAAATTAGATAATGATTTGTGTGTATACGTTATAAACTATAGGTAAAAGTATAAGGTAAGCAAATGAACACGAACAATCGTATTAAGAACTAATGGGAACGTGAGAAAAACGAACAAAGTCATTATATCAGAAACTAATATATGCTGCATGATCGCAACTATGGGAGTGATTCTCCTCCTCTCCGTACATTTCTATTCATTGTTGTAGTCACAGATAAAGAATGTGTCGACCAAGCTATTCAAGGTTGAGGGTACTTGATAATTATCTTTTTATAATCATACTTCTTTGATAAATCACTGAAATGGCATTCAAACTAAATTTGTAATAATGGAAACTGTTTGGAACTCGTTGTCGCACTCTGATATTGATTCTCGAACTCGCCTTGTGCAATTAAAAGAAAATATGGTTTCTCAGAGGGCCATGAGGGTCACTTGTTGTTTTCCAACTTCGCACAAAATCGAAAACAGACACGAAGGCTGTAATAATTTTGTTCTCAGCAAAGAAGAAGTACAGTCTCAGCATTGAAGTCAAACATAGAAATCAAGTCACATCCATCAAAAGAGTGTAAAAACAGGAATATTTTATGTTCTCTTTGTACCAAGGATTTCTCCGACACGGGGAGATGAACATTTGAAACAAACTTGTATTTTGTGAGTGACTTGCTGAAATCGACATTGAAAATTTCAAATGATAATTACGTTTCATATTATAGGCTAATGCTATTACTATTAGTAAATTACAATATACTCTTACATAACACTTTCGGTATACATTTATTCTTTCAATATTCTGTTGATGGTTACAATACATTGAGATACAGCGCACCTATTAAACCATGTTATGAATCTTATCAATGAACATTATATGAGAATTTGTAATCTTGAACATTTGTATTTTCATTTTTAACAGCTCTTTCGCCTCATTGCAGACATCTTCATTGCATTAAATGAACAAGCTAGCAGAAGATAGTGTGTATTTATTATCTGTACATATGTATATATTTTTTCGTGTTTACTGATAAAATTACTTTGCACATTTACACATTTTACTTTAACATTTTCATCATGTATTTTAATGATAACACAAGCATTTAAAAAACTGTTTCTTGAAAACAATTTACAGCTGTAGAAACACAGTTTAAATCAAATTAAATTTAATTTTACTGAAAGACTATTAAATCTTTATCGGATACCGACCGCTAAAGGTGGGTTTTCGTTCCTCTTATGGAGATAAGTTCATAGCACACCATTACGAAAAGAGTCGATCAGGACTGAAATGCTCTGGTTGTTCTCATTGGCAAAAAGATCCCCAGGCATTTACGCATCTGCAATCCCACCACCTTGGGCATTCGAACATCGCCTTTTAGCGAAACAAGCGAACGTCGCCTGCCCTAACTAAAACATCAGCCGGTCGCTAATGCCACGCAGGGGGCCTTGGCGAGGGGAGCGGCCGGCGCGAGGGCGGGCGCGCCGCACACCCCTCGCGGAGGGCGGGGTCCCTAGGCCACGCGTGCGTGCAGGGCACGCGCAGTGCACGCGTCTGCACTCGCTCGTCACGCGTGCCCGCGCTGGGGGCTCGTCGAATTTCCGTTCAAGCGGCGCCTACATTGTACTCGGGAATTGCATCGAAGGGATGTTTCAACGTAGCAGGGATCAATATAACCTCACGAACGCCGTTACTTTTGAAAATGTATAACGAAGTACGGTATTATTTATTATGAAACATTTGTAACGGATAAATATAACAACAAACACATCCGATGCAGGGATCGGCGAGGACGAGGGCGTTTGTGAGAGCGATACACAAAGTCTGTACTTGTTTGTAACGTGTGCTCGTGTTCGGGAATTCTACCGGAGCGGTGGAACACTGTTCTTACGTGAACGAATATCCAAACTCTTCAGGTTGCTGATAAATGTAAAATGAACGATTCGGAGGTGATTTTCACGTCCAGGAAACGAAAACCTTACAGAACAAACAAGACAAAGCGACGCACTTTTTAAGTGTTATAGGAATGTATTTTATTGCCGTCTAAGTTCTGCACCTTAAAAAAGAGAAGAGACAGTCAAGCCAGATAAAATAGATACTGTAATGACCCACGAATGTACATAAACATGACTGATGAATATATATAGTATTTTATAATATATTATATAGTACATATAAATATAATATTTTTGTATAGTTTTTTATATTAATTATATTAGTGGAAAATTAAGTTCTAAAACTATAAGTTTAACTATAAGTATAAGTTTAAGTAAAACTATAAGTTTTAAAACTAATGTTATATCGTGATTCTGAGAAAAATTATATTCTTCAGACAAAGTATTATTTTCAGACAAATGCTCGAATAAATTAGCTTTAACTATTATTATTATTATTATTATTATTATTATTATTATTATATTATTATATTATTATTATTATTATTATTATTATTATTATTATTATTATATTATTATATTATTATTATATTTTTATTTTTTTTTTATTGTCGCTTAAAGTTCAAATAATATTTTCAACTTCCGCAGTCGCTGATAGCACCCAGGGTAATAAAAATATTACTTTTCATATCTTCTATTAATTTTTTTTAGGTTTGGTCAAATCAGTTTATACAGTCACCAATAAACATCACATTCCAATCTTATATTCTATGAACTTGGAAATATTATTTTGCAAAAATTATATTTTTTGTAAAATGTTCAAATTGATATTGTCTATATTTTTAACTTAGAGTGAATATTCTTGAATGAGGTAATTCTTTCACTATTTACTTGTTTAAAAATTCAAGAAATATATTATAAATCAGCAACTGCTTCTCCGCACTTGCGTAAATCGTTTGTAGTATTTGCTCGCAAAAAAGGCTGGTACTGAAGGAAGGATCACATTCTATTAATGATCGTAATGATTTTTCGTCGGAATTTAGAGTTATAAAAATACAATTTTGAACATTGCTATAAACATGTTAAGCAGAGCATTTGGTTTTTCAAGTTCCTCTGCCACCGGGCAAGCCAAGTTGGAATAGTACGGGGCTGAAAGGCGACATTTCTCCTCTGTTCAAAAGAGGACTTCACTGCCATCTATCGAAACTCCGGAGAACTTAAAGAGTATGTGGTGCCTTCTATTAACGAAATAAGCAGGCAATGAAGACATAAGCTCTCTCTTCAACCCACACCCCCTGAATTCAGGGTGTGTTGCTTCAACTGAAAGTAAAACAAGTGACAACCTCAAATTACTTCTAGATAAATCAATTTATGGGATTTTAAAAATTACATTGGGAATATGTATTAAAATTATGAAGTTGCTGAACACGAGTAATACGATATAACTAGCAGTGGTACAAAATGGCATATTATTTCTCTTACTTAATGACCAATGCGAAGTTCCCTCGTACTCTCCGGAAATTCTACCGAGATATTTCCTTAGAAATGCGTCTGTCCTGTACAATTGTATTTGTCCCTGGCCCCAGATCGGTGTTTTACCATTCTTCTGAATGTAGGTAGTCAGATTACAAAGTAGACACAGATTGCACCTCCTGCTACCGTATTATGGAAGGATTAAGGTATACATGTGAGGGACTGGGAATACTCTCATATCAGAAATTAAACTAAAGACAATTTATACCTCACGCAGTTTCGAATTCGCAGCCTTAGACTCCGCGAGTTTCTGCGCACCTGACCCAAGATCCTGAGCTGCGATACCAACAGACCTGGTCGTACTACTTGGTACGGTTGTCTAAAGTAATAAGAATTTAATAAAAATATTGCATTTTACATAAAATGAAGTGGCCCCGTGCAAACATTTTGCTCATTGTCACGGTGAAAGGTCACTGGATTGATTGACTGATTAGTGTTTTAGAACGCGTTAACTGTTACGGTCATTATTCCCGTAAGTGTGCAGTATGTTTAACGCTGGAGGTGCTAAAGGTATTCTCTCACTGGATGGCGGGAAATTGTTTTTTAATTTCCGTTTAAAAATTCCTAAAGTTGAAAATAAAGTATTTTGGGCTTATGACAACTAAGTTTGATCAGTATCGAATCTGTGTACCCGCAATCATTATTGCAATGTGCTACGGGTTACATCATCGCCACTTCTTGGCGTCAATGTATGTGAAGACACAGTTGTTTATTTTCCTCCCACCATGAAGATGGTCTCGTTCGTTTCAGGTCTTGCTCTTCATAAATTTAATGTTTTATTCCTAAATAAGGGTGACCTGTAATCCAATTTTCGACATCGTCGACTGTAGCCCGTACAAATACCTTGCAAAAGATACCATTCTTTTCTTAATCGGCTCAGAACTTCGGTTGGAAAAGGGATCTCTCCAATAGGAATAATATGTTTGACGATAAGCCTATAATGTTCTCTACAAAATTTAATCTCTGTATCTCAATGGCATTTGACTGGTTGGATGATGGAAGAATATTCATTTGGGAGAAAATTTTATGTATTGTTTAGGTGTTATTGTTCACAGAAGGACAGAAAGACTTCTTACTGAAACTCAATTTATCGTCATCACGAAGTCCCAAACGTGAATTTGTACTACAATACTAATTTCTGAGTAATTTACTACACACAAAGCAAGAAAAATCCACATGTACGATATCAGAGACCCACAAAAGAGTTTTCTATCAAACAATGGCATATGTTGCAGTAACATTTTGCACATTTCATTATACTATGTAGTAGAAAATGAGAAAATAATTTTTTAAGACTGGCAGACACAATGAAACCTACAATTGGGAGCAAAATAAGTCATAGTAATTTGTTTCGAAATAGTGAAAAAACGAAATAGTGGCGACTGATGAAGAATTGCAAACTCTAACAAATATAACGTCAGCAAGCCGCAAAACCGAAAAATGCGCATGCAGAAATAGGCGAGAATAGTGAGACTACGGAAACATGTGGTTAGAGATGTAAGTGGTAGGAGGGCACAGAGTGAATTATAAGTGGAAAATATTATAGGAAGCGAAAGTCAGGCAGAATCCACAAAAAAGAAAAATGAAGAATGAGATCGACGAGGGCAAACTGTGGAGCAGCAGGGATTACAAAAGTGTTGAATATTGCCTGGATGGTGACGACGGTAAAGATGGCGAAATTACAGAGTGAAGTTAGAGAAATTTGTGACAGAGATCGTTAAGACCAGCTACTGAGATCATTAAGCTATGAGATCTTAAGGCTACTGAGATCTTAAGGCTACTGAGATCATTAAGTCTGAGATCATTAAGAATTCTGAGACATTAGATTCTGAGACATTAGGAATGATGATGTTGATTATACAGTAGCAGAATGAGGGAGAAATATAGGGGTTGGCAGCGTGAGCATGAAGGGGAGTGGGAATGATATAACGCCGAGGATTCTGGCGATAAAACTTGCGATTGTGGGGCGAGTATGATGATGGTGTTGGCAAAGATAATTAACGTTGGTGCAATCGTTACAGAGTTCTCGGAAACACTGTCCTACTGAATTTGTACACAGCACTTCGTCAACGTTGTTGTTTCCCGCTTTTTGACAAGTTCATAGCTTAATTTTTTTACTGTTTTATTATTAATTCTTATTATTAATGACTCATTTTAAGATTTATATTATTTTGTAGACATACACTGTGTCGAAAGTTCTTTGAATTTCTACAGAGCCACAATAAATACATGTTTTAAATAATTGTAATGATACGAAATAACATGATTTTTAAATATTGTTAAAGCTGAATTATCAAAACTACCTGAACTTCAGATAAAGTGTACAAGATTGTGAAAACAATATGAGATAAGTATTTCGGGACTAACATTCATTAAGACACATATAAAGATGAGTGAATATTTAATGAAACATGAACAGAGGACTAAATGTCCACGGACCAAATTATTGAAACGGACTCTACAACTGTGAACAAAATAAAACGAACATTAAGACCTGGAAGCAATTGAAGCAAGGGACATCGGAGAACAACGATGGCGCGCATGTGAGGGCGACTAACACGATATAATGACGACGGCATCGTATGTGGCAAACCTAATGTGGGTCAGAGGATTTGACGATGGTGGTGGCGAGGACAGTGTCGGGAGAACGATGATTGCAGCTGCTAGCAGGCGGCCATGGGCCCGAGAGGGGACGGCTGCTGCAGCGACGTCAACGGTGACGGTGACGGTGACGGTGAGAGTGACGGTGAAGTTGACGCCGACGGTGACGGCGACGGTGACAGTGACAGTGACAGTGGCAGTGACAGTGACGCGACGGCGGTGACGGAAACGGCGACGGTGACAGTGGCGGTGATGGTGACTGACACGGCGGCGGTGACGGTGACGGCGACGGCGACAGCGATGGTGACGGTGACGACAACTGCCACGGCGACGACTACGGCGAAGGCGACAGCGACGGGGACAGCAACGGCCAGAGCGGCGGCGGCGGGAGCGTTGGTGGGGGCGTGGGCGACACGCAGTGAGGGTGATGGCGGGCGATCGATAAGGGGCCCCTCGCGGGCGGTGCTCCGCCCACGCCGGCCCTCTCCGCCGCACGGCGACGGGCGGAATCATGCAGGACGCCGCGTCCGGGCGCGGTGACCTTTATCTCGCGCGCGCATCGACAACGTTAAAATTTAATATTCTAATGCATATTAATGAACTGAAAAAGTGCCGCTGGAAGTGATGCGGGGTCACATTGCATAAGTTTTAATAAAAATTTATATTGCTGGCCCAGTTTATATTCGCGTTCCATTTCGAGTGTCGGGTTTTATTGAAGTATTTCACCTACATCCATACCACGGGGCATGCAGATAAAAACTGCACCTTCGATTTTTCGACCAAAACGACCAAACGACCAAAACGTTCGATAGTTTAAACTGTTTTATAATGCAATTGTGGAATGTTACTAATATAAATATGATAAAGTTCTAAAATACAATTAATTATTGAATAATTCTCTTCGCCAAACATTGTACAATTCATCTCAGCAATTATCTGTTGAAAATACAACATGAAATGAAACATTTATTTTTAAAGTTTCTCTTACTTATTTACTTTGTCTCACACAAATACAAATAACACACTTTTCAAATGCATCAGGATGAATGTTATGACTGCATGGTATACAGTATAAGCATTTCATTTTTTGCTTTAAGTAATTGTAGCAACATTTAGGTTGTCTGTAGTCAAAAGAGCTTTGTATAACTGCAAATTACGAACTTTTTATATCCTTGTGAGGAGGACTTGGCTTATTTGCCCATTAAGAGTGCCGTAACATTTCCACATTTACCTCTCCGAGTACAGTGCTCATTTTTGCTTTGCACTACGCTTGCTCATGAAGATAAAGATTAACAAGACGACATCACAAAAATTAGAGATACGAGTCAACTATGAAGAGAACCAAGTTCTCACCTATCCAACATTTTATGAGGGAATTTTGAGTTGTAACTGCATGAATTACAAGTGCTGGGTGATTTTGGTAATGTATGTTGTGTTCTGTTGATAGACAATGATAAATGACAACGATAATGATACTGACCTTTCATACTTGAAGCACTGAATTCTCTCTTTCGGAAATTGCAATACGTTATTCACGCCTTTAAATAGAAATGATTATGAATGTATCTGTGTACTTTATATTGATATTTTAGATAATATAAATACTGACGGAACAGTGTACATTGCGTTTTAACCAAGGTGTATCTTCACTCTACAATAAAAGACGTTAATTTTATGTATTACGGAGTATAAAAGTAGTATAACTTACCCTTAATCCGTAACACTAAGTAAAATATTAATGTAGCTACTCCACAAGTGATATGTATTTTTCATTAACACTACCGAAGTATCATTGCCTAGCCTTGTGTATTCAACGTTTGAACGAATTTGTCCTTTTGTAGTTAATTACAAATATAGACGTGGGCTTAGTTGCGATGATGTTAAAGACGGTAATGATCAAATGGTTCTTTATCGAGTAAGAATATTTGTTGTACAGACGGATACTCAACGTGAGGAAAATTGCTGAATTTATAGATCGCTTATATTGAACCGCACACATTAGTACAAGAAACTGAAAGCAAATATACAACCCACTACCTTATATGCAAAGAAAATTAGTGGTGTTAAAAAAGCATGCACTTAATCCCCCGTACTTTCACGCAAAATTACCCGAAAAGTACTTAAATTTTCTAAACTTTGTTCCTGACCTAATTTCAAAATATATCTAAAAAAAGCTATTTCATTAAGAGAAATATCTTTATCTTTAATATTTGGAACATGACTACGAAAAAAATGTGAACCTTTGTAATTTTCGAAAAATCAGTTTTCAACGAACGTTTGAGAGTTTTCAACGAACGTTTGAGAGTTTTCAACGAGCATTAGACCTTCATTCTTCTCTTAAACGTCCTTCACACTATCCAACAACGAAATTTAATCAAAATCGATTGAGCCGTTTTTTTTTAAATTTAGAAAATATCCCAAGGGCTTCATGTAAAGTACCTCTCAAAATTATAATATCCATTTCAATTCAAGATGCCGCGACATCAGCCAAATAGGGGAATATCAATTTTGGCGAAAAGCGGCTGAACGATTTAGCCGTTAGCGTTGTTCACAAACGACGGACAGACCACGTTTTGCCGTCACTCGACTTTTCGGTATCAAGAACCCACAAACATAGATTCTACGTACACAACGTGTTAGATGATTTTTTCTAAACTTAGCAACGGGATTTATTCACTTTCTTGTTACTAGGGCTCTGTAGTACGAGTTTTTCTACCGAAAATTCCGATTTTTCCACCAGCCTTACATAACGTAAGTAAGCGTTACTCTCTTGCTACTCTACGCTACTTACGCTACGCTACTTCTACGCTACGCTTACGCTACGCTACTTTGCGTAAGTAATAGCGAGAAAGTAAAAATCATGTAATTTGGTTGAGAAGGAAGCTGAAACAACTTTGTGAACGAAAAACTCGATTAACAAAAGAAAAACAATGAAATAAAAGTAAGATTCAAATTCAGTGTTAATAAACATTTCTTAAAAAAGAAAACAACTATTTGGTTGGTCACCACATCCACAATAGAGGTTATGCCACAGCTCATAGAGAACGTCGCGTCTCCGAGTGGTCGGCGCAGCGCGCCACCGGGTCGACGGCGTAGAACATCGATGGCCGCGCAATCGATGTGGGCGCGTGGCCGCGGGCGAACCGAACGCGAGCGCGCTAATGCAGTTCTTACGCGCCCCGCGGCCGCCGACATCGCCGGCGCTTGTCCTCGCAGATGGCGGTGACGCGACCGCGCCTCCGGCCAACGGTGAACGTAATGGGGATTCAAAGAAGAAGATACTGAAAAGATAAAGCACCCTATAATTAAGTTGGAGGTTTCTTTGAATTGTGATTGAAATTTAGTATCTTTCCTTCGATTTTTTTCTTCCTGGGGATTTTGCAGCTTCAGGGAATGTCGATTTCGACTGTCCGCGCCGATTACACAGTATGTCTCTCATGGGGGACAGAGTAACCTATTTACGTGTGTGCGCTGTTTCAGGACCACTAGTTTCATTAATAAGCGCTTTTATAAAATATGAGGGGGAAAAGATAGCTCTCCCCCACATTATGTAGTAGTATATATTGCAGAATATGATGATTAAACTTTTTTTGTAATTTTACAGCTTCAGGGAATGCCGATTTGGACTATTCGCATCGGGTACCCCTCATGGGGAAACATATTAATCATTTACACTAGACACTGACACACATGCGGGCTCCTCGGTCTGTGGTCAGCAGACTGACAAGGACCGACAACCCACATTGATGAAAAACAAGGGACAAACAACCATTCCCAAGGAGGGACTCGAACTCTCAACCCTTCAGATCGAGTCGCTGAATCGGCACACGTTCTAGCCACCTCGACCATCCAGGTCGACAATATCTTTCCCTCGATTATGGCTGTCATTTGTAGATTAATTTTGATCAAATAGGTTCGTTAAAGAAATTAAACCATAAATTGAAATTCACTGTTGTGGGAACTTGTTTTGCACAGATTCTTAGACAATGAGAAGAGAAAGGAACTCTTTTTTAAGCAGGAAGATGTACTTTCTTTGAAAACAAGGGATGAGGTAGCTTCTCGTAAATAATTTTCCAAGATTCGTGTAATTATAAGCGCTTTTTGTATATTTTGTAAAAGAGTTGATAATTATCTCCAAAGCATTTCATCTTTTAATAGAATCTTTTTATTTGTGAGCATTCATTAATTGAAAAGAGATTGCTGTAGTTTCCTTTTGATTTTCTTCATTTCTATAGATGATCGTCTTCCAAATGATAACACACGCTACAAGCACTACAAGCTAGGTCAAATATTAAAAGTAAATATTGATAAACATTCGTTTAACATGCGTCATAGTTATTTAAAGTGATAGGACAAGTAAAGAGAGACCGTTGCTACCTGCTATATTAAGTTGTAGACATTCAAAGAAGCGCGAATGTTGCAATACCGCACGCGATTAACTTGTAGTTAGTGATGTGTTCGAAGCTTGTTCCCTCATTCTCTGAAGAAACTTGCGCTTGACGTCAAGTTCAGTTTAGATATTTATTTTATTTATTTTACGTGAAAAACAGGTAAAACTGTGTGTGACGTGGTACGGGGAGATGTAATTCTGTGCACGTTTTCATAATTCTGTGATCCCTATCCTAAGCCATATACTACTTGAATTTTGAATACAGAAAGAAAATGAGCATTTTTTCCGAGGATTGTTAACAAAATCTTCATTTTGGTGTAATAAAATCTACTTTCAAGGGTAAATCAGCAATAAATTTGGGTTCTTTTCCATCATGTCTTTCGTGAAGGAATAATACATACTGCCGCGAAAGCATGGAGAACGATAATTTGAATAACTATCTCCAGTACAGCCATACAATTATTAGTGCCGCATACTTATGCAGGGGAGATATTCATTCTGTAGTTACAGCTCTCCAGTCGATCAGGCTGACTCTCATGAACGGACAATAATGTTGCTCTAGTGAGGGTTACTGTTTGTCAAGTACTTGTCTACATTCGTTTAGTGGAAGGTACGAATGCACAAGAAAGAAACGATATCTATTCGGACACATCAACTGACAGCAGTTATTTTGTTAACCTTTGTAGTTACCTTGTTCTACATATTACGAGACGCTTTCTTGCGTGCATTAAGAGCTTTGTTCTCGACGTTGGCTTGGGCTGATTTCACGGCGATCAACGAGTTTCCGGGAGCTTCCGGGCGTTTCCGGGTGCGGGCCGGGCGTATTCAAACGTGGGACTCCATTTTTCATTAGGTGGCCTTCGTTCACCCATTCCTCCTTCGGTTCTTGCTCTCGCTGCGTCCCTTACCGCGCTGCCCTCATGGGCATCTCCACCTCTGCATTAGTTCCTCTGCTCCCCACCCTGACTTCCACTCCCGATTAATTGATTACTAATGATCCCGGGCGCGTCAAGTAACGTGATTTGTCCCGTAAGTGTGGCGCATGTTTTTTGTCGTAGAGGGCGGTGGCCTTCCACCGCTGGATGGTGAGATCCGGCGCCAACTACTCTCTGCTAGCGGGATCTTCCACCAACGGGGCACCGCCCCAGCCAGGACAAGCTCTAAACTCCCGACCGGTCTCCCGGAATATGTGATAGTGTAGTGCATGTTAGGGTAAGTGTGTGTGTAAGGGGGAGAAGATAGGACAAGGAAGAGGAAGGAAAGATCGCGCGCGGTCCGTGGACCGATTGGTAGGGTACTGCTCCGGCATTCGCCTGGTATAACCTGACGATGATCAAAGAAACCGCGCAGAACTACCGATCAGAGCAACCGGCCACTAGAACTCTCCTCCAGATAGCGACAGCACTCAACCTCGTTATCCGGCGAGTATCGAAATTCCTGTCACGTGGAACCCCAGGACCCACCGGTCAGATGCACGCATGACATCAGTTGATGCCCTGAGCCACCTCTCCCGGCCTCCCACTCCCGTTCTCACCCTCCGTTCCGTCCTCGTCCACGCCCTGCCCCCGCCCCGCCTCCGTCCCTACTCGTTCGTTTCCTCTACTACGGCCGTTTCCTCGAATGAAGTCGCTTGCCCGACCCGGAACCGTGCACGGTCTTCTTTCCGGTCCAATTGTGTATTCATGGAGTGCGCGTAGCCTCCTCGCATTGCCTTCCCCATGCCCTTGTCCCATCGCTTTTGCCCCCACACCGCCGAGGCATAAATCCCCTTGCGCAGCTCTGTTTCTATTCGCTGCGTTCAATATGCAGGCAGATCTTTGTAGTTTCTTCTTCGTTCCGCCTCTTCATGGAGTGCGCGTAGCCTCCTCGCATTTCCTTCAGTCACAGTGTTCATAGGATTATGGCAAGCGCGCTGGACTTCTATTTTAGACGTTGCAGTTTAAATGTTCTGAAGAATTAAGCTGAAAATGGTATCCTCAGACTGTAGTCATCTTGTAAATAAGGGTTTTGAATTTATGTGCATAACAATTGAATGTATTCCTTGTGATGTTTAGATTATTTTGAGGTTAATATTACTTTAACACCAACTGATTTATTTATTTTCCTTCATTCACAGAAAGCAGACCACATTTACATTAGCTGTTTAAATTAAAACGAGAATTTTAAATTTTAGCTACGACCATTATAGTATTATACTTTGGTACATAATTCGAAAAACTAGAATATCAGAAACTCTTAAGGACAACATGAATGCTAAACAAAAAAATTCAAAAATGGATTTGCCTGGAATCGATATCTGGAAATAAATGTGCCATCAAAGCAATCCTTTGAATGCGATTAAAGTATCCGACTTCGTGATGCTTTTGTCAATATACAAATAACTTCATTATCTGCGTACGTCTTCTAGAATTCAGTGGGAAATATAGGTATATGATAAGATATATAATATTATACATAAACATCATACATAACAAAGGTTTGAACTGTATAATTGTACTAGAGATGTCGGCCCATATTTGGACTTAGAATTCTTATAATACGTGAGTAGCTCTATGTTTCGAGCGAGAAGGAGTGATAATAATTTATCATTCTATTGGCATTTGCAGGGTAACAAATAGTATTGATTTTAATGGGATGTAATTAAATACAAGAACTTTGAGTGATGATAATAAAATGCAGTTATAACGATCATTTAGTTTCGTTTAATGCGAGTAATTTTTGTAATTTCAATGTACGAGGGAAGAAATGTTTGGATAGAAATGTCAAATGCGTAGAATTATCGCTTTTATTAATACCAAAAGAAATAAAAAATTAATAATGGGCGCATTGGGAAACAACTTATTTACAATTTATTTATTACATTATCGTCAATGCATAACCATACGCACACTAAACAATTACACGATCTCCAAACTTCAGTATTTCAGTTTTACGTTAACCTGTTTTGAGAACTACCTACTCTTGTATATCGCAGCACTATCCACAGAATGTCTAGCTTTTTCATTAAAAAAATTATAACACGAGCGTTGCCTTAAAGTCACTCATCATCATTGCTTCTAAAACTCTTCAACAAATCGTTCGTCGCGTTCATAGTTTGAGAACCAATTATCATTTTAACACGATCGCGACCATTTACTTATTTCGTAAATATATTTTCTATTCTACGTATTTCTTGTATTGATAAATTATTGTGTCGATGAACGGCTGCGTTCAGTTTTCATTCACGGCGCTGTTGTCTTTCATTTTTCTGTGAACTGGATATGCACGGTTAAGTTCAACGTATGTTGACTTAGCAGAAGGATGCTGTGTTACGAATGGTAAGGCGACGTAGTGTTCCTTCGTCTCTGCGCGGATCGCTAGAGGCGCTGACCGACACGTCGTAGAGCATTTAACTCGGAGCTGCACTGCTGTGTATTCTGTAGTAGAACTCAGCTTGTAGAACTGGCGGCTGGTAGAAAACCCGCTGGCTGAACCCCTGTGGTAGAACGCCGCCGGTTTGCTTGCTTTGTTGAAACGCGAGAACATCACTCTCTCGCCAAGTTGTTTCTGCACAGACTGTTTCTACACAGGTTGTTAGCCCTCATTTAAATATCAGTGCATTATTGACCATATTTGACCGTGAGCGGTAGCTCAGTGCATCAACTCACAGCAGCGCCTCTGACCGTGAGGTCCTAGGTTCGAATCATGACGGCGGCAGGATTTTCGATACTAGCTTTTCAGCTAGGGCGAATTCAGTCGCTGTCTGGAGGAGAATTGTAGCGATCGGCTGTTCTGATCGGTAGTTTTCCGTGGTTTCTCAGATCAACACCAGGAGCTGATGGGTACTACTCCGAATGGCGGAGTAGTACCCTATCAAACGGGTTACGGAACGCGCGCGATCTGTCCTTCCTCTTCCTTGTCCTATCCTCTCCCCTTACACGCACACCTACACTAACATTCACTACACTTCCACATATTCCGGAAGACCGGTTGGGAGCTTGGAGCTTGTACCGGCTGGGGCGGTGCCCGCTGGTGGGAGAGTCCTGGTTAGGGGGAAATCCCACCAGCCGACGGTAGGTCGGCGCCGGATCTCGCCATCCAGCAGGGGAAGATCACCGCCATCTCTCGGGTAAAACATGCGCTACACGAACGGGATTAATGGTCAAAGCAGTTGATGTCCCCGGAAACACGAAGAAATCAACCAATCAATCAAAAACGAAATACTCAATCAGTCTCGGTAAGATCGCAACTCGGAACTACAGAGTACCCAGGAGATCCCGGTTGGGCAAAAGAGAGCTTCCGATCATTTTGAAGCGAGCGCTCTTCCGTCGCGGATTCGCGCAGCGTCCGCGCACGCGGCAACACCGCGCTCTGGGGCAGCGAGTGCGTGCGCGTGACTAACGCGGGGAGGGGATTAGCGCTGTCGCCCCTCGCCGCCCGCGCGGGCGATAAGCACGCGTTGATGAATTCCGCGAGGGGCCCCGGCGACGTGCTCCAAGCCTCGGGGGATGGAAGAGGGGCCCGGCCCCGCGCGGAGAAAGAGGCGGAGGGGGGGGGCTGCAGAAGAGGGTGGTCAGGAAGCCGGTGTGCTCGAGCGGGGCTGGACGAGGTCGGGTGTACCACATGCTCGGAGGTTGATGGGGATGACGTGGGTGGGTGTGGATGGTCAGTTTAGGCACAGCAAGTGGGCATGCGTAGAAGAGTTAGTTATGTGGACTGTGTGAGAGGGAGTGGGTGAGGACTGCCAAGCTCTGGCTGGAGTAGGTGAGCTGATAAAGGAATTGGGTTGGGATGGAAGACAGGGACGGGAGGTTGACGGAAGGTTGATGGGAGGTTGACAGGTGGTGTACAGGAGGTTGACGGGTGGTTAATGGAAGCTGATGGTGGTTAACGGGGATTGGAGAGATCTGACGAGCTGAGACTCTCATTGGTTGACGGAATGGATGAGAGCTGACAGTGGTAAGCGAAGTCTGACGCGGGCTGAGGGGGCTGACGGAAGCAGATGGGGCTGCCATAGGCTTATGTTTTCTGACGAGAGCTAGAGGGTTTCACGAATACGGTTAGTAAATAATGCGCCGCAACGGGCATATGTGTGTGTGTGTGAGAGAGAGAGAGCAAATCGGAGTCTCGTGTGGAGAGGGATTGGTGGCGAGGGTCCACGTGGTCATTGGAGCGAAACGAGGGCGTGTGCTGACGCAAGTGGCCGGGGACGAGCTAGGTCGTGGTGCGTCAGAAGTCGGGGAGAAGGAATTGGATGCGTCCACGAACAGGGGTGAGGCAACGCGTAGGAGGCTCTCCCATCCAGATATGGAAGGAATGATATATACTAGAAGAATGAACTACCTTGTTATTGATCACACTTCTGGTTTATCAAGACAGATTCATTTACAAATTAATTGAGATCTATGTCGTATTTTAGGCTGTACAAAATATTATAAAGAGATACTAGAGAAGTTTTACATTCCAGAATATAAAAAAGAGTATTGTAACTCTCTGCTATGCGACAAATAAATATCTGAGCAATGTCGTTTTTAAGCTTTTAAGTAACATCAAGAAGAAAGAAAACAATGAAAATACTACTGATCTGTGGGAGACGCGAGAGAGTGCAGATACTTTTAAATTCACATCTCGGAGAGAAAGCTGTTCAGGCTCGGCCTTTAATATTCTTCTTTGATATGTTTTACTTTAGAATTATAAGTTATTTTCTACTCAATCTTCGACTTTAAGTTTGAAAAAGCAGGGCGGGCTTCTTTCCCTGAAGTTTCTTACAGAAGTTACATGCGAAGAACGTGAAAACAAAAGGATATTTATTAATAACTTTTATTGAAATACGAGTAAGATGGAACTTTTCTAAAAAATCGTTCGAAGATAAAACTTTGTTATTTATCTGCCTTAATGAATTTTTGTTTACTCTTAGAAGATTTTAAAAATATACTCCAGGAATGAAAAATAAATATTACTTTCAGACAT
This sequence comes from Teleogryllus oceanicus, assembly GCA_964035755.1. NCBI lineage: Eukaryota > Metazoa > Arthropoda > Insecta > Orthoptera > Gryllidae > Teleogryllus > Teleogryllus oceanicus. The sequence goes on along the minus strand of CAXIVR010000005.1, from coordinate 126,913,860 downwards.
TGTAGGGAATTACTATTTCTTAATCAATTACTAAATTTAGGACTATCGATAATATTTTCTTGAGAAAATAATACTTCGGGAGCAAAATCAGCTTGCTTGATAATACAATTTTAATGAAATGATTCATGAATCAACTCCATCCCCGAAATTGAATAAAATGAAATCTATTAAAATGTAAAATGTTTATATACATTTATATATTTTTAATGAAAGAAGATACATATATTTTATTTATGTTGACTTTACAATTTAAAAAACAACGTTTTTTACAGTATTGATAACATCACGTTTGAAGTGAATGAAAACACTGATTTTCTGCATAACTAGTGCTTGCCATTAATAACAGCTTAGCTAGACTGCATGCAGGGCTGCCTTACTTCGTTTCACTATTACATCACATTTCTATGTGACGACCTGGCTCTCTTTGGTCCACAGACGAGGCGAGCTTGCCACAATGCCTAGGATCATGATGCGTTCCTTTGAGGATTAAATGATGGTGGCCTCTGCTGGAAATACTAAAAAAATAAAATTAATTTTAAAAAAAACAAACACAATGCATGTGTTTTCGCTCGCCTCCTACAACTGCCTACAACAACTGCCTTCTACAACTCCTAAATCTATAGAAGATAAAGATCTTTTTCTGAAAGAAATCTATTTTTCAAAAGCAGATCTTTAAATAAGGTCATACACAAATTCTTCAAAAATGTAAGTACTTACGTTTAATTTTGTGTGAAATATAGGCCTTTTAAAAAGATAATCCGAAAGTTTGGGCCTTTTTTTTCTTTATTTTTTTCTGTATAGAGCGAAGTAAGATTATGAAAATATCCAACTGAGAACCAATACCACCAGCTCCAGGAATGTATAATGCACTACATTCACAAGACTAACGACATAGCAACTCAAGCAAAAAATAACACAAAATAAAATAACCAAAATAAATAAAAATATGAAATAATCAAAAACGTAAAAAATAATTATCAATCAAGATTAATAGAGAGTTTTTGCACTTAACGCAAACGACTAACGTAAACAGTTATAAATAACGCAACTTCGAATCTTGTGCGAAGCTCAAAGAGAGAGGTTTTGGTCAAGGGTTACGATTACGCTTATAAAGGTGCCTATATCTAGTAGCAACAGTATTAAGATACACATAAGTTTGGCGCCTTTCCGATTTCGTTTTCTTCGATTTTTCCATTTTGTGTACTGTGGTTTCGATTTAGTACTTCCATTATTTAACTTCGTAATCATTTGTTTCCGGGAAAACAACATCGAGAAGCGATTGCCAAATGTGGCCAGGAATTCGCTTAATTTTATTCTCTGGTTTTGCTCCCTGCTGTGGAAGAATTAATAAGCATCTGTACTTGGGAATAATGATATGGTCGATGTAAGAAATGCAACTCTGTACGAAATTTTAGAACCACACCTAACTGAAATTATGAAGTCTGTGAAACTTTGAACATTGAATTGCTTCTTATTTTAAAGGCTTCCTCAACCACAATAAATTCCATACTCCTCTTCACTGGCTTTCATCCTTGAAAAGTGAAAGCCAATTATTCTTCCAATGACATTCAGACAGCGACTGAATTCAGCCTAGCTGAAAAGCTAGTGTCGAAAATCTTGCCGCTGTTAGGATTGGAACCTAGGACTTCGCGGTCAGAGCTGCAGCAGTAATATCAGTTGATGCATTGAGTACCGCTCTCGGTTTTCCATTGCATCTGTTCAGAATTGAACATTTCTTTAGTAAAGAAATAGTACAGTGACTCGCCCTCTGCGAGCGCCGCGCGACGCTAGCGCTCCCGGAAGCGCCACGGCGACTTGCGGCGATCGATCTGCGTTTGGGCGGCGCCGCCGCGCGGGTCCGCGCAGCGCCGGCCGGCAAACAAATCGGACGGCACTCGGGCAGCGGCCAGGGCGCCTCCCGCCGAAGGTAAATGGGATGTCCTTCCGCCTCAGCGGAGGCCCTCGCGAGGGACGCAGCGGGAATGGTCTTAGGTGGATGAAACGAGCGGGATGCGATTGGAGGAACAGGATCTACGTAGAGGCTCCCCCTCACGGAAATGTTATTGTTTCACCTGAAGGACAAGACGAAGCTTGGGAGTAGCAGTACTTTTCTTGTCAATTTATTGATTGATTTATTTTTTCGTGTTTCTGGGCGCGTCAACTGCTTCGGCCATTAGTCCCGTTAGTGTAGTGCATGTTTTTTCTCGGGAGATGGCGGTGATCTTCCCCCGCTGGATGGCGAGATCCGGCACCGATCTACCGTCGGCTAGTGGGGTTTCCCTAACCACGACTCTCCCACCAGCGGGCACCGCCCCAGCCGGGACAATCTATAAGCTCCCGATCGGTCTTCCACAACATGTGGTAGTGTAGAGCATGTTAGTGTAAGTGTGTGTGTAATGGGAGAGGATAGGACACGGAATGGGAAGGACAGATCGCGCGCGCTCCGTGGCCTGTTTGGTAGGGTACTGCTCCGGCATTCGCCTGGCGTTGATCGGACAAACCACGGAAAACTACCGATCAGAGCAGCAGGCCGCTAGAATTCTCCTCCAGAAAGCGACTGAATTCAACCTAGCTGTATAGCTAGTGTCGAAAATCCTGCCGTCATCAGGACTCGAACCTAGGATCTCCCGGACAGAAGCGCTGTAGTGACATCAGTTGATACACTGAGCTACCGCTACCGGTTTTTCTTGTCAACAAACACAATTCCTTTCACTATGCAAACTCTGTTAACATGTATAATAAATAATAAGGCCAACAATGGTTTGTTTCTGTTCTTGAGCTCGACAGACCACTACGGGCCTTGGCTGGCCAGCAGAGTCCCAGCCTCTCGACCATGTGATAAGAGGTTCGTGTGGTTAGCACGAAGACATACCTTCACTACATATACTACTCTTCATAACCTTAGAAAGGACTCAACAATGCTCTATGCATAATCAGTATGGACAAATGCAAATCACTCTAAATAAATATCTCAACGAATCATAAACCCTTCATGATTCATAAGCAACCGACAACTCCATTTTGAGTTAAACATTAATACAATCAATTCCCATTTACTTCAAAACCTGCATTCCAATTTACGTTTCAAACTAGCCAAAACCTCAACATGCATAAGTATGAAAAACAGATTCTCCACTTGAAGTCTTTTATAACATTAGCTAACCAACATGCATAACCTCGAGTCTCCCTAGTGTACGCTATTCCATATTCAGATTAAGTTTGTTTAGAAGTAATACAAGACTGAAGAAAAATAACTGATCGATCTGTTTCATGAAAAAACCAATAAACATGTTTACTACATTAAAAAGAGTACTGGCCCTCTTTTCAATATCGTGTTTCAATCACGTACTACTTTTGAAAATATGTAGGCAGAGAACAATGTGTTGGAAAACTACGTACTAGGGAAAATGAGTTAGAAAAGTATAGCTAGTATGATGAGCAACAGCTCAAACAAGAACGTAAATAGTGGACGATTGTTAATCATGTCACAGTAATTGAACTACGCTTTATGTCGGATGCTAAATGAAAAAGAAAGATCAAAATATCAAGCGTTGCAAATTGAGATACACAGTTTTATGGATATCGGCTGCATTCAGTATACCGATCTACATGCTCTAAAATAACTGTGAACTATTTAAAGACAATGAAGTTTAAAACTTATCTAGCCTTCAAAACAATTTTCCCCCAAAAATAAAGAAACGAAGAAAATATAAAATGAAGAAACCTTTTGATTTTCTTGAGCTATAAGGTTTTTCTTTCCATGAACACTTACTACAAAATTCTGAATTAGAATGTGAGAAAATCTAATAAATGAAGACCCGTGAAGTTTTTTGGGGTACGGAGAAAAGTAGACATAGAAAAGAAATTCCCTTAAAAAATTTTTCTTATAAACACAATTCAAAAAGGAAAGAAAATGTTGAGATATTATGAAAGAATTTGTGATCTTACAACAATGTAATGAGACTAACGAACTATAATCTAAGAGAAGCAACAAACAATCCACTAATTGAAATCCCTCGAGACGACTGTTGTTCTAACTTAGAATTTCAGTGCATGAAGTTTTGGAGAAGAAAGAAACAGATATTTTTGAGGCCACATAAGACAACTTCGAAAAGAGGATCACAAAAGAATAAAAACTAAAGAAGAAGTAGGAAGCAAAAAACAAATAAATATAAAATGTTGCCTATAAAATTATAGTGAACGTAGAGTTAGGCAGTGCTTTAGCACACAAATAGAGAAATTGATGCAGGAAAAGGATTTTACTCTTAGTCCATTGTTGAAAAATAGACGCCGTCGGGGCGTAAGTACCCCCCTCCCCCTGCCTCATTTCGGTAGCTCGCTCCTTCCGTAGAGTACGCTGAAACGGGTCGCGGGGGCCAGGTTTTGTTCTTGGGCCGGGGCGGTAAGAAGGGAGATTTTATTTGCTTCCTTAAGAGAAGCGGGACGGAAGCGAGGAGGCGGGCGGCGCATTAGAGGGCAGTTGGGGTTTCCGGACGGGTAGCGAGCGGGCTCGTTAGTTCGGGGGCGCGTTACTTCCGCCCCGCCACTGGCCCCGCCCCTCACCCGGTTCGCCCCTCGCCAGCTCTCCCGCTGGAACATAGGCCTTGCCCACCCATGCGCCCTCCACGCTATCTCCACTTCGCCCACGCGCTCTCGGCACAATTTCCACTTCACCCACGCCCTCTGTGCATCTCCACTTCACCCACGCGCCCTCCATACGATCTTCACTTCGTCCACGCGCTCCACGCAATTTCCACTTCGTCCGCGCGCTGTGTAAGCAGCTATACCCACGCGCCCTCCCACAACCACCACTTCACCCACGCGCTCTCTACACAATGTGCATTTCGCCCACGCCCTCTCTGTGCATCTCCACTTCACCCACGCGCCTCCATGTAATCTAATCAAACCCACCAGCGGAGGTGGCTCAGAGCATCGATTGAAGTCACTGCAGTACCTCCGACCGGGAGGTTCCAGTCCCGGTGGTGACAGGTTTTTCGACACTAGCTTGGCAGCTAAATCGAATTCAGGCGCTGACTGGAAGATAATTCTGGTGGAGGGATGCTTTGATCTGCAGTTTCCAGTGGCGAACGCCGGAGCAGTACTCTACCCAATGGACACGCAGCGCGCTCGATCTTTCCTTCGTCTCCATTGACCTATTCTCTGCCCGTATTTACACGCAGTTACATTTACATGCACTCCATTATTCCTAATTTTAGATGACCAGTTGGGAGCACAGAGCTTGGGCAGTGCCCCTTTGGAAAGGTATACCTGATTAGGAAAAACGCTGCAAGCCAACGGGAAAGTCGGCGACTGATCTCGTCATTCAGTGGGAGAAGATCACAACAAGCGATAAAACATGCACTAGAATTTCGGGACCAATTGACGTAGTTGTTGACGCACCCGGAATCATTAATCAAACATTCCACGCAGTCAACAATCATTAATCTACGCAACCTTCACTTCGCTACAATGTGGGTTCTTTTCCCAACCATCGGAGACTGTCATGTCGCCGTTCCTATGACACACACTCCCTCATAATGTCGTGTCCACGATGCTGCCACCCAACACCATCACCCTCGTTTTCTTCTACTCGCCTGATTATTGCGTCCACCACGAGTCAGTCATAACTATTAATTCTGGTCCTTCGCATTACCGTTCCACTTTTCCTTCTCATCCGTATCACATCATCGTACGAATTGCCTCCACATACACACCTTTTCGCCATACCACCTTCCGTTTCCCAATGTCACCGGAGCGACAGTGCCGTTCACGGCTCCCACTCGTCTCAAACTTCCAGCTACAACCCACTCTCAGCCGTTTTCCCCCCCCCTTCCTTCCCCTCTGCCCACTCAGCCATCTCCCGTCATCTCACGTGCCTATCACCTCGCCGTTCCCGTTTCCTGTACGTCTCCAACCTCCACCGCATTCGTCGTCTCCTCTGCCATCAACTTACGCCACCTTCGCCGTCGGCTACGGCGCGCGCCCGTTACCCGACGCGAGCAAACGAGGCAGGCAGCGCGGACTTTACGACCGTTTTATGATTTGCGCCCCCCCCCTCCCCCGGCCGCATCCCACCCGATACTCGCGCTCGCCCCCACCCCCAACCCCGCGGCCCCCGGCCCAATCCCCACTCTCGCCCCAAACCCCTATCTTACATCCCACGCTCGCTCCGCCCCCATGCCGATTCCCGTGCCCGCACACCCACACGCTCAATCCCCACTTCCCGATCCCCACGCCCGAATCTCACTCCCGACCCCGCGCCGCCCAACCTTGCGCAAGGTTCCCGCCTCCCCCGCACACTCACCAACCCCACGCCCGCCTCACCACCATTCCCGCCTCCGGTCCCGTTATATTCTAAGGGTACGCTCGCCCCGCGATCCCGCTGCTATCACCACGTCCGGGTTCATCGCAAAGAATCGCTCGCGCCCTCACATGCCACGCTCCTCACCACATCTCCACGCCGGCCTACGCCACGCCCACTCCGCGTCCCTGCTCCCATCACCACACCCACGCCCGGGTCCTCTCCCGTCGGCGTCCCAGCTCTACAACATCCGCCTGCCTCCTCTTCGCACCCGCCCACCCTCGCCTCCGCCTCCCCCCAAACTGCCTCGCCCTCGTCTGCTCTTCGCGTCAGTGCCACGGGCGGCGCCACGAGATGCACCCAAACGGCCGATCCCCAGGCGACCACGGGCACTATCACTCTCGGATAGAGTGTATTAGCAATTCATTGCCTTCTTCTCTTGCGTGACTCGGGCTCGAAGTCGCATCTTCCAGATTTAAACATCGCGTGAAGCGAGGAGTGAGACACAAAATTGGAAATGGAGGTGACTGCCAGATTTTTGATGACGTAAAACACATACAAGTAGAGGATTACGAAAGTTTAATTCGACAAAAGAATTACCTTCTAGAGTAAAGGAAATATAACTATATTTAAGAGAATTAGGCTTTAATATTTAATAATTGTTTCGGAATAGACGTGCATCAAGAAAAGTCTTCAATTGTCTGGCAGTTCATGAACCTGACCTTGGACACGGCTTTTAAGAAATTGATAAACTAAATAATGGCAACATTATCCAATAATTCAATTTCAATGTTTCTCGTTTTAAGAAGTGTATTAAATAATCGAATCTTTTCTGTGAGATTGAATGTTCTTTTGACATGTTTTGAATAGAAATATGATTTTCGTGATAAAATATACGCACTACTAAAATAGGTTTCATTATTACAGTTATTACATAAATGATCCCGTTTTTCTTACCTTTCTTTTCCAATTCCATTTATTTATTTACCTGGGGTCTTCAACTCCTGGGGCCTGCTCACGTGGACACTGGCAAGGGCAAGACCGCCATTTGTGTAAAAGCAAGATTTTATCATTTTAGCGATTCAATATTTTATACCTCTACAATGAATTTTTAATCAGCATTTTATGCTCTGAAACGCAGCGGTTGAGCCAACACCAGCGGTGCGGTGCGGTACGCCGCGCTGAAAGAGTCACACATCAAGATCGACCACGAGAGCGCGCCACGTGGCGTCACCTGGGACTTCAAGCGGGTTTATGCGTCCGCTGCTGTAATTCAGCTGTCACCCGCGTGCCGCCTGGCTGCTGACGAGTTAAATCTCGCGATTCGGACCACATTGCCAAGTTCGGCTTAAACCTCCCTCGCGCATCCGGTCGAGTTATTACTCGGATGAGCAATTACAAGGCGGTTTCGGCGTCATTTCCGCTGCAAACGGCTCACCGCTGGATCGTAATAATTGGGGGTGCCAAAAAGACAACGGATTATCAGTAGCGGGTGTGTTTCGTGGTAATGGAGGAAGTGTCAGGTAATTACTAGAGAAATAATAATGGTTTATCTTTGTATTAAGGCCTATTAACGTTTCCATTTGACATATGTACTTGCCTGCATAATTTAGTCTAACTTCCTACCATAATTTTACAGAAATACCTGCCCAAAAAACTGCCAAGAATGAAAATCACACCGCGTTCATTACTAACTCTGTCCACGAATAATGAACAAGAAACGGATCGGTGAATATTTCCTAAATCTTTGAATATTTCTAGATTCGGAATTAATTATCATTTCCTTGGGTAATTTTAATGTCCGGACATCTCCAAGTAAAATCATCCCCCTAAGAAATATAAATCAAGTCAATAAGTCTAGTTCATAAAATCAGTAAGACCAAATGAATTTCAAAGACGAGAAAGTGTTTGGATTCACAGAAATCGTTTTATATTAGGCTATATTTAAAAGAATCTCTAACATTCCAAATACATTTTATATTTTGCTTACGTCACAGCTACGGTGGGCCAGGCGCGAGGCTCGAGAAGGTGGGCAATATTACATAAAAGCTCCGAAGCACAGGTCATACTCGCCTGTGCATACATCACAAAGCAGGAGGCAGGCAGGCTAATGTAACGGCGCACGCGATCCACGGGCAAGAACGCTGCCGGAATTACAAGGCGCGCGCTTCGGTATGAGGCGCCCGGCCCGGCTCTGCGCCCTCCGCCCCCCGCGCGCTCCCAGATGACGTCGGCCGCCCACCAGCGGAGGGGAGGGGCGTGGAGCGATGACGAATGGGCTCATTAGGGCACGCGGGGGTGGCTCGCTGTGGGGCGGACTGGCCGGGAGGGGGAGGGGGAGGGGAGGAGGAGGAGGGAGGGGGAGGAGGGGAGGAGGAGGGAAGGAGGAGGGGGAGGAGGAAGAGGAGGAAGGGTGAGTGGGAAGTGTGTGGGGAGGGTGGTGTTCGTGTTTGTGTGAGCGGGGGTGTATGTGTGGGTGAATGAGCGGAGGAAGGAGGTGGAATAGGTTGGTTGATTAGTGATTCCGGCTCTCAACTGGTAAGATCATTTTTATATATTATTATTATTATTATTATTATATTATTATTATTATTATTATTATTATTATTATTATTATCATCTTTATACACTTTAAATATAAATTGAGAAAATGTTTTATAATATCATGACTTATTTCATTATATCACTATACGTATTTAATGTCTATTCCCCCTCCAAAAAATAGAATCTATGAAAATTGTTCCATTTTTGTTGAAAGATAGAAGAGGAGGTGAATTTTGGGGTGATGACCTCTTCAAATATTTAGGTATATAAAACATTAATTCCACTTTCCTTAGTTCAAATATTAGAACTCATTTGAATTATTTTATCGCAGCAATGTGTCAAAATTTCCCTAGTAGGTTTTAAATTAACTTCCTTAACAGGGAAAATGTACAAAATAATCAATAATTGTTCATTTGAAATATTTTTATTTCATTTCGTGTACGAAAGGGTGCTCATCATCTTTCAGTGTACATAAAATGATATGGATTCTTCCAAAAACTCTCATTAATTTTCATCTATTTATTTTCCAAATTATATCACAGACACGTTTGCATAGTCGGTTTCCTGAAGAGCGGAATCGTCGCCAGATTACTCCACTTCGTTAGTTACTCGAAACCACACGTTGGCAGTGCACGTCGGAGCCACCCAATTGGAAGTAATTAGGTCGGAAGTCTCTGCTGTTTTCATTACCTTGTTCGCCCCGGTACAGGCGGATTACATTGGCTAAACCTTAACGTAAACGCCACGAAGGCCAACGCTGCTGACGCACAAACATGTGCGTCACAAGGGTTAGGGATGGCGCTGACAGGGGAACAAGTGAGGGACGAAATGCGAGATAAATAATTATTTAGATGAATAAACACGAAAGATATTCATCAATCATTGCGTTTTGATTTGCATACCATTCCACGACCTCACGGAACCATACTGTGATATTCGAAATCCCTATCCTATGTCAATGGTTGTTGTTCACGCCAATCGAACTGCGAGGGCGTGTGCATAGAATATGTATTTATTGGGTTGAAAACACTATTTTAATAGACACTTTCCATGTTGGTTTTGAAAATTATATTACCCCTGGAGCTAAGGACTATCAGGAGCGAGAATGGTAGATATAGTAGTTGCTTTGAAAGAAAAGCAATCAACATTGAAATATATAATAAATAGTACGACCCAATAAAAGGTAGTCGAGAGAAAGAAAAATAATTATATTCTGAATAATGAAAACCAAGTTATGAACATATTGATGTCCATAAAGAAAATGGTTCTGACCTAAATAGTTCGATTGGCTTGGCAACAACCACTGACATAGGCTAGAGATTTCGAATATCACGGTATGGTTCCGTGAGGTCGGGGAATGGTGTACAAAATTTAAAAAAAGGATGATTGATGAATACCTTCCGTGCATTCATCTAAATAATTGTTTATCTCGCTGATGACCCAAAGGTCAAGTACACGATTGCATGTTTATTGAAAGTGTGGTTCTAGACGAAAAATGGTAGAATCAAATATGGCCGTTTGAAACGTTTGGAAAAAATTCACGTATAATTTCTAACAGTTAACACAAAAGCGACAAATAAGTGACAAACGAAGGACGAGGAGGAGGTGGAGAATGAAGCGAAGAAGAATGAGGAAAAGGATGAAAAGAAGAATGTGATGAGTTATATAACGTAATAAACAGTGAATAAAATGAACTCATAAGGCTTCGAAAAAGGATTCCTAAGGTAGAAAGAGGACAGGAGAAGAATGTTAGGTACTAGATGACTCAACAAAAGTGCATTCATACCTCAAATATCCGAGAGTTTGCCAATAGGCTTTGCAACGCCTCCAACAAATTAAATAAACCATATTCCTACAATCAGAATAAAATTTCTTCCCTCTTCCTGGTGTAGCAACTTAAATAATTTAGAAATTTGCATCGACAATATTGTTAACTGAACTACACAAGTAGGGAATATCTGCAAGAAAATCTTTACAAGTACAAATTATCTCCACACTTCTCCACAAGCTTTAAATAGTTAGAGGGAACATTTTCTTCATTATTACTGTGCATATCTCCACATGACACTGGTTCAAACAGTAAATCATATTATGTGAACCATAATTCAAAACTAGAAAGTAGCAAATTTCAAAACTCAACTTGATGTCTAGATAAAAACAATGATATTATAATTTACATTAAACATCCTTATCACTTTCTAGAATACTGCTTACTCAATATAGAGAAAATATTGTAATACTGCGACGAAAACGGCGATTTTCAAAGGCAATGCCAGATTGCATTTTCCTTATAACACAAACCGAAACGTTATAAACTGAAATATCACTTAATATTATTTTTGCACGCATGCATCTACTGCAATTTTGCAAATGGAAATTCATTAATGTGGCTAGGCAGAAGAAAAGGTCTTATGACCTAAGCTTTGCCAGAAAGACAATTTATATTATTATTATTATTATTATTATTATTATTATTATTATTAGGGGATACTCCGGCAATTAAATTGCACGAGAAGTTAAAAACCAAATGCTTTCACTTGTCCAAATATTTATTTACCACATTCATGAATTCAGGCAGGAAAAGGAACGTATTTTATAGATAGTGTATCCTCTACTAGTCGACTGACATGGCCTGCTTTGCCCTGCTTTGCCCTGTTTCCTTTCTCTGCTTTCCCTGCCTTAAAACTGTACTGCCCAAACTCACCCTGTTCGTTGCCACCATCCTCGCCCTATGCTGCCTTCTCTGTCCTCAGTACTCCCTGCCATACCACCAGGTGAGACGTGATGTCAATATTTTAAATATATACATGTATATTCAAATTCTTGTTTATATAACATACACAAATATAAGCTACTCATGCAGTCATCAGGTACTTTCATCGTTTAAACAATACTTCATTTGCTAAGATTGATTGAGTGGTTCATCCGGAAAAGAGATGTTTACATAAGACGTTTTAGAAATAATATATATGTTGATTATTACTATTATTATTATACTTATTATTATTAAATATTATTAAAACTCGAACTATTTTACTCTGCGCTATCTTCTCTTAATCTTCTCAAATTAAATTTAAAATTCATACTGATATTGTAAATTGAAAATCGGACTGCCAAGTATTCGGCAATACTTCAAGGGAGTAAGTAATAGCAAAATGCTAAAAGCCACTCAGACTCAGATTATTTTCCCAACAGGTGCTGAAGGCCCTCAAACGTCCTTGTCAGATGAGCTCAACAATACCTGCAGAGCGTGCGGGAAGAACAATTACCTGCGAGGGCGTATTCAGAGAGTAAGCGCTTGAAATACGCGCGAGTCCCTCGGAATGGCCCTCTTCAACGAGAATCCCCAGTAATCAAGCCTTTTGTTTGTTGCCCCTTTCGCAAACAAAAACCCGCCCCGGTTTTGCAGTCTCGTGTAGATTGAAGTACTACCTGTCAAATACACTAGCCACCTCTAAAACAGAAAGCGAAGCGTTTTCATCTCAAGAATAAAGGTTCTTTTGCAACGAAACGTCCTATGAGACACCCTTTCATTAATTAGGTTGAGATTTTGCCAACAAGAAAACATCTATTAGTCTATGAAAATGAAACATTTAAAATACTTTGATAATTCATAAATAAAATGAAAAAATTAAACCATACTGTGCATCGTATTTACAGTTGTTACTCTCATTTTTATATCATATTTTGTTACTTGTAAAAACTTCTTTCTAACCTACAGATTTTATTGTATTTGATGAGGTAAACATATCTGTTCACAAAGTTAGTATACATAGAGTTAGAGTACATAGTGCCGTGGCGATCTCGGACGGAAGGATCGCGGGTTCGAGTCCTGCCTCGCGCATGGGTGTGTATGTCTGTATGTTTATGTCGTCCTTCATTCGATAAACCATCCCCCAGGACCAGCAACCCTGGAGGATAAAATTGGACTCAGCATAATGTTGATCCTCCCAAAAAGGAGTCACATACACTTGCCACGGAATAAACGGAATCGAGTCAGTAAGTGCAGACTGTCCGCGTGGTGCAGCGTAAAATAATAATAATAATAATAATAATAATAATAATAATAATAATAATAATAATAATAATAATGTATTTCTGCAAATGAGTTACGCAAGATGACAGCTAAGCAAAAATGGAGAGTTTCAAAAATAAAAATTGAAAGAACAATGCACTTTTTCTAGGCCATTTTCAAGCCGTGATGTCGCGACGGCCGGTTGCATTTTACGTTCCAATAAAACGCATATTTGCCACACTGGACATCAACACACTTGCGGTATCCTCTGCTCTACAGTCAGTTGAACGCGAGACATTCCGCATCAACACACACACGAGATAAAATGGACAAACAACTATGCCCAAGGTGGGACTCGAATCCGCGACCCTTCAGACTAAAGCGTTGAGTCGGTACACGCTCTTAGCCATCTCAGCCATTCCGGACGGTCAAAAACAATATTTAAAAAGATATTTAAACAAATATTTAAAAGGATAAATATTGCAACTAAATAAATAATAACCAAATAAAATAAAAACACTAATAGACTTGGTATAAAAATAGATAAAAAGGGACTATCTGTACTTCACATCAATCTCTTTACTTCCCTTCACTAATCATGATCAATAAATGATGGAAAGAGGCAGAGAAAACGCTAGAAAACTGTTTGAGAAAACCTGAGAGATCCTTCTTTAACTACCACAGATTTATTAGGGACTGGCTAGGGATCGAACCGGGACTCAATGTTTGTAAGGCGAATGCGCTAACAAATAATGACGTTTATAACCTGCCTTAAAACAGGCAAATATTATGTGAGGGGAGTATCAGAGCAAAACACTCCTTCTACAAACATACGAACACTTCATATAAAGATTCTGGACGTCGCTATCCTTCTTCGGAGCGAAACGACAATGAAACTAAATCTGAAACCCCGCGAAGCGGCTCAATTCAGAGGCAAAAATATTTCGGCGCACAGATCGCGAAAATCTCGCCCGGCGCCTCGCTGGCGCCATCGCGCCGTCAGCGTTATTTCAATTAGGCTTCCAGGGGGCGGGCGCGACTTACTGCCTGTTGCGTCGCGGCGACATCGCGAGATTCCGCGGCGGCGCGGGAGGCTAAGTTTTAATTAACTTACGGCGCGCGGAAGCTGAAATCCTTCTATATGCAAATACCACTGGCAGGGCGCATTCTGTGTAATTAATTACAATAAATTTGAAGCCCGCGTGTGGCGCTGTAATCCGAGTGGAGGCTTAGTGTCGCGCCCTGCCGGCGACATGACGGGATCACCTCCCCCCCCAACGCCGCGGCAGCTTGGCGGGAGCCCTCGGGGGGATTCGGAGCTCAACCCGATCCCTCCGTTTCTTCTCCTGGCAGCGTCTGACGTTGAAGTCTCCGCCTACGTGCCGCTACGTCACAAGTGTCGTTTGTTATGATGTTTCATCAAAGTGAAACTTGTATTTTATTACTGTTAATGATATATTATGTCAGAGTATTGTTGCTGCGTCTTAACTCACCCTTATTACTCCTCCGCCAAGCAGTGTCCGACTGGAAAACTTCCACAAAGTACCAAGGGTGTCTCAAACACTCTCACTCTCTCTCTCTCTCTTTCTCTTTCTCTCTCTCTCTGATTCTCTCTCTGATTCTCTCTCTGTCTCTTTCTCTGTCTTTCATTCTCTCTCTATCGCTCTGTCTCTCATTCTGTCTCTCTTTCTTTCTGGCGTTCTTCGTGTCATTCATCTCATTCCGTTCGTTTCGGGGAATTCAATAATAGAAATGATGTTTGATATGAGGTTCCGCTCAGTAAAAATCGGTTAATTACTTTTTGATAGCTCAAGAGGTCAATGGTTTAAATAAAGTTATTTAGTAGTCACGACAGATTCTTTGTAAGGGGCAATCTTTGGAAAAAAGGGATTGTAGAGAGTTTTGTAGAAAAATCAATGCTACAACTATGCAGATAGAGAGGTTACAAATTGAAAAACATTACGCACTTTCAAAATAGTGTTTTACAAAAGTAAAGTATTTCATTAATTACATTTATTTACGAGTATGTAATATTAGCTGACATTCTACCTGAATATTATCATTGAGATGCTTTAATTGAAATACGTTACTTAAAAATAATATATTGAAAGGATACAAACAGGAATGAAACAAAGGGAATGGAATCTTCAGAAAAAATAACAAATCAGACAATGGTGAGTGGCAACTCTAGAAAGCAGGAAAGAGCACAATTCTTATTTTTTTAAATCAATACTTCTTATACTCAAATTAAGTTCTTACAATAAAATGCATACCTGCCCAGTAGCTAATCTCTAATTGCGACTACCTTCAATAAGCAGATTAACGCGCTTTACTTTTCCACATGATTCTAAACATCACAAAATAGCACGTTTACATTTCATTTACATCACACTTCCATACTAACATCGATATATCCATTATCATGATTACATACATTATAGCTGTCTCGCTTATGAAGCAAAATTTCTAGACGTTTGATTTACACACAATATCCATTACTGTGCTGAAAACCAGTTTGCACGATTCACAGTATTCAATGTTCTTTGCTTGACCTAGAGCAATTTTAATTTAATGCATTCCTAGAATACCAGTGGTATTCAAGGAATACCACTGGTATTCTAAGGTGATGGTCAAGGGTGGTGGTATTCTAGGGTGCTGGTCTAGGTATACCAGTGGCATACCTAGATCTCCAGAGGTATGAGAGTTATCACTTTGGCTTTCTAAAATCTATCCGGATGTGGGTAATGAAGTTTTAAAATTCTCAGTGGAAGGCTGGGGTAGTGGGAAATTCTCAGTATGCCATCACATTGTTGTGGAATGTAGAACGATAGCGAAATGCCTGGCAAAACCTCAAGCAGATCCCTTTCCTGTCAAATCTGAATATTCGTTCGTCCAGACAAAATTACAAGAAATGCTTGACAATATGACTGACACCGTTCTTGTATCTTTACGCTGTTTGGCGTTACTGGTAGGAGTCAAACAAACAAACAAACAAACAAACAAACGGTAGTACGGTCATTCCATTGGTGAGAAATCCAAAAAATGCCAAACAATTCAGCTCATGTCCGCGGTAGCCAATACACGTACATTAAAAATATTAGCAATTAGAAACATTTTAGTTCACTTTTTGTTTGTAACTTCATCCATTGTACTACGTTCTCGTATTCTTTCGTCTGCCTCTTGCCATCCATTCTGCTCCACCAGCACAGCCGCAGCGTCGGGGCTTCCGTCGGCGCGCAGGCCTTCGTCTAAGCCCCACGCGCAAACCCGCGCCTGAGCCCTCCTTCCGCCCCCCCCCGCCCCGCCCGCCCACCCCGCCTCATCCACCCCTCCCCGTCTCGCCCAGCCCTGCTCCGCCGCTCGCCCGGCTTCCGAGCCGTAAAGAGAAACAGCGGCGGCGGCGGCGCGGGGCGCGCCTAGACGGCCGTCTCGTAAACAAAGCAGCCCTCCGCCTCCGCCGCCGACACAGCGCGAGGGCCCGCCGCAACGCGAACCGAGGGACGCCCACCGCCACGCCGCTCCGTCGCCGCTGGAACTGTGGATGCTGTCGATCCAACCACCGTTCATGCCACCGCTATCTGTCAAAAGCGTCGTTCCATTTGTCTCGTGAGTTGTTCCAGTGGTCTTGCTGTCGATCCAACCACCGTTCATGCCACCGCTATCTGTCAAAAGCGTCGTTCCATTTGTCTCGTGAGTTGTTCCAGTGGTCTTCTCAGTGGCCTTTCGAGTGGTCGTCCCAGTGGTCGTCCCAGTGGCCGTCCCAGTTGTCGACCCAGTGGTCGTCCCAGTGGTCGTCCCAGTGGTCGTCCCAGTGGTCGTCCCAGTGGTCGTCCCTGTTGTCGTCCCTGTTGTCGTTCCAGTTGTCGTTCCAGTTGTCGTTCCAGTTGTCGTTCCAGTTGTCGTTCCAGTTGTCGTTCCAGTTGTCGTCCCAGTTGTTTTGCCGTCCAGTTGCCGTTCCAGTTGCCGTCCCAATTGCCGTTTCGGTTGCCTTTCCAAATACCGTCCTAGTAACGTCCTCTACACCATCGCTGCTGATGTTTCTTTCTAGTTTCTCGTCTTAGTTCGTTCCTCTATCTGTCACTCACTGTAACATGGCCATTACACGTGCTGTTATTAACACAGTTACCGTGTTTTCACCGTGATAAATCATCACCTCTCCGTTTCTCAATCCTTTTTTTTTTACCTATCCTCTGTTGCTCATAGAACACTAATTTTCACTCCTTCCCCTGGTTTCCAAACACTCTACTTTGCTCTTCGCCATACCATTTCTGTTCTATCTGCGACGCATTTTGCGGGATTTCATCGAAACTTCACTGTCCGAGTACGTTATCTTCTAATGCAACTCTTTCTGACGCACTTCAATTGTCCTGCCACCAATGCAACTATCGTTATCCTCACATTTTATCATTTGTAACTATTTTCCACGTATGTTATATTTCATACTTACATATTTTAAGTAAGACTCTCATGATTCCTGTATAATACATATCCCATGTGTTCTAATCTTCCTCCCAAGAAAGATTTACCTCTTCTGCACTTTTACTTTCACTTTACTCCCACAACAACTCCCCTATACAAATTCCATCCATAACATTTTTCTCTTTACCAACTCAGATGTTCTCACCCCTACCTGAAACACTGATCATCATTTCTACTTGCCCCAATGTCTACGTGTTTTTCGTTAATTTCACCGGTTACATTGCCTTTATCTTTCCTTCTTTCATCTTTCCTTCCTCTCTCTGGTTCTTTCGTCATCCCTTACTTACACACAACACACACACACTTTCAAGCAATACACTACAACACATGCCACGAGACCGGTCGGGAGCTTACAGCCTGTTCCAGCTGGAGTGCCCCACTGGTGGGAGAAACCTGGTTATAGAAACCTGCGCTAGCCGACGGTAGATCGGCGTCAGATCTCGCCATCCAGTGGGAGAGGACCACCGCCACCTCCCAAGCATACACTATATTTACGGGGCTAATGACCTTAGCCGTTGACGCGCCAGCAATCACAAAAAATTATTCCACCAATGATGGAGCAATAGGTAATGTGAGGTAGAATAAATGGGAGAACATCGAGAAAGCCTGACACTTATCATCTTTGTCCATCAAAAATTTCACATCGATCGTCCGGAATATGAACCCCGGTCCTCAGAGTTGGGAGACAAGTTGCCTGACGACTATACCAGACAGGTCCCGTCAGGTTGTGCACGTAATCAGAGGAAGAGTCAGTGATGAAATATTTGTAAGTTAATTACGATGGAGCGTGGATTGAGCCCATGACTTTTGTAACCAAGAACAATCACAGACCTCATGTTTCATTTTGTTTACTGCCTTCTCACTCCCTCCCGCCATCTCCACAGCCATCCGAGACCACTTTTCCCTTCCCTTTCCGTCATGTCCCCCAGTTCCAGCGTCTCCGGTGTTTCTTTCGCCCCCATCGTCTTCGCCCGGAGCCTCTCCGGAGGCGGAAGCTAGCAAAAGAAAAAAAAATCCGGGTGACGCTAAATTATGGAGCATAATAATGAGCCCCGTGACTCAGATTCGCGGAAAACTGTCAGAAACTTAGAGCGCGGGAGACGCGAGATATTAAGGCGGAGTCGAGTTCCTCGGCGGGACGCCGCTTCTTAAACGCGGCCGCTGCCTCGACGCGACGTACGGCTGCTTGCCTGCCGTAAACCTCCGCAAGCAGTCTCAGACCTTAGGGGAACCCCCGCACGGACGGGAGGGAGGTACGGGAGAAAATGGGAAAAGGTCGCGAGGTTTACAAAAGCGAAAACGGAGAAGTGAGGTAAGAATAAGGAGTTATGGAAATATCGGTAGTAAAGGGGAATAGAATAGACGTGGAAGAAGAGAGGATGTAACGTTACAGATACAATTTAACAATATTTCGTTCGTCATGTGTATACTACAATAGCAACGTTTTTTGTTTATCAGACGAGAGACAAGAGAGAGAATTTGCTTAGTCAATGATGAATCGTGAAAAATATTAAGAGGCTAAAATGGAATAATATTGGAAAAAAGATTTTGAATGTATTGGTAAATGTATGAAGTACATATACTTGTAATAAACGTTGTGAAAGCAAATTTCCTGATGTTATATTGAATGTACTTTGAATGCTCAAGTATTGACAAAAACGTTTCAAGGAGATCTTTTGAGGTACAAAATGAGTGCAACTTGAATATTGTGACACATTAAGGGGACTGAGAGTACAGGAAAAATTTAAACCAACTCAATCGAAACGTCGCATTTTCGATAATGCAGAAGCTCAGCCAGAAATTTGCAAGAAATCGTTGCGTATCGAGTAGTTCAGGACAATAAAGATGATATCTTTCTGGGACCCCATAGAGTAAGGTGTCCATTGAACAGTAGTGCACAAAGAGGGGTTTTATAAGATTATCGGGAGCGAGTCGTTTTTCGTCCAGGAAAAGTTAGTTCTATTTGATTAAAAAGAGTTAACTAAATTTATACATACGGAAAATTACTGCAAATTCTGATAGTGTTATTCCGCCGAGAACAAAATAACCCGATGATCGAAATGATTAACGAAATGAGAAGATCGAAACAGGCAACGAAAGGAAATTGTGGTCTTCGAAAACAGAAGTGTGAAAATGTGTAAAAATGATTAAAGTTTGGTAATAGTTACAATACTGAAGACGGAAAGAAGAGAAGAAAAGGTTGGAAGAAAGAAACTCAAAGCAGGGTAAACTGGTTTTACATGTTTTTAAAAGAATCCTCCCATAAAATGTAGCCCATTTTCAGTGACATTGAAAATTGACTTATTTTTTACATATAGGAGAAATTTGCCAAATCTGGACTATGGTCTAAATTGAACCGGTCACGTATTCCTATCATAAGAGAATGTGAATCATACACATAGGTCTAATGCTTGTGAAAACTTTAATGGGATTGTGTGTTAATTTTCAATGAATAGCAGTCATTATAATCAGTAAGTTTAATGGTACAGTTTTAGAAGTGTCTAATACTTTTGCGCTGCACAGATATTGTGGGCAGAGGGAGTATGTAATTGTAACTTTTATGTTAAACGCTACAAATAAACTTTGTTGGTTTCCCAATAGGGATGGGAAAACTAATGTTACCATAGCAGTAGTGGTACAGGTTTATGTTTTCAATAGTGGTACGGCTTCCTTATATTTGCAGGAGTTGCCGATATTGGATCGCAGATGGTTGCCTTTATTGAACTGGTCCATCTTTATAGGTTAGGATCATTATTCTATATTTTTGTGCCAAAAGAAATAAATGGAATGGAATGAATGTAAGCCAAATACATGATATTGAGTGGAATCCGATATCTTGGCTATTGAAACAAAAAATAGTTATAGAAACATTTGACAACAAGGTAATAAAACCTACAAGGTAATAAAAATACTATTAACAATTTATCTTAAAGCCCCAAGATATCATGTATTGGAAGAAGTCAAAAAGACTTTACGAACAGTCCATCCAAACAGCAACCTAGGACAATCCAAAAAGTAATACAGGATATTTCAAGAGAATAACAATAAAAGTAAGTTCTTAAAGCGCCCAAATACCTATAAAAATACCTATAAAATACCTATCTTGGCCTATAAATACCTTGGCATTCTCCTGGATTGTAAATTGGGATGGAAGAAACAAACGAACTATGTAGTGGGTAAAGCTTGGAGGTCTTTGCATTTCGTCATGAGAAATCTTAAAAAATGTAATACGAAAGCAAAGGAAATTGCGTATACCTCGCTTGTTAGGCCGGTAATGGAATACGGAGCTAGTTGTTGGAATCCGTACAGAATAGGACTTAAAAAGAGCTTAGAGAGGATACAAAACAGAGCGGCAAAATATACATTTCGGAAGAACACGCCTGCTCATTGGGAATCATTTGAACGCTGGAGGATGCGGGCACGACTTTGCGCGCTGTATAAATCTTACGTTGGTTGCTCCGCATGGCAGGAAATACGGAGAAGGTTAGATAAACCAGATTATTTAAATAGATTTGATCACAAATATAAAATTAGAACAAGAATACAAAGAACGGACGTAGGGAAATTCGCCTTTGTAAACAGAACTATAGTAGATTGGAACGATTTGCCGGCGGCAGTTTTGAGCCCTTCCTTGCTCAGCGCGAGGTTTTAGAAACAAAATATAGGAAATTAGTCAATTGGGTGAAAACGTATAGTGAAGTGAAGTGAAAGGTGCGATTATGCGTAGTCTACAGTAAAAGTAATAAACAATTAATATTTAGATAAAGTTATATGCAGGGCAGTGAAGTGAAGTGAAGTGATTTCATTTGAAGTGATGTGAGGGTTCCTTCGTCTATGTATACATGCGTATATGTTTGTATGTATGTATATTTCTGTAATATGTAAGTTTATTCATTTATATGTTAGTGTATATGCATTTTAATGTTTAGTATAGTAATATGTATGTTTATTCATTTATATGTTAGTGTATATGCATTTTAATGTTTAGTATAGGAATTTAAATGCCATCTGCATATATAAGAAATGAAAAAGTCAATTTGTTTGTTTATATTTATTTTTATATATTATTATGTTATTTGTAATTGTTATTTTGCATTCTGCCACGGGCATCATCTGCCCAATTGTAGAATAAATTTCTATCTATCTATCTATCTATCTATCTATCTATCTATCTATCTATCTACCTACCTATCTATCTATCTAAGTTTCCGTTCACAAGAACGGAAAGAACATAGCGATGAAGTTGATTCTACCTGGTTATTTACCATAAAGAGAAATAAAACAAAATAATTATGATAGTGTGTCTGGTATGCATATTTTAGGTTCACACTCGACGTGTTAACATGGGATATATTCTTAAGAAATGTATCTGAATAAGTTACATAGATATAATATAATGTTACTTGCAACTGTGCAGGCTCTTTACTTTTTTGTAGTCTATTAGGTTTTCATGAAATAAAAAGTGCAGCACTTATTGATTTAAGGTAGTTTTCATTAACTTAGAATATTTCAAACCTGGTATGCAAGTTCAATTTAAAATGTCAAATTGATGGCCTGTAGATGTAGTCTTCATCATTAGAATAAAAATTATTTAATAAAATATTATATTGTCGATTATATTTTCCCAAGAAAACTGTAATTTGTTTCAACGACTGAACAATAAGACACTTTATTTTGACATATAAGTACGGAATATGCAATGTAATAAACAGTGTAAGAGAAAGTATGAAATGCTTCGGAAAAATTTGTAAAATTCTCACTTTGGAGTTCCCTTATGCCAAAAAAAAAACGTTGGATTTAAAAATTCCTGCCTGTCTTCCTAGTGTACACGTACGTACTAGTGTTTTGATAAAACACTATAAATACTACAAGAACATTAACTTAACCATTGAAAATACTACATTCTACATTGGAAATAATATATTCAACAACAGTTTGAATAGTGTTAATTAATTTTAAGAAATTTGTTCATTAATGAGTTCTGATGATAGATTTTAATGCCGAGAAGTAACATTCTTTGCATTATTGTTATGGAAACGAATGGTTTCAACATCATTCAGATACATAGATTCAAAGGTGCAGAGCACCTTTGCGGGAGGCGGGGCGAGGGCGGGAGGGCGGGGCGAAGGGCGGGCGAGCAGGGCGGGGGCGAGGAGGCGGGGCGAGGCGGCGAGGCGGGCGAGGGCGGGGCGAGGGCGGGGCGAGGGCGGGGCGAGGGCGGGGCGAGGGCGGGCGAGGGCGGGGCGAGGGCGGGGCGAGGGCGGGGCGAGGGCGGGGCGAGGGCGGGGCGAGGGCGGGGCGAGGGCGGGGCGAGGGCGGGGCGAGGGCGGGGCGAGGGCGGGGCGAGGGCGGGGCGAGGGCGGGGCGAGGGCGGGGCGAGGGCGGGGCGAGGGCGGGGCGAGGGCGGGGCGAGGGCGGGGCGAGGGCGGGGCGAGGGCGGGGCGAGGGCGGGGCGAGGGCGGGGCGAGGGCGGGGCGAGGGCGGGGCGAGGGCGGGGCGAGGGGCGGGGCGAGGGCGGGCGAGGGCGGGGTGAGGGCGGCAAGGACAGCGATGGCGTCGAGGTGGCTGAGGTGTGTTTTCGTGGAGAAGCAACTCTCTTCCGGCTCCATCAGCTGACCCTTCGCACCCCAGGTGAGTAAAGGGCCTCCAGTGCCCTTCACAATTTATGCTTTTTAAAATATGCAGCCTGGGGACAGGGTTGCAGACAGAAGGGCCGCATACAACGCATTCACACATCCCGAATGCATAGCCTGAGGGACGAAGCTCCGAGGCGCTCGTATAGTCTGCTCTGGGAGAAATGTGTCTGCCAAGAACAAATTTTTAGATTTTTCAATTGCATATTATATGTACTTAAGTTACATGTGTTGTTTGCCAAATGAAATATATTAAACACAATCTTCTATAGAGGAGATACTCCTGTCTTCCTTTTATTACTTCGTTTCCTTTTATTACTTCGTCTTTCCAACGACATATTTCTACTTCGGTTTGTAAATAAATACTATTCGATTTAGTATCTGTCTTTACTTGTATTAAACGTCATAAAATGACCGCAAAGTGGTTGAAAAAATAGTGTGTTAATATACAAAATGTAAATGATGAGAAATGTTATTAAATTCTTAATGAAAATAAGTAATTTTCCCTTTCTCACCTTGTTTCTCCTCTCCCTAGCACACTCTTTATTATCATCCTATCAAGTTCAATCCATTTTGTCACTCACGAAAACCTTTGTTTTAAATTTTCGAATTTGACATATGCCGCTACAGGTCAATATTCGCCTCTTCTCATCTGCGAAAAAATCACTGGTGAAGATTAAAGAAGAGAGCGCTGTGTTGGGCTTATCAAGTTTATTGTTCTTAACCCAAGCATTACCAGGGGATGGGGCTCGGGGGCCTGTCGCTGATTTTGTGTTACTTTTCTTACAGACTGGTAGATTCGTGGGATTCCTTTTAATACTGACATACTAATAATAATAATTAAAAATATGCAACGGAGGTTTGGAAGTCACGACCTTTATATGGTCCTACAATTATATAAATTCTTGTTGATGGATTTTAAATATAAGACATCATTACAAGATGGTTCAACATGACTTCCTTATGATGAGAGTAACCTTATCTCGAAACGTTACCACGAAATAAAATAAATAACTTTAGTTATAATTGATTTTCAATATGAAACGGGACCCTACAATCCGACAAATCTACGATGGTCAATCACAAAATTCAATACAATTTTTTATAGGTTTAAATGTTTTAGGAATCTAATAATCATTAAAAGTGTTATAAAAGCGTCTTTGGCAGTGAAAATAATGAATTTGGTACTATTCCCTCGAAAACTTAATATGCAGAAAATATATTGTCCAGGAACATTTTAGAAATATTTGTAGTATTTTATGCCTGTATAATCTAGTTTAAACATTATTAAGTTATGAAGATACACAGTCCTCTACTTGACATAAAAATGTAATAGATTCTTGTCCTGCAATATAAATCTTAATGCAAGGAAATCGATATTTTGTTCATGAAAAGAAACACAAATTGAATAATGTTTTAATAATTTCGAATAAATGCAAATATATTATTAATTTACCAATGTGCTAATTTATCAAAATCATCAACACCATCAATAAAATTCAAATTTAAAAGATGGACTTTGGAGGCCCCCCTCCCTCCTTGGTAATACACAGAAACTTTTAAATCTTCGTATTGCTAAGGTTAAGATATAATTTCCGTCGCCCGCCTGATATTTATCGAACGAAAGCATGAAAATGATCAGTGTAAGAGTTCTCTGGAATTCTCACAAAGGTAAAGGCGTCATAAAACCCAGTATTTAGCTGACACCAAATGTTACAAGTGATCTTAGGGCGTTGGAACTAGTACCTCTACATCTTCGAAACTTTATGTAGAGACTTGCAAATTCATACACTACGCCCTCAGTAACTCGCTAATCTATCACTTTCTCCTATCTTATCCTACATTATTTATCCCGTTTTTTCTCCTCAACGTCCTCCGAATTCCATTTCTTGTTCCCTCAACATCTCAACCACCTACATTAACTTTGTTTTATTCACCTGCCCTCGTTTCTTCTCACTTCTCAACTTTCCTTCGTTACTTTCTCATATACGTACGTATATACGGAGTAATATACGTAGTGTAGATAAAGTTATGTTATGCTGCCTGAAGAAACGGCGAATTTTTTGCAGAAAAAAGTTCATTCCCGGGTCCTCATAACGAGAATGTAGATAAATCCAGTTGCTAAATTAAGAGAAAAAGATCTTCTAACACGTGGTGTAGCCGAATCCCGGTTCGATGGGTCCTTGATGTCGAAAAAACAACTGAAAGTAAAATGTCCGTCTGTCCGTCCGTCTGCTTGTCCGTCCATCTGTGAACACCACTAGCGGCTAAATAATTCGTACGATAACTTCGAAATTAAAGAATCCCATGTCTATCTGGCACTAGTTAAAGCTTAGAAATTTTGAAAAACATTCTTTAAAATTTGGGGGCTCCTCAACATTTTTCAAAATTTTTACCAATCTGCCTCCAAATTTTTTCTTTAAATTTCTTGTAATGATAGAGTAATATAAACTTATAAAGGTGGCATAGATCCCATTTTCACTGTTAACTCTGAATTTTCGAAAATTGCAAAAGTTTGAATTTTTCGGTGTCTTCCTAAAACTATAAAATTGATGACAGATTTTTCCTACAAATTAAATTTGCTGTTCATAATTCCGCATTTTCAGAAATACTCAAACGCCATTTTCTCAAAAGTTATTCCAACTTTGTTCTTCAAACTTTTCCAAAGGATAGAGCTAATTGCTTGTTTAATATGACGTATTTGTGTATTCTTTTGGTTTTTCAAAAATTACACAAATGTAATTTTTTCAAAACATCTCTCACTCATTAATATGAACTTTTCCAACTATTTGTATACATTACGGCATTTGTAAGTGAAAGTGTTTGAAATGACTACAAATAAAGATTTTCGAAAACTCAATAGATTCCTGTGAAAAAGAGCTTCAAATTTTGCAATTACAGTAACGCTCGATCGCTATTTTCTGAAAAACTTCAAATTTTTCAATGAAAATTTCGATTTGGGACGAGGTTTAACTCTTCCTTAATATTCTTGAAGTAATAATTCGGTTCTCCTATTAGGAAACCGAAAAGTTGAGAAAATGTCAAGAAATGTACTTTTGGGAGACGATAGATGGCAGCTGGCAAGAGGATGGGGCAAAACAGTAAAACAGTACCCACCAAGGAAATCTTTACTGCGAAAAAGTATGTGCCATCCTGTAGCACCACTAGTTCCTTTCAGTGACCGCTTCGCTTCCGACTCGGGGCCGCCTCAGCCCGCTGGGTGGTCATCGCCCTACCCTTAATTACGCTGTTCAAATACGCGAGCGACTGGCACTCAGCGCTTCCGCTTGTCCGTGCATTATTCCGTCGCTCGCCGCACGCGCCGCGGCCGACTTCAGAATTAATTACTCCATTCCCCGGCGCAGCTCCCCCTCATTTAAATATCAAGAAAATTAAATTGAAATTTCGCCTCTCTGCACCGCAAAATTGTTGTCTGAAAATTAAAGGAACTCGACGGCCTCAGGAAGGTGGGCCACCTTCCTATTTTCCCTTGCCTGAAGACACAAGCGAAGAAAATTTGGCGTCTTCTTTGTGTAATTATGCTGCTGTAATTGGAACATTGTGTTTGTTACAATGAATCAGGTGTGAAAGGATTCTTGAAGACGTTTCAGGCAGTTTGGTGGTGCCGCCGTTGTTGTAGATTTGGATGGAAGAGGTCGTGTGGAAGGATTTGGATCCCGAGCTAAATTACATTCTTGCTACCACTTACACAGTAGAGCGGAAGTTATATAATGCTGCACTAAAAAATGGCGAATTTTCGGCAGAAAGACTCTTATTACAGGGCTCTGGTAACGAAAAAGTGGATAAATAAAGTTGATAAATTCAAAGAAAAATCCTGTAACACGTGGTGTATCCAGAATTCATGTTTGTGGGGACCTTGCGATGATCTTCATTTCAGGTAACGTAATCCAACAAGGCTTAACAAACTCTCAGAAACATAAACCCACTGAATCAAGTAGAATTTTCAGTAAGCTTCATATGATATTCCTCTTCTGTTCACGACAAGTTTGCCGTGAGTGCTGATAAAAAAAACTATTTACTAATAGAATAAAAAGAACAAACTGATGTGTAAGAAAGAAAATGACAAAAGTTGGGAAATTAGCCCTGAAATTTGAACCACAAAATATGCTGTGAAATTGTGGCTAGGAAAATCCTATTAGTATTCACTTTTATCGTTTTTTAGAGACTACGTGAACAACTTTTACTTGATATATACGAGTGTAAATTCACATTGTTCTTCTAAAAGAGTCTAAAATTATTTTTTTAAATTTAATAATCACAATAAATGTCTCTCATATAGGCAATTGTATAACAAATCTTTTATATTGGTGGCATAAAATTTAAATATAAAAGTACATGATAAATAACATCATGATATAACTTTCGTTTATCAATATAATTACATTATTTTATTATTTTAGAACTCATCTATGTTTCGAAACTTTCTTGCGGTACTTTTCCTCCCGCTCGACCCATTACATTTGAAAGGAAGATGCGAACACTGTGTTAACCACATCGCTGTAGATGGCTCGATTCTCTCTAACTGTTGTTGCCTTCTTAGCCTGATTGAAGGTACTTCATTGAGCTGAATGCCAATTGACTCATTCACTACAACACTCT
Organism: Teleogryllus oceanicus; assembly: GCA_964035755.1. Classification (NCBI taxonomy): domain Eukaryota; kingdom Metazoa; phylum Arthropoda; class Insecta; order Orthoptera; family Gryllidae; genus Teleogryllus; species Teleogryllus oceanicus. Next base: position 126,886,268 of record CAXIVR010000005.1, on the reverse strand, counting down.
TGGATTTCTTTTCCACACATTTCAACACATTCCTATGATTAAGTTGTCACAAGTAACAGTCTACATTGGTGTAAACATATTGATATTTTTCTTGTGAGAAGTATTTTACGTAACAGGTAGTTGTAACATTGAGTTTGTCAGAAAATTAATTATAGTAATTTTCTAATTATTATCGATTAATCCAATTAGCATAAAAAGTCTCTGTTTTTGATAATATTGACTGTTGATGGTTTTCTCAAAAGAGCCGTCACTCTGTTCACAAGGTTCTCGAAGCAACAATACTTGTAACTTAGAAGGCCAACTAAAAGATACTTCACAGAAGTATGTATTAATATAATGAGTATAACTTTTGTTTATTAGATCTTATGAAAAAGGTTATAGTAAATAAAGAAATAGAATCTACTAAAGATCAGAAAATATTTTCGCACATCTGAGGTCTTGACACTGTTTGTTTTTACCTCAGCCGCGTAGAAAATTGCGCGAGCGACGCTCGCAAGTTGTTATATTTTTATATATAAATATGTATTATGTTCGCAAAGAGTCAGAAACTTGAGCAACAATTCCCCAAACACCACGTAATCTGACATACAAATCAATTTTTCTATGTTACATGTAAAATTATGTCAGTGTGTCAAGTCTCTATTATCTACAAACATATAACAAGTTTGTCTCTTGGCTGTCCGGGACAAGCCGCGTCGATCTGCTCGTAGCTGACGTTTCGGCCAACATATTGTGGCCTTCCTCAGAGAGTACTGACTGATTACGCTCTGAGAAAGGCCACAATATGTTGGTCGAAACGTCAGCTACGAGCAGATCGACGCGGCTTGTCCTGGACAGCCAAGAGACATACTCCGGCCGCGGAAGCCTACGTAATCATATATAAAAATCTAATAAATACGTTATAATAACTATATTTAAAATCTAATAAATGCGTTAAAATAAAACTTCGATTGAAATTGTAGGCCAAGTGGCACTATCTTTATCTACCGAATTTCTACCTCCGCATGAAATGTAAAACAATGAAGTAGGAAGGGTGTGCCTCAGTCCTTTTTTGCCCTCAGGAATGTTCCATGGCGGTCGCCACGGGCGACATCGCCCTCGCATTAGGGCGTAGCCTTCCTGCGAGGCCTCGCCAACGCCACCTTTTCCTCCGCTTCGCCCGAGTTTTCAATCGCTCCAGGGTTTGCTTTCCTGCGGGCGTCGATACCTCGTTCTGTTCCCCGCCCTCCGCCTCACTCCACAAGTTCGGATGAACAAGTCAAAGTTCGATTTGTAAAGAATGGCGGCGCTTTCGATGTGCTTTGATCACCCTAAAAAAATTCAAACTTACTGCTGACTTGAGAAAGTAGATGGATCGTTTTAAGAATGATTAAGCTTTGTATACATGTTTGGCGGACCTTTTTTGGACGTTTTTACCTTGCCTTTTATTCTATGAAAATGAGGTTTTTGGTTATCACCACATGCGTCAACATCCATATTATATACGTCAACAGCCAGACCACGTTTTCCGAGTTTAAATGTATCTGCATGTTGCAAGAATATAAAAATAAATCTTCCTAATGAATAGACTAATCCAGAAATTTGGCGCCCGATTTATCTCCGATTGTGCAAACGGTGGATTGTATGGTTTCGTACAGTTACACCGTATGGCTACTTCGCATGGTTTACACCGATCAGAAGATATAAGAAGTAATAATATTTAAAAATGGACTGTTATTGTATATCTCTGAATATTTGATACTATTCCTTTTATTGATCATATAATGTTTTGGCACATTAGCAACATTTGACTTAAGAGGCATTTTCATTTTACTGGGACATTTAACTAACGCTCCCACATATTGTTCCAACTCGCACATATGGACTTTTTTGTGATAACTAGAATGCCTTTGAAACATCAGTCTATCAAGTCATATTTACGTTCAAAGGCACCAAGCATAATTGCTGAGCGAGAACCCTAGAAGTGAATGAACCCTTCTCGTGCCGCGAGAATCAAACATGCGTTCATTAAATCGGCGGTAGCTCCGAAAGCTGGATACGAGCGAGGGCAGGCACAAAGGCCTACCTCAATCGCTCGGCCCTGCGCCAAAGGGCGGGCAGAGCGAGGCAGCACCGCCAGATAGCCATCAGCACTCCGGCTCGCTCCGGTGGGCGCCGGCACGAACGTGTCCCTGCCCGCCGCCCACTGCCCGCCGCCCGTCAACCCACTGCTCACCGCCCTCAACCCATTGCTCGCCCCCTCACCCACCGCTCACCGCCCCTCAGCACTGTTTGCCGCCCTTCAACCGGCTGCTCGCTGCCCCACTCAAGCTCGCTGCCCCTCAACTCATTGTTCGCCATCCCTCAATCTACTGTTCGCTACCCATCAACCCACAGCTCACCACTACTCAACCCATTGTTCGCCGTGCCCCACCCCACCGCTCACCGCCCCTCAACACACTATGTCCTTCAATCCGCTGCTCGCCGCCTTCAATCCGCTGCTCGCCGCCCCTCACCTCAAACCACTGTCCGATGCCATTCAACTCATTGTTCCCCGTGCCTCAACCCACTGATCTCTGTCCCTGAACCCAGTATGCACCGCTCTTCCACCCACTGCTCCCCCCACCCGCTCCCCCGCTCTCATCTCCCCCACGGCTCGCCGACCCTCAACCTTCTGCTCACCGTCCCTCAACCCACCGCTCGTTGCGTGCTTCCGCCCATCGGCCTGTCAGCGCCTGCCTTCTGAGAACCCTGGCGGAAAGCGGGCGGGAAGCGAAGCTAGTGCTGGCACTGGCAGAGGCAAAGCATTGAATGTAATTGATGGAATATGAATGACAGACTGTGGGCAATGGTATTGCGAGAAGATAAATAGCCCATTGACATGCGAGATATGTGGCAAATAGTGTGAGACTGAGCAGCGATATTGTCATCGCCTTGGATTTACGTCTCAGCCATGATTATTCGCTATGCATATCCAATCTGCTGTGTAGAGAACTCATGGATACCGCAATCACCCCATGAAACACCTTTATTGCTAAAAACAATAGTTGAATTATTGTATGAATTTAGGTAGACGTTCCTGACTCATTGTATATTATTTAAAACTGTAGCAGTTGCAATGGGATAGATATATATGTTTGATCAGATCAAATCTGTTACGAGTGTTCAGGGTAACAGTAGTTAACGAAGGACTGTACTTCTGATGAATTTTATTTCTCTTTGCATGGGTCTGTAGGTAAACGCAAAGTTTGCAAAAATTTTAGAACCAAATAATTTTAATGAAACAGATTGAAAACGTGTCAAAATGAGAGCTGCAGAAAATGAGATGAAATTGGTTTCGTGTGCGACTACGTTGTACGATGACTATGTTAGTTGCAGTGATAACGGTAAAAATGGAGTGTTTGTAACGAGCACCAATTCTAAAAAAACAACATTCGCACTCTAAGTCTTTACTCAGTGGCGAATACTTGAAAGAAAATCAAACTTATAAATTTCAGAACCAATGTCGCACGCATTCCTGAAAGTGACAAGCGCATATATTGCGGCCGTACCAAGACGACGAACAACGTGACCGGGAGCGGTAGCTCAGCGCATCAACTGATGTCACTGCAGCGCATCTGACCGGGAGGTCCTAGGTTCCCACTCCCCACGGCGGCAGGATTTTCGACACTGGCTTCTCAGCTAGGTTGGTAGTTTTCCGAGGTTTCTCCGATCAACACCAGGCGAATGCCGGAGCAGTACCCTATCAAACGGGCCACGGACCGCGCGCGATCTGTCCTTCTCTTCCTTGTCCTGTCCTCTCCCCTTACACATACACTTACAATAACATGCACTACACTACCACATATTCCAGGAGACTGGTCGGAGCTTAGAGCTTGTCCGGCGGGGCGGTGCCCTGCTGGTGGGAGAGTCCTGGTTAAAGGAAACCCACTAGCCGACGGTAGGTCGGCGCCGGATCTCGCCATCCAGCGGGGAAAGATAACCTCCATATCACGAGAAAAACATGCACTACACTAACGGGACTAATGACCAAAGCAGTTGACGTGCCCGGAAACACGAAAAAATCAATCAATCAATCAAACATGAAATGAAGAAATGCAAATTTATTTACAAATTTTGTCTTACCAGGTTAATTCAGGAAAGAATAGAAAAAGTCATCATTTACATATTTACACACCTACTTTCCTTGCAACTTTATCTCAATGTATCAATCAATAGTGAAACCGAATGAAGTAGAATCCTAGTCTCTAAGAGAGCACTTCGCGAATAAACGCATTGGAGCCAGATTCCCTGAGATGGCGAACTGCAGTGGCACGAGTGCCTCAATCCCTTCACTATAACGCGAGAGTGGCGCTCAAGCGTGTATGTGATCAATTACGCAACGGGTCGTGGATGCAGATAAGCGCTTGGTCAAAACATATCAAGCGTGCCTCCGACTCGGGCAGTACTGTTACAAAACAATACGTGACATATAGAATTTTTCTGCTTCGAACATTTCAGTGTTTAGTAGTAATATTATTATCTAATTAACGTGTTCGATCATTGCATTCAAACTACATTTAAGTGCACAGTTGGGGTCTTGTGACATTAGGGAAAGGAAATGAAGGTAGTTTTAAAGTTTCTGGCACGAGGCGGCAGCAGTCGAAGGCCGACGAGTAAATGTTGCCAAAGGATGGCGACAATGGAAAACGTCGGTACCTGAGGGTGGTTAGGAAAGGATAGTGGGTGGTAGAGTGGAAGGTGGCGGGTGAAGTTTAACGGTTGATGGCGGGTGACGGGTGGCGGTGACGGGTGGCGGTGACGGGTGGCGGTGACGGGTGGCGGGTGACGGGTGGCGGTGACGGTGGCGGGTGACGGTGGCGGTGACGGGTGGTGGGTGACGGTGGCGGGTGACGGGTGGCGGTGACGGGTGGCGGGTGACGGGTGGCGGTGACGGGTGGCGGTTACGGTGGCGGTGACGGTGGCGGTGACGGGTGACGGGTGGCGGTCGAAGAGTGGCGGGTGAAGAGTGGTGGGTAGAGGGTGGTAGGTAAAGGGTGGTGGGTAAAGGGCGGTGGGTGAAGCGTGGCGGGTGAAGTGTGGCAGATGAAGGAGGAAGGGTGAAAGGTGGCGAGTGAAAGGTGGTTGTTGAAGAGGCGGGGTGGAAGCAAGACGGAAAGGAGGCAGTAGGCGGGGGAAAAGAGCGATTGGCGAAACGCGATGATCTACGATCAATAACTCATTGTCAGAGATGATCCATAAAAAATGGTTATAGGCCAAAGCGATGAACAAACAACGATGGGAAAATAGAAATAAGCAAAAGACGATGAGTGAAAAGCAATTAATAAAGAAAAGGGCAAATGGTTGAAGAAAGGAGCAAAAAAAGATAGAGGCGATGGGAGAAGCCCAGAAGCGAAAGGTACTATGCAAAGAACGGACGGCGAAAGAGGCAGTTAATAAGTATTGAGCGAAGGAATAAACGACAAAATAAACGAAGGAATAAACGACCTTCATTTCCGTGCCCTAATGTCACAAGATCCCAACTGTCTACTTGAAGATGGCTTGAATACAATGAACAAATATGTTATTTAGATAAGAACATTACTAGTAAATACTGGAAAGTCCCAATAAACCCAGAAAAACGTCTATATACCACATGTTGTTTTGTAACAGTACTTCCCGAGTCGGAGGAACACTGATGGGCGAACGTCGGAAAGCGGCTGGCTGGTGGCGGGGGGCGAGGGCATCTCCAGGCGGGGAAAGGAGAAAGAGGGAAGGGCAGAAAAGGGAGCGCCACCAAGGGCTCCTCGGCCGCCCTTCGCCATTCGGGGCCCTCTCGGCAGATTACCACACATTAGCGCCGGCGCGGGCGATTGCCACCCGCGCGCGGGAGAATTGGCGCAGCACCAGCGCGCGTGTTATGGCGGCGAGGGGGGCGGGGCCCCCGGATCGAAAGCTCCACGGCAATCTTCTCACCTCCCGGGACGAGCAATAAAATGCGTATAATACCGTCTCTTCCACGTGTATTTACAAGAATGCATACAAAAGTTGAAATTTGCAAAAGCGTGAAATGATCGTGTGTCGTAAAATCTAACGTCTCTCTAAAATCTACAAAAAGTTTGGAAACTGCGCAGATGAATGTTAGGTGAATTACAAGACTGATCAGGCTGAGCAAAGAAAGGTGTAAAAAATATTGAAAAATAGATAAGGTGTCGATCTGAATGAGAAGAATTTGGATCGGGAGAAACGTTATCAAGAATGAAGACCGGAAAATTGGTAACAGACAGAGAAAATGAGAAATTGGCGGGTAAAAGAAGTCGAGGAAAATCAAAGAATATCTCACGGGATTATGTTTCTGAAGAGAATGGACCATATGCTTTATCACGAAGAGTAGTAAAATTATACTTTCTCATTATTATTCTCTCGCATACGTAGTATAGAGAGTCACGTGATGCTGAAAAAATTCGACGTCAAAAGTTTGATTGAAATACACATTTTGGGGCCCTTTCATAACAAAAATGACTTTCTAAAAGTCTGCCCATTCATCCATCGTGTCTGTCTGTGTTTCTATGTATCTGTCTGTGAACAATACTAGCGTCTAAATCGTTTACAGAATTTTCACGAAAGTTGATACCCCTCGATTAACCTGCGTGATTGGCTGAATCATGATTTGAAAATTATATTATAATTTTGGGGCATGGTACTGTAAATGAAGTCTCAACGACGATTTTCAATGTTCTAAAAAATTCCTCTCTTTTTTTAAAAAAAAACTAAATATATAACAAAGTAAGCTTATATAACTGGCACATCTCATTTTCATCGAAACCTCTGAACATTCGAAAATTGCAAAATTAAAAATTCGTTTGACTCCCTCCCACATTATTAAAGATATATAATGCTTTTATAAATAAAATATGTTCATCAAATCTAGGCGTTTAATAAATGGAATTTTCTTAATATCAATACACTGTTTTAAAAATATTTGTTTTTGGGTACTTTTGAGTGAAATAAGGAGAATTTTAAAAACGTAAAGAAGGTACTATAAAAAACCAGTCAGTTTTTTCTTTCAATTTTTTACTCATATTATAAATAAAATCAGTATTTGATCTATGCAAGTCTTTGATTATTAGAAGTAATTCAGATTGTTTTGGTTTATACTCAAATTCAGGTTGTTCCGTAAGAGAAGTGAATGTAGGACTAAATGGATAGCACCCAGAATACATGATGTGAAATGTACTTTAAATTTACTGAAATAAAAATAAAAATTCACAAATGGTCTGTCAATTTAAGCACGAGCCGTACATACAACATTGCGAAATAGAAGGGGCATGTAAATATAATCAGTACCGAAACAAAATCATATTTAAACCATCACATCGATTTGAATAAAAATAACTGCTGACTTCTTTCCTTATCAAAAATTATAAGCAAAATAATATGATGTTCTTAAATATCCTAATGATTAAAGTATCGCTTTCTTAAATTTGAAGTGGAGTTATTAAACGTCCAGGCACTTTTAGGAGAGGATATCAATAGGTAACATAGGCGGATAATTTTGCAAAATACTTGGCTCGTGGACGAAATGCTTACAGCATAACAGTAAATAACGGAAGGTAACCCTTTTTGCATTAGTGTTCAAAAATTTGTTTTATATTGCAAATGAAATACCTATTTACAGAAGCATGTTGTAGATCTGCTGATAATGTGAGAAAATATAGAGACCATAAAAACATAATAATTTCATGAAATTGCATTATTCATTAGGTCATTCATTAAAGCACTAATTTTTTTGTGACACACGCAGTTTTTCCCTATATTTTTTAAGTGCTTCTATGGTTTTCTTGGATGACCCTCATTATTATTTTATGATGAATGTATTAATAATTAAGAAGTTCTTTTTTTATTAGTCATGACATGCGAACTGTATCTGATTGCGTGCTGGGAAAGCGTTCGATCGTTACTCTCCCAGAAACATTTAAGAGGTGGCGAGACTGCAGAGATTTGATATATTATTCATGAGAATCTAAAGATATTCCTGGAAAATAAGTGGTAATATTCTTAGAAATAACCCAGTAGCTTCAAAACTATATTTATGAGAATGTAAATCGATGAGAAGGACATTATATCATTTTTAGAGTAAGATCAAATTTTAAACAAAAACAAATGTTCTTGGTACACATGTACATGATAGTGAAAATGGACGCTCGTGGGTTAACGGGTGTAATACGACCACATCTGTCGCTTCTACACACACGCCCCATCTCCTCTCTCACGCACACAGAGGCCATTAGGGTGTAGTGGCAGCCAGATGGAAGGACCCACAGGAATGCCAACTGTCCGCCACAAAAATTCAAAACAAATCCAGTACACGAGCCAATTCGAAGCCACAGACATCGCCCCCCAAGTACGCAACCCGCCGAACGCGCACCTCATCCGCAGTGCGCGTGCTGACCCGGATTCAGCTGGGAGCGTCCGCGAGGCAGGTGGCGAGCGAGCGGCGGAGGGGGCGGCACCCGCCCCAGGAGCAGCCCCGCCGAGCTGACCCGCGCGCCCGCGGAGAACGCGCCCCGCAATTCACAACACTATTGATCTGGCCGCGTGGCTATAAGTCATTTACAAGAAACATCCAAAGCGCTTTGGGGCGCTCACGCGATCGATAGGCGCGGCCGCGAAGGCGCGTCCTTCCGCCGGCGGCGTCGCGACGCCGTGCCGGTGGTGGGTACTCACCGCCGGGGGAGCGCATGGTGCCGCGGGCCTCGCCGCCGGGGCGGGCCGGTCGCTTGGCCGGGGGGGGCCCGGGGCGGCGGCGACCGCGGGCGCGCCACGGGGCGCGGCGTGTCGGGCGGGCGTGTCGCGGCGCGGCCGCGTGCGTTGGCGTGCTACGGCGGCGGTGGCTGGGCCGGGCCGGGCCGTGCAGGGCCGGGCAGGGAGGGCACCAGGCGCGAGCGCGCGAGCTCCGGCGGCCGGTCGGCGTGACGTGACGGCCAGGCGAGACTCCCGATGCGACGGCGCCGCGCCCTGCGCCCCGTGCCCGCGACGCGCCCGCGCCCGCGCGCGCCGTCGCCATGGCGACGTCCCCGCCCCGCCCGCCCGCCCGCCCCGCCCCGCCCCACCCGCGGCGCCTCGCGGAAGTTTGAACGCGCGCGGCGCCGCTGGCTGGCGCACGCCCTTCGCCCGAGCACTGGCCATTCACCCGCCCGCGCCGGCCAAAGCCCCACGCACCGCACGCCACGAGTGCTCTCACAAGTTGGTCATTTATACACGTGTCCTTTCAATGATTACTGTTTGAAATCATTCTGATGAAATAAAAGCGATCAGTAATTTTCATTAAGATTATTACTTGTTTGAAGATATCCAATATTATTCATCATAAAAATTGCGAGATAATATTGAAAATAAGATGCGACACTAAGAGAAGAAAGAAGAACAGAAGAAAAATATTCACGAATATTATTAGAAAAAATAGATTGCTTGTAAAATAGTGAATATACTACAGGAAATTTTCAAACGGATGTTTGTCTCTATCGCTATTTCCCTCTCACCAAAAGTATATTTACTATTAATATTACAATTTATTAATAGTTTGAATAATATTCGAATTATCCCTTAGTTTCATATCCGTGATTTTTGATGGGAAGAGAATTCAATATAAAATTGAATGCTCCAATATAATACTACTACTAGTAAGAACTATTTTATAAAAGGAATTTGTGAGAAATTAACAACGCTTATGGGCACATTAATTTATCTGAGGAATTTCTTTATATTGTGTTATTTACACAAGGGTACACGAACTTTGCCTTTCAATGGATTTTGCCCAGAGGAACAGGAGGCTTGCTCCACTGTTCAGCGCAGCAGCAGTCCTTTAAAATATTCAGGTGCTTTCGTTTTAACGAACAATCCACTCTTCTGCCTAGGGAGAGAGGCACACACGAGTGAGACGTGTTCTGAACACACGTGCTGTGTCTAAGCGCGGATGCTGATTTTTTACCAAAATCACCAGTTTTTCGGCGAATAGTATCATATTGTTAACATACAAATGTTGCGATGATTTGTAGTTGTATATGAACTTCTACATTTCGCTTGGAATGTTGTCAAATTGTCTTTTTTCAAATGTTTCATTTTAATTAAAAACTATTTTTGTTGAATTTCTCGGCATCACCAGATAGGATTCGGAAATTCGATCTTAAAAAGTAAGATGCTAGTTGTTTAAGATCTCCTTTATATTCAGAATTGGATGTATCCTCTCAATATTTCTCATACGTTGTTAAGTTTGTTGTAGAAGTTAGGTGGTTGAATTTCATTTATATTACTTGAAAATATTGCAATGTTGTTGTTCATCATCTTCATCATTCTGAAGATCAGTTAAATGCTTATACATGAAAAGATAGAGTGGTATTTCAGTTCTTCTCAATAATAGTTAATTTGGAAATAAATAAATAAAATATATAAAAAGACATGCACGACTGTCGTGGATTCAAATGTTTCCAATCCCTCCCATTTCGATTTCCTTTATTGTGATCAGTGCCGTATATTCTAGGCTAGCCGCAAATCTCAACGGTAGCATGAAAAAAATGGTAACAACTAGTAAGTAGTTTAACACGAAGAATGCAAGACTCTCTCACTTCACCCAAATGTGCGCGCTGATCTGACGTTGACAATTCAGCGCAGACAATTCTCACACTGCTTCGCTAGTTGCAGTACCGTGATTGCAATAATTGCCTGAATTTAATATATTTTATGAATAATTTTGGGTCCTTGAACAGAGTAACACAGAACAAGAATGGAAGAGTGATCGGGATCGAGAACAATAACGGCTTAGTAATGCAAACTACAATAAAAACAGTAGTTAACTGTATTGGGCATTATTGGGCACGTTCACTTGACTTTTCGAAATTAACATTCTCTCACGAGAAAACTTGACCTACTCAGAGAGCCTGACCACCTATATTTTCTTATAAATTTAATTGGCGGAGGAAGCCTTCTAATTCTATTCACCAGCCAATCACTCACCCAGTATTACGCCCTCAGTGGAATCCAAAATTGATCTTTCCCTGCGTATAAATATCCACAAAAGATGACCTGCGTACATACACACAGACGCAAGCCCTCTGCCTTGCTTGGCGCAAGCCGCCCGTTGAGATGTAACGGCGGTGGTGGCTTCGGTGAGGGCGGGTGGCGGCGGTGATGGTTAGAATGCGCAATTCCAGCGGCTGAGGCGGTAGAGCGCGATGGTGATGGTTGGCATGGTGGCGGTGGTTGCAGGGGCGGTGGGGATGCCAGTCGATGTGGCTGGTGGTGGGGCGGCGGTGTTGGTTGGCATGGTGGTGGCCGTGGCGTGGGGATGCCGGGGGGGCGGCGGTAATGTCAGGCATGGCGGAGGTGGTGTTAGAGGCGATAGGGAAAGTGGGAATGTAGGTGATGGTTGGGATGGCCGGTGGTTGCAGAGGCTCAACGTTACGAAGCGCGGGTCTTCGCCGCCGGCGACGCTACACCTGCAATATCGATTGCTCCCATCGAGAGACTCCAGCTGACGAACGACCGCCGTTTGCAGCTTTAAGGGCCCCCGTAAACCGAGAGCCAGTCTCGGATGCTCGCGAATCTTCTCTCTGGCATTCGCTCCAAGAAAATTACTGCTGATTTTCCAACCGAAATTGCCATGTTGCTTATATTGTGCATGGGATCGAAATCTACCATAGTCGTTCGAATGAGTACAAGCAATTCTAAAATATTAGTATTTTAATTCTATATTCTTGAATCTGCAATTTGATGATTTTTTAAAGATTTGTCTCTTGCTATATTGGCCTCCTAACAGTAAGCGAGCGAAACAAAATATTCCTAATTTGTTAAATTATTTAGTAATGAGGTAATTACCAAATATGTCTTAAATTATTTGGTAGTATCCTTATTTTGACGTCTCAGTGACCATTTCAAATAGTCGTCAGCAGTGAGTCCATAGTGCTGTCAGTAAGGATAGAAGAGAAGGTGGTGTAAGTAATACCATGTGCAACATAACATAGGTTTATTTTACTGCTCGAATGAAATTCTTGTACATCGAAACTTGTCATGTAAATGGTGTCTAAGTTTGAATGTTATGTCAAAGCAATATTTCTACCTGAATGCAATAATTATGGATTTTGCGTGGCTTTAGTAGTGTGGCCGACCTTACAACAGAACAAACGATCCAGTAGCACTGCCGAATTGTTGATTTCACTGCAGTTTCTCCCTTTATCATGGCCTCTTGTTTTCACTGTTTACATTTACAAAACGTTTCGCGATCACGAAACTCTCACAATACTATCAACGGTGTAGAGACCCAAAACAAGCTTCAAAGGCCCTACTTCAATGTTCACTGGTTAATGATGCATTCGTGTGATGGAGCATGCAATAGAATCCACAAACGCAGATGCAAATGAGCTAGCTGCTGCCTGTTCTACCTCCAGGACATTGGAATCAGCGACCTCTCTCCCGCTGGTCATGTAACTTCATTCTCCGAAGTCTGTTGCATTCGTTTTATTAGAGAGATGATGTGTTTGGCATTCTTGAAATATTATAATTGAATATTCACATAAATTCACATCTAATTACTCAATCAAAATCTTGTCAATAATAAAAGAATATTGGACGTTTTGAATTGAGACTTTTGAATCCAGTCATAGTGTCTAAGAACTCGGCTTCATCCGTCCCAATTCCATGTGCCCTGAGGCCTGCTGACTTGAACGTAGTTTTCCTAAATGTGTTACAATTTCATAAAAGAATAATTTAATGAAAACGTGATAATAGAAGTATAATTCACCTTTTATGCATATGTTATCGATAATATGGCTTGCAACGTTAAATATATGTATCACAATGGTATTCGATTTTATTAGTTGCCTTAGCAACAATGAAAACAGTTTTGAGAGCTTTAAAAACAATTAAAATGCACTTTTTGTTTTGTTTTCTGTATTAATATTTCAATATTAAATTGAAAATATCGTGTTTTATCGGAAAACACGTACCTTTTTCACATTTTACAATTTATCGGACACCAAATAATTTAATTGAAATGAAACTTCCATAATATTAAAGAATTCTAGAAATAAACAAAAAATTGGAGATGTTATTGGACAAATTGCCAAATTAGTGTTTCTGAAAATGTGCGCTTTTTAGGTCATTTACATAGAAAAATTTCTGGAATTTCAAAAATATTCATAAGAGAATTTGTAGCACTTAAGCTCACCAATGTATTAAATAATCAAATACATCTCACCTATGTAAATATCACCTATGTGAGAAAACATTAAACATATGCGTATTTTTAAATAAAAAGTTTAAATGAAAACGACAAGTGCAGACGTCATGTGATTTGGCGCATTGTGCTCCAATACAAAACGTTTTTTGAAAACTTTTGGAGCTACTCTTGAAAAAACATTATTTGTGCATTTTTTAAATGCCGCTCTTTTTTCTACAATTAAACAAAAACTACTCATAAGTGAAAACTGGTACTTTTTGTTGAATCCTCTAGACATTTTATAAACATAAATATTTTACTTTTATTACTTGTTATCTGGTCGTTAATTGATAAAACTTTTAAATAATGAAATAAATAATATTGCCAAGCAAAGATTAAACCCACTATATGCAAATTATTTTTCACTCTGTAGTTTTCGATTTTTTAAGGCCATTTGTATTTAAAAAAATATCCGTAAGAGATCCGTGGAACGGCCTTGGAGGTGTTCTTCGTCGAAAACGGACCCTTTCTCGAAGGCTCATTTTTAAAGGTCAACCGTGGTCAAATACTTCGTTCCGGGATGACGTCGTTGACTTTCGGGGCGGAGCGACACAGTTTCGTGGGTGATGGGTAAGAGGTGCGAGGTGACGCCTTTTTGACCCCACCCCCACCCCCACCCCCATTCCACACCCGCCCTTGGCCACCGGCGTCGTAAAATTTTCATTAACCCCCTGAGTAATTAACCGGAATAACTCATTGACGCAGCTTTGCGCGCGCGCGGAAGTGACGACCTCATGGGTGGAAGGGGAAGACGCCTTGATGAGCATAGTATATGATGAAGGGCAGACGTAAATTACGACGAGAAGACTTAAGGCGAAGATACTCATAGTATGTATACCATTCTCATTATGTAGAATTACTAACGGAATATTGTTACGTTCCCTAAACTATTTTAAACAAATAATCAGAAAATTATAAGGAAAAGTGTAAAATTGGTGCATAAGAGAGCTAAACTTATAAAAGATTCAAGTCAGATTAACAAGTTGCGTTGTTTATTGACTTATTGATTAAGAGAGAGACTGTAATTACAAGATTCTGAAAATTTAAAAATCTATTGAAAATGTATTCTTAATCATTTGGAAATCCTTGAGTTTTATTACAAATAAGCAAAGAAGGTGAACCTCCTGTAATGGTATTCAATCAAATAAAATCTTATAGAGAAGCTTGTAAAACTTCTAAATTTTTCATGGTCCCGACCCGTGTTGTAACAATGTTCTACCACAAAATATTACACAGAAACGAACATTCGTTCGGCACAATGGGCTGATTTCAGTCAGGCAACTAAATCTTAATAAAGATAATATGTTGACGAAGATGACCTCTTTTATTTCTTCTCATAAGAACGTCAACAACACCAAATCAGAATTCACAATTCAGGCAACTAAAGTAAGCGGGTTAAAGCTTTTTGTACCAATTAGCTCTGAAATATCACCGAGCTATCAATATATAATATTTTCAAAAATCACTTTTAATTAAAATGCATCTGCTTGAACACAAACTAATTTCATAAGAACTTTATTTAGTTTGTTGCGTTGTCGTTGACGCAACGCGTCTTTTAACCCTTGTTGTGTGTTGAACGTTCTCCCTGGCGAAATCCTTCGTTACAAATGGGAAATAATTATTTTTCCTATTTCTTAGTCAAGTCTCGTCACGTCGCAGTCAGTCAGTGCATTTTATCCCTTCGGCCAGGGGCTCGACGCCGTTAGATAGCAGGGTTCCTAGCCGGTCACCCAACCAGGAACCCGCGTATCTGGAATTCACTTAACCTCCGTGATTTCACGGAGCGTAGTAAACGAATTCGGTTACGACGCCGGGGTTTGTTTATCTCTAATTTCTCTCATAAATTTCTTATTTGTTTGATGTATGATCTTGATGTTTGGGAAAGTGTTATTACATCAAGGCATTGATAGTATTAGAACAGTAAGTATAGTATAATGCTCTAGCGCTTGTTGTTGTGCTTGCAATGAAACCTAACTTTCGCTGCAACTTAATACTTTAATGTATACAAATATTAATATCCATTGTATAAATAATTTAATTTTTGTAAAACTTGGTTAATTTGATGTATTATACAGTTTTACAGAATTCATAAGAAAATTATGAAGTATGCTCTAGTTTGCCTTTGATCAGAAAATAAATTCCTTATAGAACGTACTGAAGAAAATCGTGAAAATATTTTCATTATGACATTTTAGAACTGATATCTCCAATGAGTTCGTATGATTGTAAATGTTCTGAAGCGTATATTGTCCAACAATGAGAATTACGTAGTATGTGTCTAACTAGGGGTGAATTGAAAGTACAGAGTCCGGCTAAAAGAAATCTCATATTTAACTACAACAGCACTTACTTTCTCGCAGTATATAATGTTATCGTTTTGTAATAATATGGATAGCATTTTCAAGTAAATGTAAAAAGTTTGAAAAATTTGTACTTGTAGTTATCAAACGATAAAATATTTTAATATTCTTCAAATATGCTCACACGCATTACACGCTTACTATGCTTTTTACACGCATTACACGTTACTCCTTGTCTGAACATATAATGCCAAATGCTCCGTATGTTTTCACACCTAAAATAATTTCCCCAAATTCTTATTACCAATAAAACAACAAACGTTTCGTTTCCATCTTTTCACATAAATAAAAAAAAGACAAATAAATAAATGAAACAAAGACTCATAAATGTTCAAAAAGAAAATAATACAAAAGAATTTTATTTTTCATTACCTTATCTCTATTTCAATTTCTCTTTCATGTTACGTATCAGAAATATGATAATACAATCCAAATCTACCCAAATGAAATGACTCACCTATAGTGCATACTTTCGTTTATTTCGATAGCCAGGAGCACATCTCAAATTACGTTCACGAAGCTCTGGAAATCAGGAGCGGGAATACAAATTACAGAACAGAGTAAATTCAAATGAACTTGGGATTTTCAGTAGTAAATTATAATTAAAATAACATTAATTATTTACATATGCTGTTGATCAATTCCTGTTCTCAGATAATGTAGGAAATTTCCCGCCAATAGTTGGCGGAACACCCATATACGTGTAATTTATACATGTAATTTCAAACACAAATAACGCAAAACCTACTAACTTTGAAATTTTGAAACTACTAGTTTTGAAATTTTGTTTTCAGTTTTCGAAAATACGATCAATATTTGAAAATGGGACTGGCACCATAATTTTTACTGTCCTTTTTTGCATATGTGGGGAAAATTTAAAAAAATGGAGCGGGTTTTTGAGAAGAAGATTTGTCAATTTCAAGCGCAAATTACGCAATAACTATTATTTTTTTCAAAACATTGTACATTTTCTAAGGCAAAAATCTCTATCTTCAATTTTGTATTTTTTAAATGTTAACGTTTTGCAATTTTCGAAAACTGAGTTATTCCCGAAAATGCTACTACCACCGCATTTTTTGCCATCCCTTATTACATATGTGGAGTACATTTAAAACAAATTGAAGCGGTGGTTGAGAAAAAAATGAAAATTACCTATATTTCGGGCAAAGGTACACGAAAATACTCATATTTTCGAAAAGTTGATCATGCCCTTATTTCAGTTGTATTTAAGGAACATTTAGGAAAAAATCTTTATCTTCAATATTGTAGTGGTAGGAAGATGCCGAAGAAAGTTGATTTTTTGTATTTTCGAATAATCAGGGATTTTAATAAAAATAAGACCATTCTCACAATCCAACATGAAAAGTTAATTAAAAAAAATTGGAGCATTTTTTTTGAAAATTTTGAAAATATTCCAGAGGCTTCGTGTAAAGTACCTCCCCCAAATTAAAACTCGATTATATATTCCAGGGGCCGCGACATCACCCAGATCTATTGGGGAAAATCAATTTTGGAGGAAATCTGCTGAACGATGTATGCGGTAGCGTTATGACAGACGGATGGACGGTCAGAGAGACAGACGTTTGGCCGTAAATCAATTTTTCGGTATCAAGGACGTACAAAAATGGATTCTGGCTACACCAAGTGTTAGAGGATATTTTTCTATATTTAGCAACGGGATTCATTAATTTTTTCGTTACTAGGGTCCGGCAATAACAGTTTTTGTGTTGAAAATTCGCCGTTTTCCGGCGCCCGGTTACAATATTTTCTCTTCTTATGTTAGTAAGTAAGAACAAGCAAAAGGAAGTTACAAAGAAAAAAAGGCGGAAAGACAAAGAAAAAATACAGTTATTTGTGATCAACCAATTCTACGCCATTTTTTGTTACTTGGCTTATAAATGATGTCCCCTGACGTTCACAGGTTGACGAATTTTTTCCCGAAATTCGTCCAAAGTTCTTCACAGGTAGAAGTCTTGTTCCAACACGACGGAGGCACAGCGCGCACTCTGGCGTTCTTTCGCAATTTTTTTGAGAAACGCAGTGTACAAACATCCCCAACAACCCTGCAAACTCTCGAGGAGGCAATCACTAGGCAGGGGCCGCCGTTCCACTAGAAATGACACCAAGAACTAGGGCAACTTCCGCAAAGGTTTTGTCAATGTGCCACTATTGGAGGACACTTTTTACCAGACATAATATTTAAAACCAAAAAAGTAAAGTAGCGTAGTATTTGTTGTATTGAAATAAAGTATATTACTTTCTTTCTTTGAACTGCCTTTTCAAAAAAAAGAGGTCTTTTTGTCGGACCTTGTATTATGTGGAATTTGATTGCAAAGACTGTACACAAAGGCAAACAATTTACTGGTTAATGTCATCAGAAAAAAGGAAAGATCTGAATAGTTACAAGAGTTATATTCTAAGATTTAAAAATCTAACATTTGTATGATACAAGGGGGGCATCAATGTCGCATTCATGGGGGAGGGGCATGAGAACCATGGTTTCCAAGAGGTCTAAAATTTTTGTGTGTTACCTTCTTTTATTTGGTAAAATTTGTTTAAATATTTATGTTAGAATTATATAACATTTAAGAAATAATATTGTATAGTATCATCTACACACCAGAAAAATAATAAACAATATAATAACAAAACTTTATTATTTAATAAAAGTCTATGATGGCCCCCTCAAAAATGACTTGCTGAATCCGCCCCTGAGTCTACGAGCTCAAAGTTCGAGCTAAAGATGATGGATGATGTTCACTCTCATTCTACGATATAATTTAGGGCAGGGACAATTGGAAACTTATCAGAAGATATGTTGCGTGTAATTGGATTCGTTGTTTGGGCGCAGCGAGGTCTATGGTCACTGTTTAACTTTCGATAAATTTCCCCGCGAGCACGGTAAAATTGTCGGAGGAGGTCTGAGCTACGGACTGAATGTGCGTGTCTGGACGTATGTCTCACTTATTCTCGAAATCAATCATGGATTTTAGGCAGTATGTTGTTATGGGTCGTGACATGTTATTAAGGAAAGATTAATGGAAGTAAACTCACGTTGTAGGAAATATTGATTACATATTTCTCGGATTGCCAACTCAACTCCATTAATAATATATTAATACAATTTTAAATTAATGATGCCATATTTACGACAGGTCATTGGCAAGAATGAAGGTCTTTATTCATCTTTCCATGGGAAATGAACGGAGTAGAGTCCCTTTCCCTCCCACTGACAGAAATATGGCAGGGGTATCATGAGATGGGTGTAGATTGCAGACCTACAAATATTTTAAAACCAAGGACGTGACTTTTACACGAGCGGTTTTGTAGGATATATTCGTAACCCAACCCCTATTTTACGTTACGTTGTCTTCTTTTCTTGAGTCAACCCTGTTCGGTGCTGCAGAAAATTTGCTTCAATGAAACACCCTAGTTTTCCAATTGAAGCAGTGCCCTGCACAGGTTTACTTTCAATGTCAATCGCTAGAACGCGCTAGAGTAGCCCGCAGGCCCAGAGTACATAATCCGATTTTCGAAGAAGGAAGCGTATGTTTACGCACATTTTGCTGACTCCCACAACTAAATGACTTCACAACGAGAGATTGAGATATAGAAGACAACACAGCTCGACGTGCACCGACACTGGGCCACCGAACTTCTTCTGGTGTTTGAAGGCTCTTGTAGATAAACTTGCGCAGAAGATCAATGGACCTGATCGTAGATCGAGGCTCTGGGACGTCGACAGCTTATCGGAGGATGGACGAACATTATAGTCATCTGGGTGCGTGCACGAACGAACACTGATGATGAAACAGGAAAACTGTTCACGTTGATCAAAGCTGCTCACGAAATTATTCTGTGTTTTGAAATTTGAGATTCTGAGGAATACATTGTGACGCAAATTGTCAGTACTAGAACACAAACATTTACATTCATTAGTGACACTTTTACATTTTCAATGGTCCAACTGATCTACTCAGATAAGACTTATAAAGTTGAATGACATTTCCGCAGGGGTCACAGTAGTGAACAAACAAACATACATTTCAAATAGGCATAGCATATCATGTTGTCATGATTGCCACTTGAGGAGTGGCAGTGAAGTTGGGCGGAACGCACTCTCCCGCCCTCCCCGCAGCACGTCAGCTCTCCGCCCGAATATCCACTCGATCCGAAGCCCATTACTTCCCCGTGGTCCCACTTCCCCTTCCTGTCCGAATTTCCGACGCCTCTCGCTACGTAGTTAGTATCGATTTTTTCACTTCCCAAACGACACTAATTAGCTCTTTCCGGTCAGCAGTCGGGAGTGAGGCTGCGGATGGGAGCGGTGGGGCGGGGTAGGGATGGGACGGGGACAGGGTCGGCGAAGGCCCGGGCACAAGAGTGGGTGGGGGGTCGGGCAGGGTCAGTGCGGGAACGTGGGAGGGGATGGTGTACGGATGGGACGGGGCAGGGTCGGCGAAGGCCGGGCACAGATGGGCGGGGCGCAGGGGGGAAGGGAAGGGAAGACTGTGCCCTGAGGGGAGGGGGGGGGTGAAGGGGGGCATGGTGGCTTGGGCAGGGGTGAAAGTGAGATTCTGGGCGGGTTGGGGGAGCGACGAAGGCGGGGCATGGTGCTACAAGGGAGGGAGTGAGAGCGGGGATGGGGATCCAGAGTGGGACAGGGGGCGCAAGGGCTGGGTGGGATGGCCTGGACGAATCGCTACGGAGGGGGGCCGGGCCGCTCACGCGAGGGCCAGAGTGGCGTTGTCCGCAGAGAGGCCCGTGTTGTTTTTGGGAGCGCTTGTTTCGGATGCCGGGACGAGCCTCCGCGGATTCAATTTTCTGCCGAGAGCTTCCCCCTCCCCGCCCCCGCCCTCTTATGCATTTTAGAAGGAGGGCGCGAGGCAGGGCGGGCACTTTCGGGATCGCCGCTACAGAATTCGCCTCTCCGGGCCGAGACGTAAGGTGCCGACTGGATTTCTTCAGAGCCAGGGTGTTCTTTTAGAACAATTATATTCGGATAGTCTGGTATGCTCTGACATTTCTTCTGCTTGATATTTTCGTGAATAAAAAAGTATTTGAATAAACTGTTTTTACAACTCTCACACTCCAAATATACTATCCGTTGTAGAAATGACAGAACAAAAGCGCCATAAAAAGAATCAAATAAAGCGTTTTTCATTCTGAAAAATATTACACTACTTCGGTATTAACCCTCTTAATGTAAACATACGTTTTCCAATGGACAATGGACAAACAGTAAAAATTGTTTATAAGAACGAGTTCGGTAAAAAGAAACGAATATACAAGAAAAGTTATTAAAATAGCACAACATTGTATATGCAGAAAAGTCAGCAGTATAATTTCTAGTTGTATTGAAATTTATTTATAGAAGGAAAAAGCATCCCCAGGCGTTTCAATTTTGTAATAAAATTATTTCTTTAAGACGAATGGAGACCAAATGCGCTTGGTTTATTATACGTAAGTATCAAGATAGTTTACAAACGTATAGAGCAAATGAAGTAGTCACTTAAGCAAAAGCATTTTACGATGATCAAAGACGTTACCATAAGCAAAAATCAAATTAAATAAAGAAAATGAAATCGATATTATTAACCAAACTTACAGCACGTAGTTTCGATAGAACATCTATTTCTAATATTTTTTAACGATTCTAAATGTCATTGACTGTCTTAATATACGAATCTTTTCTTAGTTTCTCAATGTTTCGAGTATAACCAACAAAGTTTTCGACATAGAAGTAACATACTCAAGAAAACGAAAAGGAGACCAAAAAAAAAGAACGTGCTTTACCAATTTTGGTCGTAAATTTCTGCTGTCGCTTTCCGCTAAGCAGGTTGGTGCAACTGTTCGCCAAACTGTTAGCGAATGTCCTTTCTTATGAGGATTTATGGGCGGCGAGCGATGAAATGCAAATATCCGCATGACAAATCACCGCTTGAGCGGAGCCGCGCCGTATATTTCGAGGTGGGCGGAATGGGGAAGCCGGCGACAAATGCTCGGCGTTAGACCGTCGCTGGGAGCTTGGAGGCAAAGGATTGGGGATGGCGGATGCTACCGCAATTTCCTTCAAAGGCAGAAACCTCCTCTACCTTCAATGGTTCAGAGAAAGACCACAATGAGCAGAAAGATGGCGCCGAAGGACTGACTTAGGAAATACAACAAAACGACTTATTAGAATACGGCATTCTGAAGAATTATATTAGAAATCTCCGCATACCTTAAATGGTTCAGAGAAAGGCCACAAGGAGCAGAAAGATTGTGCTTGAGAACGGACGTAAAATACTACCAAACGACTCATTAGAATGAATGCATTGAATTAGTAGTACAATTATGAACACGGATTATACAGATTATGTTTTGAATAAATAATTCGAAATTTATGTATGATATTTATGTTTAACGACCACAGAAAATCAACAAGAAAAGTATTAAAGAATAAATATAACGAACGTAATAAAAAATGTACATCTTAGAAATGTTGTAAGCAATCAGAGAGCATGATATCGCACGGTGGAATGCACGAATATCCTACGTAGAAAAGTTTCGAATAAAATGCAGTTATAGGGAAAGATAAAATCAGTACATGTATGCATTGACTAGATCGGAAGATCATTACAGAAAGATGAAAAGTAACATTGTTGATGATGCAAAGACAGTAAAATGCATAAAACTAAGTATTTGTTCTCAAATGTTTTTAAGAATTACGATTTTCTAGAGAAATGACTTATGAACTTACAAACTTATAAACAGTGAGATGGATTTTAGATTCAAAGCATTCATTTTCTGTAGCGAAATATTATGATAGAATGTTGTAAAAAATTTTTTTTTTGGGGCCAATCTTTTTTTTTAATTTTTTTAAAAATTTAGAATATTATAATTGTTTAATGAAATAGAGAAATGAGTTTCAGTTTCACCAATGGATTGCGTGAGAGTCACGATGCGTCGGAATGTATTGATCGAATAATAACGTAATCATACTGCCATTTCTTCCTCTATTTTCACATCACATCGCATTGCATGCATGTACCGTACTGCTTGCGTGATACAAACTTCGAATACCTTTGAATACCTGCCATATTGAAGGGATAAAAAAAGTTCGTGCTCCTTCAATGGTTCAGAGGAGCTCTTTTGAAAGCACAGGATTTAAGGGAGTGGTGACGAAGTCTTTCATAGGGTGCAGAAGGGTAGGCTTTGATTTTAAGACTCCTCCTCTCTTTCTTTAAAGTCCAGCACAAAGGAACCTTCTGAAAGCGGTGTCAAGCAGAGCAATTATTCTCAATTATGAGACAGAGAGTTCTTTGATCACTCTTCTGCTACCGAACGAAAACTGACAGTATTGGGGATCTAAGATTTATGGTTTTTGTACGTTGAAGTCTTTAAATAGTTATGTATTATTCAAAACTTTTATCAAACGGATTTAAAAATGGTTCACGAATAATAAGGGACCATTTATTGAGTTAAAATTGTTATTTATGTATCTAGGGCGTTAAGTAGATGTTTTTGTCCCAAGGGCAACTTCCAACCCCAAAGGCTTCTCTTCCAAGGAGTAAAAACATCTAGTAACGCCCATGGTGCACACAAAACTTTATGATTTACTAGTTCGTTGACTTCAAAACATTTTATAATTTTTCTTGCGTTTAAAGAGAAAAGACGTCTTCCTATCGACGTAAATCGACGTAATTTATTTTATTTATTTATTTTACGTCAAAAACAGTTAAAAACTGCGTATGACGTGCTATGGGAAAAGTGAATTGTGTGCACATTTTCAAAATTCTGTGATCCCTACACTAAGTCATATACTGCTTAAATTTTGAATTTTGAAAGGAGAAAAAACAAAAAAACTCCCATGTAGTAAAATCTATTTTCAAGGATAAATAAGCAATAAATTTTGAATTTTGAAAGGGACAAAAACAAAAACACCCATGTCCCTATCGTCACTCATCAATATAACGCCAGATAAACAAAAGTGTGTATCTAATTACTATTGCATAATCGTTGTTGGACTGATTTTTCGTACAAAATGGAAGAATATTATGAAATTCCTGCAAACAATTCGCGCAAAACTAACAAAGCTACGGACAGTGGTTTCCAGTAAAATGTTGAGAAATATATGGAAATATATGTTTCTGGTGAATTTGAGAGTTATATATCAATGTGAATAGCACCGATAAAACGGTACTTTTAGGGTATTTGCTTCTACTGCCAAAATTATTTAGAATATTTCAGAACATCAAAAAATAACATTTTAATGATGTTAGCCGATGTGCCTGATACATCTTATTACTACCAGAAGTCCTGCTGCTCACGAAGCATATATGACTAAAAGAAGGTGATACGTAACAGTGAAATTTGAGAAACTGATGGCAATTTTAAATTCACGGGTACATTCGAAAATCGAAACTTTCGCATTAATTAAGCAAAATTTGGTATATAAATAATTTTACTCATTTGAGTATTATGCCATTTATTTATTTATTGCATTTGCCCCTTAACTTTTAACCATTAACCTCTTAACTGCCTCTTAACTCTAATAAATCGAATTGATAAAGATGTAATTGTTGTGTTGGTATTAGAGTGGGCCATAAAGTATTCAAAAGACCTGAGGGCATAAAGAATCCGAAACGCCCGCAAGGGTGTTAACAATACCGTTACGTCTTTTGTTTGAAATCCGTAAACCCACAGCAATGAACCAGTACATCAGCAATAATATTTGCGAACAAAAATATTTTATATCCGCATCCACGCCATTTCCAACTCTGTAATGTATTTTGTATATTTTATTTACTTTAAAAATAATTGTTCATGTTTCTGTTCAATTGTTCACTCTCCCCGCAAAACTTGACTTACATGCATTTTGTATATTTAATAATTTTTGACCGTTAGTAAGTTGTAACGATAATCTTTATCGTTACAACTTATCAACGACAGCTTTAATTAATTTCGGATATTTTCTTAATATTACAGCAGAACATGAAAGAATATGAAATTTAATTTTTGTAATATAGTGAATATACAACCCGATACTCCTGATGCACAGATTTTAAGCACATAAGAAAATAATAGAAATAGACGGTTCATCTTGTAAAATACAAGGACGTTCTAAAATTCATTATACCTTACTGTTTGATATCAGTTCTTACACCGACCAAATCTCGCCATCACTTTTGGGGTTGCATTTCTGGCCTTGCACGCCCGCTTAGAAAGCAGCGATGGATATCGTGAGAGGGGGCCGTGTATTGTGCCACTCCCACTCACAACGCGAGGGGGGCTGTGCGGTGGAGGGGGAAGGGGGCGTCCGAACCTACCTCGCGTGCTGCACGCTAAGGGGCCCCGCTCGAACCCCGCCAACAGCACGGAGCGCGGGGCAGGTCGGGAGAACACTAGAAACGGAGGCATCCATTCCTTCACCCCTAATACAGAAAATTATACCACCACTACTCTTTTAGTTTAGTTTAGTTAATGCCTTATTTTACGCGGCTAGACTCGGGCCATCAGGCCCACTCTTCCGCCTAACCACGCAAATTTCGATACGCTCCTTTCACCACCTAGCGGAGAAAGAAGGTATTATCTTGGGTCACTCTTCACCCGTTATTTAAAAGAATTCTCAAAAAATGAACACTCAAAAGATGAAACACGCCTGAATCTTGTGAATAAAGCTCAATTCTTACCCAAATACGAGTATAGATTCACAAATCATGTATCTACTACAGTTGCTAAGATTTGCGGAATATATCCATACAGCATTCGAAGATAAATATAGACAATACCTGCATTCATAGCGATATCCAAAGCTTTTAACAGAGAAAGGCATCAAGGGCTCATATACGAACTCCAAGAGATAGAAACATTCAACCACCTACAAGCAGTGATAAAATACTTCATTGCGGATCATTTACGATTACCGTCGAAAACATACATCAAATACTTGAAAACTTTTTGCAGAATAACCCCACTATAACACCCTTTTCGATCTTTATACAGCAGTCGGAGCAATTTCTTTAGACACACATCACAATGTTTTAATATTATCGTAATTTTTAAGCCATATAATTAATTTCATGTGAAAAAATCAAACAACATTTAAATAAAATAAAAGATTAGTCAATTAAATGAAAGATAACACGTAATCCGACAAAATACAACGCACTTTTTCACTTAGATCATTTTAACCCAAGCAATAATGTATAAACAATAATTCAATGTCATGTATCCCACAACATTAAATTGTCACATATTTCGTTTGAAATTCGACCCCAGATATGTTGGAAATTCAATGGGCTATATCTAATGCCTTATATATAAATATAAAATTTAAAAGTAATCAACTAATAATTTCTGTTGAAAAATCAAGCCGTTTTCAAAAGGAGATTCCCTTTAGAACCATTTTTCAATATTTTTTAACAGTAACAAATTAGTAGGTGCTCTCCAAGTATCATATTCATTATGTAAATTATTATTTTTTCTCCAAGTATCATATTCATTATGTAATTATTATTATTAACTTTTCATTTACGGTAACTATAGTTTACAAGTCAATAATATATGTATAATAAAGTCAACAAACTGAACTGTGTATATATTAAAAATAAATAAACATCAACTTTGCCATCATCGTCACCATCATTTCCGTTATTACTTCCTATGGAGCTTCTTTCCTAAATAAGATATGTTCCTAAAAAAGATCTTGAATTTATATTATGTACACATTTTAAAAAATATCAGTAGCTTCCGTATAATTTTGCACAAGAAAAATAGTCATCTTTAAAATGTTTTAAAACAATTTTCTCTCCAAAACGGTACCAAATTATTTCCTTCAACTTTCTCCTCGTATGTACTAAGGGACGGTATAACATATGGCGCTAGCCTTATTTTCGACCTACTGCCTATATTTTCGAAAATTAAAAACGTAAATATTTCACAAATACAAAATTGAAGATAGAGGTTTTTCCTTTAGAGAAAGCCTTTTGTAAAAAATCAGCTCTTTAAAAAAGGTCAGGTACAATTTTGGAAAAAACTAGTAAATTTTGCGTAATTTTGTGTGAAAAGTGTAAAATTTTAATGTGTTTCCAAAAACCGCACCAGATTTTTTCTTCAATCTTCTTCCACCGTTCGAAGAAGCGACGCTGAAGGGAATGGTGCAGGTCTCATTTTCGTTTGTATCAAAACCATGGGGATATTACGAATATTTTTATTCTTACTTCACTTTTTTGATGACTTGTGACAATATTATTACAAAATTCATAAAGGAACGACAGTAACGTATATACATTGTAACTAAAGTGTTAAAATGTGATGTATAAATCTTCCTTGCATGTACTTTCTGTGTTCTCGCATGAGTTTTCACAGAGATAATAAAAATAACGTTTGATTTAGCACAATGCGTGCATTCAACTATAGTCAAAAAAACCTGACACAAATAAAAAATAATGCATTAAACAACCATTTAATAATACACCAATAGGAAGAAATAAATAACCACAAAACTACGAAGTGGACTTTACTTTTTCGTAACGAGTCGACTCCGATGTCGCGAGATCGATAAACGAAAGTAAAGAACGGGAGGTGGGAAAGAAGTACATTCTGTTTACTTAGAATAACCATGACATTCTATCCGGCCCGGTGGCCGAGATCGCTAAGGCAGTAGTGTCGTAGTGATCTCGGACCGAAGATCGTGGGTTCGAGTCCGCCTCGGGCATGGTTGTATTTGTGTTCGTCCTTTCACCCATTATCATCAATCGCCATATCGTTTCATCCACATAGTTACCATACCGTTAACAGCAATAGTGGTCGCTAATGACCTTAGATGTTGAAGCGACCTTAAATAAACCAATTAAAAAATGACATTCTGTTTACGTAATCCAAATGAAAATCGGAAATTTTGCGATACACAGGCTCAATGACGTTTTATATTAACTCTTAAGCCTAATGCAGGAGCCTCCCAACGACAAGCGCAGCGCTCCGGCAAAATGAGACGGTGAAAGTGTTCGACAATCAAGTACATTGATATAAAATGCATTTAAAATTATGAGTAGGGCATTTTCAAGGGTATATTAAGTTAATCGCGTAGGCCGAAGGCTGCAACCTTGTCACGCTAAATTTGATAGGCGGAACGATGAATCAACTTGTCAAGTTAAAAGTGCCCAGCAAAAAAGTACTTTGCCATAACATGCGTTTGAAATCATGCGGCGGGTAGACTCAAGGATGTTTTACCTCCCGGTCAGAGGCGTTGCAGTGACATCAGTTGATACACTGAGCTACCGCTCCCGGTATGAGGACTGGTGGAACCCACACCTTCTGAAAAATATAACATGTATGATTCGACATCCTGTGTGTCAACAAAACATTACAATTGCGTGTCTTCCACGGAGTATAGAACACACGTGCAGGAACAACGCAGTAGGGAGCGCTGACTCCGAGCTCAGTGAGCGCTAGCTGGCATCGATCCGAACGGCGCGTGTGCCAATACACAGCCACGTGCCTCCGTCGCCTCCACTCGACCTGGTAAACATCTCCATTATTTCGACGTTATTCAGAAAATACCTGGCCGAGAGTGATTTGTTTATGTAATGGACATTGATCGGGCTGCGTCGGCGAAAATCCCATTTTTGGCACTTTAAATGCCGACTCTCGGGAATTGTCCCCGCACTAAATTCATAAAACCTCGCCAGGCTGTCAGGAATGATTGCTCGGAAATCCAATAAAAGCTAACTCTCTCATCAGCAAAGCCCCGGCCCTCGCGTGGTGGTTGTTCTGGAAAGTCTGACGCAACTTGGCACACGAAACCATTTCTGCAACCCAGAGGTTTTCCTGACAGTCTACATTCAAATAATTCTTCTCACGAATTGGATTTTACTAGAAACCTTTGAAAGGTGACTGTTAAAAAATTGTTAAGTGATCATATAACGCTGTCTCCCATAACTCGGTTCTTTCCGTTTTTGTTGAAAAAACAAATAAATCGATTCGAATATTTGAGTTCATCATTACACCACTTACCTTTATTTCAAGTCTGATTTATAAGAGGAACATTAAAATTAAATGAAATTATAGAAAAATAACACCTGTTGAGAGAGTGCTAAAAATGATAGTACTACACATGTCATTTCCTTGATAATAATTACCAAACATATGATGAGGAAATTTGTGAAATCATGAGAAATACTTTTAAAACAACAGTACTTTAGTCATTCGAGAAGTACTGATTTGAAGAAGAGATAGTTAAATGCAACTTGCAAGTTTACGTAGTAGTATTAAAAAAATAATTCAAAGTATCTCCTATATGCTTATCAGTAGCTAAAACATTTCAAAATCTACGATGTTACGTCTTGTCAATTCTGATTTATGAAATGACATGAAGCTACCAGCCAATGAGTAAATTAGACATCATTCAGTAAAACTTTTACAGCTTTTCACCTTTAAAATATGTAATCCTACTACAAATGTAAGGAAATAAATATAAATGTATACCTGATTACATACATTTGCATTAGTAACCTATCTATATACAAACGCTAAGGATAGATGACGGTTTTTGGCAACTTGTAAGAAACCATCGACCCTGTAAGAGTGATACTTCTGGATAAGAAATTGCTCCCCTGTCCTAATCAAATAGATTTAAGGCCCAAAAACTGAAATTTGAAGATTAGGATATAAAAATTGATTACTACAACGCATAATATAATCACACATATCTCGGTAACGGTGCATGATGATTCCTTAAAAGCAGATTTTCGACTGCCGAAAGTTTTTTTTGCAGGGCACGTGAGTTTGGTGGGCCATGCATTTTGGTAGACGGATGAGGCACATGAAGGGGTATGGGGGAGGGCAGTTAGACTAGAGTAACTAGTTTTAAACAGTGTTATACAAAACGAGTTCTTTGTGAATCTTCGCTTACGTTTTTGGACATTAGCTCATCTGGGGAGCACCACTCAATAACAAGAGTTATCAGAAACGAGAAGCATGTCATATAGTATTTAAAATTAAATTGAACAAATATAGAAAGAAATAATATTTCATGATGAAATTAAAGGGTATATTTGAGTTTCTGTGAAATTTAACCTGAATCCCTAGCAATAGTAGAATGTTTACTCTTGGTCAATTCCGGACCTGTAATATTCTAACCCACAGTTCAGAATCTGCCTATCGAAGTTACGATATCATTCCTAGGAATATCATTTACAGACATTTTAAGCTATTTTTAGTTTTAAAGCAATTATTTATAACGCACGGGATGTTCACAAGGGTACACCTAGTTAATCATTATTTACAAAAATTGGAATTACTTTTCAGAGTGATTTCAAATTTCATTAAAATATTCACAAGGGGAACATTTCTTCTCAATTTTACGTGTTCTATCAGCATCTTGATTTGGAAAAAGTAACCATTCTAAAACTAAAACTCGTAGTTTTACAACAATGATTTATAAAGCGCGGAATGTTCGCAGGGATACAGCCAGTTAATATTTATTTTGAAAATACAAAATTATTTTTCTCGAGTGTTTTTAAAGTACTTTGAGAAAAAAACTCACAACGGGAAAAATTTCCTCTCAATTTCAAACTTTCATCAACTCTCTGATTCGGACAAAGTAACGGTTCCAAAACCAAAAATCAGCAGCGGAAACTCCGCCTCATTGAAGTGCCGTACTCGCGCGGGACGTGCTCTGTTATCTCTTCAACACGATGTTGCGCGTGTTCGGGGCGCGGGGGAGGGCGGTCGCTTTGAAACTTGTTTGCGCGCTGTTTCGGGCGCGGCCATTTTTCGAAGAAGCGCGCATTGAGCTGCTGAGCAGTTAGCCCCGGGCCATGTGGGCCGCGAGGATTACGAGGCATGTTCGGGGCTAGAGAGCCCGCCCGCCCGCCCAGCCAACTTGGCCGACGAAAGCGCCCCGCGCTCACACTAGGTGGCAGCGACGTTCCAGAGGGACAAAATTTGGCGTTTCTAATTAAATGCTTTCCCCAAACACCTGGAAGACGTACGAATAATCCAGAAGACGTTTAGAATAGAGATGTTTTGTAAGAAAAACAATGAAATCAAAGGACTAAAAGAGAATAATGAAAATAAGTTACAAATCTGAGGTTACAGGTAGGATCTCAGAAAACGAATAAAGAAGTTCTAGGTGAAGATGATGATGATGATGATGAAGACAGATGATTATGATGATAAATGTGGGGAAAGAGGGAAGGGCCAATCAAAATATCATTATTATGTCCCACGATATACAAGAGGCCAAGTTTGAAGAGAAGACTAAGCGAAAAAAAATCAACACTGGAGTATTTATGTGAAAAAATTCCTGTTTATTCTTTTTGAAAGATTCTTGTATTAGTAAGAATAGCGTCATCGAATTCTTAAAACGTATTTGGTATGGGATATTAGGATTAGTACTTATGGCACAGTTCCTGAAAATATTTACTAATATAAATACTTATATACAAAAAAAATATTTTCTCATACTCTGTAAAACTTTTAATCTTATATCTTGGTTTCATCGTAAGTTACTTATTATGAACTACGTGCATCAACGGTCAAAATGCAATATCCCAACACTTCAATTGTTGTATTTACTTCATGTCAAAATACTTTCTTTCGTGCAAAACACAATTGGAGAACTAACCGTTTTGTAATAACAGATGGCGAAACGAGAAAGCCATTTCTAGACAACTCTCTCATTATCACGGTTTGTATTCAAAAATTTTAAAGTTACCAATCCCCAAGTAGATTTGTGAGATTTCACGAATTTAGATAGCTAAATTTAAGAACATTAGATGCAAAGAAGTTCCCAATATAGGGAAAGGCGAGACCATAGTAATCACAAGAAAGAACCTACCATGTTGAGCAAATCATTTAAGAAGACACTTCATTTTTTACTTACAGACCTCAAGACCTCGTCTGCAAACAACCGCATTTCTCACCAAAAATCAATGGATCAAATGGAATTCGAACCTCACTTTTTACAGATGAAAGGTGAATGGTATAACCTTCAAGTCGATTGAAATGAGGGATTAATTGATTAGTGATTCCGAGCGGGTCAACTGCTAGGATCATTATTCCCGTAAGCGTAGAGCATTATTTTATCGCGGGAGGTGGCAAGGTTTTCCCCGGTATGTGGTGAGATACGGCGCCGACACCCCTGTCGACTTGCGAGGTTATACCCAACCAGGCATCTCCCAGCAGCGGGGCAGCGCCCTAGCCGGGACAACCGCTACCTTTCTGACTGGTATTCCGACAAGCGTAGTCGTGTAAAGCATGTGAGTGCATTTGTAACTAAGGGAGCGAATAAAAGACAAGGTAGAAGAGGAATGATTGCGAGCAGTCCGTGGCCCGTTTGTTATGATACTGCTCCGGCATTGGCCTCGTGTTGATCGGAGAAACCACAGAAAACTGCTGTTCAGAGTAGCCGGTCACTAGAATTCTCCAGACAGGGGTAAGTTCAACATGGCTATGTAGCTAGTGTCGAAACTCACACCACCATCCACCGTCAGGACTCGAACTCTAGAAATCCCGGTCAGAGGCACTGTAGAAACATGCCCTGAGCCACCTAAGCCGGTTTAAATGAAGCAGAAGAAACGGGTGTAAAAAAGCGACTTCGGGCCAGCTGGATCCACCCACGGGACCCCGGCCGGGGAGGGTTGAAGGGAGCCGCATGGTGGGGGGCGTGGGCGGCGCGAGGCCGAACGACCCCGAGGTGTTCGGGACGCCGGTCACGTGCCCGGCCGCGCCCCCGACGCGCAGCGGGGGGGAGGGGGTGGCGCCAGCTCTGTCGTCTGCGTCGCGATGCAGAGGACCCCCCTCCCCCCACTACCGGGACGGCGCCGGGCGCCCGCGCTCAGTGAGAGCCACGGCGAGGCATTTGGCAAAAGAGGACATCCAAAAGGAGAATGTGTTGAACTTTTTAACTCGAGGATGCAGGGATCCAGGGATGAATGCAAAACATGGCTTCTATGGTCCTATGAAAGACGCTCTAGTACTACTGGTACTACAACAGAACATACTTTCACGCATTATTAGAAACAGCTAGGTAATATTGAAATTTTGCAATTTCTGCGCTACTAACACCTCAGCTAGTACTTGGAAAGGTCAAATTCAAACAATCAAAGAAAACGCCCGTGATGCACATCTGCATTCATTTCAAATTGAGCAGCAATCGTTTCTTACTTCTAAAAAACAAACAAACAAATAAATTTGACTGTTATAATATTCGCTCTAAAGTATATAGAAGCAAGCACGTATTGTTGCCAGCGCAGAATTGTCAAAACTATGTGTAATTCGTTTGGCATTATTATATGCTTCGCTAATGTTTCTTTATTAATTCTTGGCAAAAACACTTATTTCCATCTGTATTAAAATTCAACTAGTTGAGGGGTTAATCATAATTTATCATACACATTAAGTTACTAATGTTCTACGATTTGTAATATTAAATTAATTTATTACCGCCTTATTATATATTGACACCACGAAAAACGTACGACGAGCTTAGTAAAGTATCTCTCAAAATTAAAATAACGGCTTCAAATTTCAGAGGCCGCGACAACACCTACAACAATTGTGGAATATCAATTTTGGAGAAAATCGGCTGGATATTTTAGGCGCTAGCGTTGTGCACAACATAAGTGCATGTGCACACAATTCAATTTTCCCATAGCACGTCATACGCAGTTTTAACTGTTTTTCACGTAAAAATAAATAAATAAATAATTGTTTGTGTCGAAAATTCGCCATTTTTGTTCCTGCGCACGATTACAATACTTTCTCTTCTTACGTTTATAAGGGCGAGAAAGTGAAAAGTTCACATAAAACTTGAATTTTATTTTTCATAACTTCATTTCTTAACAATTGTAATAAGTCAGCTATAAATGTTAAACAAATAATAATGTATTTAAATAACTATTATTACAAGTTTATCTGAACCACACTCATGAAAATTATATTTAAAAAAGCTAAGCAATCCTCATTATTCCAGATTTGATCATCCGGGAAACCAATTATCTAAAGTAAGTACTAATCCATAATGAGTTGAATGAAAAGAAGTCATAAGCAAATTATATGTTAAAAGGGTAAATATTAATTTATTTAAAAATGCATAACTCTTGAAAAATGTATCATATGTAAATAATTTTTAATTCTTTGAGAAAGCATCCAATGCTAATGATTTTTTTTAGTTTTTTTAAATCTTTCAACAGATTTAATACACTTTCTGTGAAAAAACCTATGGACTTCGTAACTATGGAATTCGTATTTAATTAAAAGTTTTGTTTAGTTTTTGGAAAGGCAGGAGTTTCGGAACGCGAATCATTACCTCAACTGTTCGAAGGATTACATCTTCATCTCCCACGAAAAATATTCGTTAATTTTTTAATGAAAATTGTGAATGCTCTGATCGTTAGTTTTCCGTGGTTTCTCCGATCATCTCCAGATAATTGTCGGAGAAGTACCCTAACAAACGGACCACCAAACGTGCGCGATCTTTCCTTACTTTTCTTTCACCTATCCTCATCCCTGACTTAATCACCCACTCACTTGCTCTGCACTACCACACTTGTCGGGAGACCAGTTAGGACCTTACCTCGCTGAAGGGTGATATCTGTTTGGGGAAATCTCCGCAAGGTGACGTAGGTCAGGACCGGATCTCGTCATCGAGCGGGGAATATAAGCGCCACCTCCCGCGATAAAGCATGCACTGTACAAACGGGAATAATGAACTTAAGCAGTTGACGCAAACGGAATAACCAACCAAGCTAAGATCTCACTAGTTGATATTTTTTGGCCAAAATGGTCATCAAATACTATGTAAATAATAAGGTGAAAATTACAAATCACCACGTTTGGGAAGAATTTTTCCGGTAAGAGGAGTCGAAGGTGTTGTGTTTGCATATCGTAGTTTCACGACTGACAGTACGAGGCGCTGCGAGGCATCGGCCGAGGGCGATGGTCAATGATGCGCAGGACGCAAGCGAGCGACACGTGAGCGACGCGTCGTGATGTCGCGGGCGGTCGATACGTACGCGTGTGCGGTGCGGAAGACGCGTGTGATAAGGTGGGTGAACGGGCGGGAGGACGGGCGGGAGGACGGGCGGGAGAACGGCGCGCGCGGTTCGGGCGTACATCGCCATCGCCCATCGCCCCTCGTTCTTCTCTCGGACGACTCGTGGTGCAGTGATGAGGCCGCTCGTTGCTGGTTGGTTAGTGATTCCGGGCGCGTCAACAGTTTAGGTCATTAGTCTCGTAAGAGTAGTGCATGTTTTTTCCTCGAGAGATGGTGGAGATCATCTCCGCTGGATGGCGAGATCCGGCGCCGACCTTCCGTCGGCTGGTGGGTTTCCCCTTACCAGGACTCTCCCACCAGCAGGGCACCGCCTCAGCCGGACAAGCTCTAAGCTCCCGGGCGGTCTTCCGGAATATGTGGATGGTGTAGTGCATGTTGGTGTAAGTGTGTGGTGTGTGTGTGTGTGTGTGTGTGTAAGGGGAGAGGAGAGGACAAGGAAGATGCAGGAAAGTTCGCGCGCGGTCCGTGGCCCGTTTGTTCAGGCATTCGCCTGGTGTTGATCGGAGAAACCATGGAAAACTACCGATGAGGGGATACGGCCGATAGAATTCTCCTCCAGACAGCGACTGAATTCGACCTAGCTGAAAAGCTTGTGCCGAAAATCTTGCCGCCGTCAGGACTCGAACATAGGACCTCCCAGTCAGAGGCGCTACAGCTCGTCTTACATCTGTGGGTACGGGGATTCAATTCCCGACTGACTCTGGTGGAATTTGAGGTGGACTAATCGTCGCATGATTTCTCGCTGTGTTGCCGTCTCCCCTTTCATTTAATCAACATTACAATCTTATCATCAGCTTCCTATTAAAATCTTTTGTAAAAATATCTGCAGCGTCGTTGGCCAGGATGTTCTAGGGTTCGAGTACCGACGTTGGCATATTTTTAATACTAGCAATATTTTTATCCAATATGAAAGTCTATAATTATAACACATAATGTAGGAATTACATTCATCCGATGTATCAACAGCTCACTATCAGTATCAACAGCTCACTACAAATCACGACAAATTCACATACCACATTATTTTACAGCATCTTGTCGTTTAAAATAGACACACAAGTTTAAGTGCCAATGAAATTTTTTGAGCAGCATATTTGTTTCCACACAATAGGATACTATTATAAGCACCAATGAGGATATAATAATTAAACAATGATATTTAATGTATTAGTATTATTTGCATATGGTGACATTTGTATTGTATAAATCTAAAAGCCTTGCTACATATAACAAGTATTTCACGTGTAACAAACATTTTACTTCAGCTTCTGAGTCAACAGCTCCCATCTGGATCATTTTTTTTCGTCCCTAGATCAATTATTCTTTGATCCATTGAGCAAAAGTGAGATGACCAATAATTTTGCTACTGTAGATGAATTCACTATCTTGCACAATAGATTCACTATCTATACACTTTTATTGATCTTTGTGAAATGTTAGTGAGGAGTATAGTTATGAAAATATTTATTCTGTATGTTCTCACAGCAGTAAGTCGAGTTGTTCACATGTGTCTCAAAATGTATAAGAGCTCAAGAGAGGTTTATTATTATTATTATTATTATTATTATTATTATTATTATTATTATTATCAATATTGCAAAAAACAATTTATTGCTGTTTTGTAAAAAATTAAACACAAAAACAGAAAGCAAAGAAATTTGAATGACGACGCGTGGCATACATCAAAGAAGCCCTCTTTCGCCTCAAGATGCCTGCCTTGGAACATTCATCAAAATGGGTAAGAATGTTAGGAAAGAAAAGTCCTAGAAGAACACATTTGTTTCTTATTTCATTTTTACATTAGTTTTACTTTCCGTATGTTTTTCGAAAATATTTCATTTTCCGCGAAAAGGAATGAAATGCAGTTGATATCGTAACTAACCTGAAGAAGTTCCTGTAAGTTTCCAGATATGTAGTAGATATGCAGCACTTGAATTGGTACGTACCTGCAAACAAGAAAAAAATAATTGTTAGAAATATTAGGAAAAATGTGCGTGCAGTGAAGGTAGTAATCCTGGTATTGAAAATACAGATTTCGTTTTAGTTCAATGGCTTACCATAGAACTACATTTTTAAACTTTGGTTCTGACAGAAAAGATGGGATAATATTTATTTGTAATTTTTATTGATAATTTTCATCTTTTGAAAAAAAGAAGAATCTGAGAACATGTTTAATTATATTACCAAGAATTAGAGTATTTGCAACACCTACCATTTATTAATCCCAGATTATTTATTGTTCCAAGTACAAGAACTTGATGCAATGCAATGGTCTTTTCTTTAGTTGAATATTGCTCGAATTTATTACCAGCTGTATTAGATGGCTTCAAGTTTGACAATTGTACAAATTGTAAACTAAATTGTAATGTTCACTTAACAATATAGTATGCACTGCTACAGCATCTCATTAGAACGATAATTGTCGGAGGAAATAATCTTGCCGGCTACTTATCCGAAGTTCTTTTATATACCACAAGTATGATAGGTCATGGTGGATTATTTGCACTTCGAAAATTCCCACTCCTCCGCAAGGACAGCCTTACCCCCGCGATATGATGACTTCTAGACCCATAAACGCCTTCTTCGGGGAATCGCCATAGAGAAAAGTTGAACTAATAATAACAAAAATGGCTCCAAATATAATTGTCAGAACATGCTTCTAATCCAAAAGTTGGGCGTTATTTGTAATTAAATTTTGCAAATGTCAATGCAGCTTCATGTAAAGTACCCCGAAAAATCAAAATATCCCTTTCAAAGCTTCACTTCGACGAGATCGATCAGGGTATGCTATTTGGAGAAAATTGGTTGAAAGGTCTAGGAGTGAGGGTTCTCTGTAGGCGAGCGGACGAATGGTTGGACGGAATGACAGATAGTTATATCGTAAACCAATATTTCGGTACAAAGTACCCATAAAACGTGCATTCTGATTACACAACGGTTAAGAGGAAATAATTTACTTTAATGGGCAAGAAATATCCACTTTTTCGATAAAATTGTCCAAAATTCACATGAAAGACCATCAACAATATGATAGATGAACTTTGAGGCGCAGCTTTTCTTTTGAGAAGCAGGTCATGTATGACCATTTAAGGAAATATTTGATATTGGTGATTAATTTTATCAGCAAACCTAATGACCGCATACAACGAAAAAGAAAGGAAGGTGATGGTTTCAATTGCAAGAGCAGATCACTGTATATTCTGCATTCCCATTGCAATACACAAAGAGTATGAAATAGATTCAGAACCCGTACTCTGAAGTATGTTTACATTGCGTGGCTTTTTATGCCTCTGAGTTTTAGAGTCCTGAAAAATTAGAGCTGTGTCGCCATGTATGCGTGTGTATGAAAATCCGTCGCGTGTATGAGAATGTATGCATGCACTCATGAAAAAACTAGGAAATATTCTCATTTATTATATCGTGCATTCCTGTGTATACTTGATGGAACGTTCATACGTGACCTGCAATCTGCAATGTATGGAAACTCCTATTTACTTACAGAAGAAGGCATAAGGACTTCAGTAAGCCATGAATGCGACATGTGTAATAAATATAAAAGTATAGCATTGGAGTAGATTTTGCTTTTGATAGAGGGTAATTGGAATTATAATAAGGAAGCCTACTTCTATATTCAACAAAATAGGGGTAAAATAGCGGTATATGTTAACATGTTATGTATAATTTTTTGGAATATGGTACTTCTTTTATAATTATTGTAAGGTTTTAGTTAACATGTAAATAGTAAAGTACAGTATGTTCCGTTTATATTCAGTTACACGTCTTGCCCTTATAACAAAAATGAAGAGCAAATTAAAGGTTAGAACGAAGGTACATAAAGATTCTTTCATGGCAGTTTATATGAATTATCAATAATCTACAATATACCATAAGAAGGTAATAAGAATTTCATTCATTATTTATTATTAGTTAAATATGTGTGTTTATCCATGATTTGCATAATTATAAATGAATGATAATTGTTATTAGTTTTATATTTGTAATGCTTCAGTTTGAATATATCATCATTTACTTATTGAGTTAATAATTTGCCACATTCTCTTAAGACAGAACTCAGATACAAGGCACTAATATTTTACACATTTTTACCTTTTCAAAAATAAAAAAATTTTACTTCATAGACTAAAAAAATCAAAAGGTTTGAATATTTTCATGTCAATAGTTTCGCTTCATAACATATGCTTTTGAAAATATAAGTTAAGAAATCAATAGGTCTCATGAATCCATTCACAATATTGTCATTAATTAATTAATAACAAATTAAAAATTAGTAAGTTGTTTATACAAAACAGGAAGGAGAAGAGGCAAAGTAGGCTATCAGGTCAGAGAAGGACATTTTTTCGGAAGTTAATGTCAGTAGCGTTTGCATCAACCTATGTTTTTTACTGTTCATATCTACACGAGCAGGGTTTGCTGACTCGATCCTGATAGCACAAATGATCAATAGCGAGTCCTTTGTTGCTGTACTTGAAAAGACTATCACCACAACTTCATAAACGAGTTAAATTCATTTGACCATAAAAATGAATATTTGAAACTGCTGAGTATTGAAACCATCTTTATTTGAAAAAGAAATATTTATAGGCAGTGTGTGCCTCGTTTGTCTTCTGTGTTTTGTCAAAAAAGAAATTCATGAGTTCTTAATTTTCCATTTCATACAGAATACCATTATTTAAATTATTTTTATTTAAACTAAGAGCCATCGTAACTTAAATCGGTTTTATGGAAACTCAGAATAAGAATGTTCAAATTTAATTTGGCAAATTAAAAAAGTAAGAGACAGGAACAATCAGGTGCTTTAGATGGAATGTTTGAACCGAGCAGGCAAGAGTAGATTACCTGTTCCGATGGCGAAAAGAGCCAAATAGTGCCTCGTAAGTCTTTTCTTTAAGTGTCTTCTTCAACAAAAAATCTGGTCTGGACAAATCAGTGAGGGCCCGCCCCTTCAATACTGAAAGCATAACCACCTACGCTGGTGGTTAACTAGAACGCCTCAGGGCCACCATACAGAGGTTACGACTCAACGAGCCGAGATCTCGGCAGAAGTGCTCATTTCCGAGACGATATTAAACAGATAAGCCG
Source organism: Teleogryllus oceanicus (assembly GCA_964035755.1). Lineage (NCBI taxonomy): Eukaryota > Metazoa > Arthropoda > Insecta > Orthoptera > Gryllidae > Teleogryllus > Teleogryllus oceanicus. The sequence goes on along the minus strand of CAXIVR010000005.1, from coordinate 126,846,532 downwards.
GCGGCCGAATGAAGCCGTTAGGCGGCGAGGCGTTTTTAAGGCGCCCTCGCCAGTTATTCGCAGCGCGGCGCAGCGGCGGGCGTGAGAGCGGCGTGGGGTGGGGGGGGGGGGAGAGTGAATGGGGGAGCGCCCTCGCGCGCCCCGAGCCCGAAGATGGCGCCCACTGGAAGACTTGGCGCCGTGACCTCGGCGGCTTCCGCGGCCTCCTTGGATCGATGCGCCATGACGTCACGCGGGCTGCAGACTGCGAGGCGGCGCGCACACCCACACCTCCCCTGCCGACTCCCCCGGCTCATTCTTCTTCTTCTTCCTTTCCTTAATCCCGCCTTCCTTAGTTCTATTGTCTCCTTTCTCATCCCCCTCTCTTCCTCTCCCGTCTTCGCTCACCCTCCTCTCTTTCTTTTCCAAGGTAATTTCTCCCAATCCTCTGTTTTCATCGTCCTCTCTTGCACATTCGCAGATGTCTCATACAGCCTTCAGATTCGTCTTCTAAAACCCCGCATTCCCTCTTCCGTCTCCACTCCTCTTCTTTCTACCTTAGACTCACATATTCCTTATTATTCCGACACTCTCTGTTAGCACTTTGGTTCTTCCTATTGTAACCCCGGTCCGTTTAATACCTACTGTCCCTCTGGTTTTGCCTGTTCAATGCTCATTGTTCTACGCATTTGAACAATGCATAGAAACAAGGTCTTTTCTCCCTTCCGGTTTCTCTTGCGCAAGGGTGGTGTAGTAATTGCCACGGCGATCCAACTGCAAAAGCAGAAAGAAAAATAGATAGGATTGCTTATGTGTCCCACTTTGAGTGTGGTGGTTCTTAGCTGTAGAAGTAGGTCTGTGGATTATGGATTAGATGGAATAGGAAACGAGGACACAGTCATAGTTTCCTTGTTTCCTTCCTACTGCAATTCGTTTGATTTCGAAACATGTTAACTTGTTGCAAGTAGTTTTCAACATTTATTTGTTTCCACGCGCATTTACTTTTTGAGAATAATTTCAGGAACCGTTGTCAGTAGCTGGTTAATGACTACTGATAAATTATATTAAAACCGTTTTTATTATTAATGAATTTTCCTATGCAGAGAAATAGAGCATTACAAGACCGAAAACGGCAATAGTTTTAGAGTTTACAATAGTTTTACAGTTTAGTATACAATTATATTCACGACAATAGTTTTGTACATTACCGCGTCGCCTGCTATGAACTTAAGAACTCTTTGCTCTTCATCATTAACGAGCTTATAGGTTTTGTTACAATCATTTGGTTACATATTAACAGCAATAACATTTATTTAAACTGCAATTGGGTATAACCCGGTGGCAGTTAATTACATAAGTAAGGTAATTCATTTCAGGCAAGTAATATAATAATGGTAATAAAAATAAGTAAGGTAATAATCAGTTTACTGTACTTCACTTTAGTTTACTATAACACTTAAAACGTTTCCTTCATTATTTCTCTGTGCTGCGACCAAAAAGGGCAATTTTTGGCAGAAAAACTTATATTATAGGTTCCTGAAATAATAGTAGATAATTCTTGTTTGTTCCACTAATTGATTGCGTAGATCAAGTATAAATTTTTCAAAATATGAGCAGTTTTCGCGTAATTTTGTGTGAAATAAAGGCAATTTAAAAACAAGCCTTTGTCACAATCGGTTCTCAATGTAGTTGGTATTAAATGAAAGAAAATTACTTGTCGTGTCAATATAAGATATGTATTATATTCTACATCATTTTGTTAAGTTAATTAATTTTGAGAACTTTTTGTAATGAATGACAGAGAAAGATTTGAAAGGTAACGATAGTTGTTAACATAAAAACCGTAATCTTTCTACAATATCTTGATCTGGTGGGCAAGCGTGTGTGAGATTTTCGTACACATGCCTTTGCGTGTAATTGTTGAATTGAATTCTAACCCTGAATAACGGTACAGACACCGACATGAAATTACGGGCTACCACGTGCTTATATGTAATGCTTCATGATTCATGTAGTGAACAATGATGGACCTGTGAGCTAAATCTGCATGATTGTTGGAGAGCACAAGAGATCTCTGTACAGAGAATTGCCCTCAGGAGAACAATAGGTCCCGCCATAGCACTGATAGATCTTTTAAGCACCTATAAATGACGACTGAAAAAAGGGTAGGCAAAACCATTTAAGCTAGTCCCCGACTCAAGCCTCAACCAAATAGGAAAGTAACTTATATGAGAAAGCTGTGTCATTTTGTAGCAACATGAGTTTATTTTGGTAATAAAAAAATTAAATTTATCCATGCATATAGTAAATAATAAGTATACAATTGTTTCTTTCTTCTCTAACGGACGTTGAATTAATTATGGAATAATTATTTTTAATAACAACAAACGAAGAACAACAAATACATTAATTACAAATGGACGACGGATTACCCGTGATCTTCCTTATCCTATCCTTCATCTTCCTTATCCTATCCTCACCCTTTACTAACACATATTTTCAGCCACTACACTATCACACATGCCGGGAGAACGGTCGGAGGCTTAGAGCTTGTCCCGCATGGAACGTTGCCCAGGTGCTGGGAGATACCTGGTTAGGGGATATCCCGCCAGTTGACGGATAGATCGGCGCGGGATCTCGCCATCTAGCAGGGAAAGATCACTGCCACCTCCCGCAATAAAAAAACATGCACTACACTTTCTGATATAATGATCGCGCCCATTGACGCTCCCATTCACTAATGAATCAACAGTACTACTTGCGCACTTTAAAATGTTCATGAAACAGTTTAGACAGTATAAATAAGAACAACGACCTAGCACAGTCGTATGAAAAAGAAGTCTTGCGGATGAAATTATATAAAAGTGCCGCAGGCACTTTCACGCGCAGGCTGTGAGATAAGGAAACGAAGCAGAGAGAACGAAACGAAGTAGGAATGTTCTTGGAAGAGGAAGTAAGAACTACGACGTAACACGGTCGTAGCCAACAGACGCCCGGCAGAAGCGAGAGACAAGATCTCGGCGGAGGGAGCGCAAATAGCCACGTGGGGCTCTGCGCGCGAGGGCTGAGGGCCGAGGCGAAGGGCGTCGTGGGCGGCGAGGGAAGGCGTCTCCGGCGTCGGGGCGCGTGGAGGCGCCAGTAAACAGCGAATAACAGTCCACTGAGGCCAGCGGCGAGATGAAGGCGCAGGTGGTGGCGATGGCATTGAAGATGACAGCGACGGTGATGATGCGAGTGTAGTCGATGATGGCGGCGGTGGCTGTGAGGATGACAGTGGCCGTGATGATGGAGGTGAAGTCAATGGTGGAGGCGGTAGCAGTCAGGATGACAGTGATGAAGGAGGGGAAGTCGATGCTGGTAACGTGACGGTGTCAAAGTCATTGATTGATTGGTGTTTTTAAATACGTCGAATTGTGAAGGATTTCCCCTTCTAGGTATCTATCACCCAAGGACATCGCCTCAGCAAGCTCTAAGTTCCCGATTTGTCTCCTGCCATGAGCGGTATTGTAGTGTAAGTATAAATGTGTGTGTGTGTATGTAAAAGGAATAGATACAAGAAAGAGGAAGGAAACATCGCGCGCGATCCATGGCCGTTCCTTAGGTCACTTTTTCGGCATTCGCCAAGTATTTACTGAAGAAAAGATGGAAAAGTACTCATCAAAGCCGGCCTGCCGTAAGAATGCTCCCCCAGACTGCAGCTGAATTCGACCTAGTTATATAGCTAATGTCGAAAATCACTTCGGAGGGTTCAGTTATAGGGAGGGGAAGGGAAGGGGTGGAGGAGGGGAGGAAAGGCGGACGAGGGAGTCGGGAGGAGGCGGAGGAGGAGAGGCGTGGTGGTGGAGGGGAGGGGAGGCGGAGGAAGGGAGAGGAGGTGGAGAAGAGAGGTGTGGTGGTGGAGGGGAGGGGAGGCAGAGGAAAGGGAGGAAGGCGGAGGAGAAGTCGGCGGCGGCGGCTGCAAAGGCGGAGGGAGGCGGAGGTGGTAGCGGGGCGGCGGCGGCGGGAGGAGGGGAAGAGGAGGTGGAGGTGGAAGTGGAAGAGCAGGAGGAGGAGGCGGCGACGGAGGGGAGGGGAGGAGGAGGTGGAGGAGGAAGTGGAGGCGGAGGGCAGGAGGAGTTGGCGGCGGCGGCAGAGGCGGTGGCGGCGGCGGCGTTGGTGGAGGCGGCGGGGAGGCGGCGGCGGAGGGAGGTAAGAGGAGGGGAGTAGAAGTGGAGGCGGAAGAGGAGGAGAAGGAGGAGCAGGAGGAGGCGAGGCGGCGGCGGCGGCGGCGGCGGAGGCGGAGCAGGAGGAGGAGGAGGAGGAGGCGGCGGAGGCGGCGGAGGCGGCGGAGGCGGCGGAGGCGGCGGAGGCGGCGGAGGCGGCGGAGGCGGCGGAGGCGGCGGAGGCGGCGGAGGCGGCGGAGGCGGCGGGGCAGCGCCAGCGCCGTGTGCCTTATCGCAGCCGGGGCTGAGGCGGCGCTCGCCTTAAGCCCCACACGGCGCTTCCAGGCACGCACCGGCCCTTGCACGGCGGCCGCACGTGATACGCCAAGGCGCGGCCTCCCGCCCGTACAGCGCCCCTCTATCCTCCGCTCGCTTCTTTGCCAAACCATGTTTTCTATACACGTAGCATTGAAATCTCGTAGAAAGAACTTGTCCAACAGACATCTCAATACTCCTAACGTAAATCCCAGTTTCCCCACCCATTCCCATTCATTTTACAAGGCCGTTCTCACTAGCGTCATAGTAATTTTTATTTCATATTTCGATTTCTAATACCGTCGACCACTACAGAAAATACATCGCACTTCTGTATAAATCACTAGTGTATTTTTGAACCACCTCTACGAGTCTTTCTATCCTCATTTTAGTATATTATCTATTCTCCACCTGAACCATTACACTCTCTGGTTCTGACACATCCAGCTAGCGTAGGTTCTCAAAATCGAAAGTTTATAGAAAATGTTCCATCTCAAACGCTATTACAATAGTTCATTTATTCAGACTTCCAACATTTTCTACCATCACACTTGCCTTGCATTCTACGTCGCCTCTTCGCCGTAACTACAATTCACTGACTATATTATGGTCACCAACCACAGAAGAATCTTCTTTCACAATCATTATAACATTGTTTCACCGAGACATACGAGTATTTTAGGTATGCCTTATGCTCCATATTTCTTCGCTCATTCCGTGCATTGTGCATTGTCCATTGCGACTGCACCAATCATCACTTCTGCGTACTCCAATCAAGGCCATCATCTCCGTGTGAAACGCTATCACATTTGCTTCGCCAGCATTTTACAATGTATCTCAGCGAAGCCATATTCAGACAAAAACAAACAAACAACAACAACTTATTAACAAGATAGTTAACTTCATTAATTTTCCCAGCTAACCCATCCCAAGCAATGCTGTTCAATAAAGATTAATGAAACCCTTTTTGAGCATTTTGATAATGTTGGTAGGCTTATCATAGTCTTTTTATATCTACATTGTTTGTGTTTTCTTGCTCTTTTTGTCGCACATTTGCATCACTGCTTCTTTACTTTTCGAACACTGCCTCTCACGAAACACTAGTCTACAGCCCCTTTCACCATGTTTCAGAAAAACGCTGTGAACTTCTTCTTTCTTCTCCTCGCCTTATTTCTCCACACTCTCTATATGTCGACATAAATTTTTCTCTCGAACGATTGTACTGGAATATTAAAGACATATTGAATAGAGATGTTTTAAATAATCTGCTGTCTGCTGTTTGACGACACTAGTAAGTTTGGACTATCCAATGATGAATATATTAATAAAGAAGAGATCTCCGTAGTTCGCAAAGAAATGTGACTTTTTTATATCTCAATAAGGGCACCACATTCATGAAACAATACTTATACAATAAAACAATGTTCTTTATTATTTTTCAATGCAGGAGCTTGTGTATATTTTTTCAACCAGACTTCGACATAGACACAGCAATAATTACTGACGGCACCAAAAATCGAAACAAAGCTAAAGCAGCCACTCGGGCGCGCTAAAAACTGTGAAGACCGTGCTCACACATTAAACACTCACACACAATGTTTTTGCTCGACGCGCGCGAGACAGCCAGTGCGTAATGACACGACGCAAATGCCGCGTGACAACGGAACCCGTCACGCGCACGTGTGCGAAGAGGCGATCGCTCACGACTGTCACGCCTGACACGACCCGTCGGCGAAATCAGCGTGACACGCGGCAACGAGAGCAGACGCAGCTCCCGCAGCCAAATATAATTAACAGAAATTGTGAAATCTCGCGAGGAGCACTTTCCGTCTAATCCGTATGGTGTCATTTAAATTGAGGAGGTAATATCAGAAAATACGATTTTTACTTTGAGAAAATTCGTTATAAACAAGGATTGGATAAAAAGTAATGAGACATGCTTTTCTTTCTCTGAAATGACTTTGTTGACAGAGGTACTTACATTTACACACGTTATACGAATATAATCGCCTCCGTTATTAATGACTTTTTGCCAAATGTTCGGAAGACGTACATTTGCGCATGTCTTTATATTCATGTCCCATATTGACCGCCCTTTAACATGAATAAATCCTTCTCTTGTATTGTACCGGGTTCTTTGTAATGTTTTTATCATTTTGTCGAAGAGATCATAATCACAAGGACTCGTATCGGCTGAGTAATGTGGATGTACCAGAATCTCCCCATGCCAAGAGGCGCAAGGTTTCTCCACGTTGGATCGTTCTGTCGGGGGGGGGTATCCTTCACATAATCTCTGCCTAATATGGATGGTCTAACCTTTGTGCGACTGTGGGGTATGGCAACGTTGCATCACCACATGCTTCCCTAAAAACATTCTTGCTTACTCTGACCTGGTGCCACTTCAATTTTGACCCACGAACCTTTGTAAACAAGATGATAGGGCGCTTGCGCTATTGCTATGAATTTCAATGATTTACACATTGCAGAAAACTGACAGAGTAGTGTTCCTGCTCGTTGCACACTCGTCTAACAGTCCTTTTGTAATCATAGACGGCAGCATGCCGACTCACCGGCTTTAACCTACAGCAATATTCTCATTAGTTTTTGTCCAATCTATATATAATACGTCATTCAAATTAGGCACATATTAAAAAACAAATAAAACCTTGATAAAATGGCTGACGTATTTTCCAGATATCAATTAGAAAAATATGTAAAAGAACAACTCATCATCTGGTCTCTAGGTGTCTAAGTTATCTGTAAATTACAATTATTAAGAACATTTATACCATTTTTTTTATTTTAGGTCCCACAAATCACCGGTTTGTATAAATCAATAATTCAATATTTATTTAACATACAGACATAAAGTTAGGGGTTACACACAATTTATACAACATTAGCGGAGTCATGCGGATGAGATATTGAATTACAAAAATACAATGTGTTAAACTGTTTTAAATGGGCAGAACGTGCAGAGATGTTGACGAAAAAACTAGCGTTCAATACAAATTTGAGAGGTTAGGATTGTATAGTTTCGTCAATATTCAGGCATGAAATTTAAAATTTAGCACATGACACATAAAGATAACATTGTTGTTAAGTGCCCATTTATAACTTCATGGCTCCCTTCTAATACTGTTGAAACTAAGTGAAAAATGGATGATTTGTACAAAAAGCCCTATAAGAGTTGTATTAAACAGATGCCATTAGAAAGAGTACACTTTGTAGCCTCTAATTGAGAGAATTAACTTTTTTAACATTAGCATGCAATGTTCAAATTTAAAGAAAGTAGTAAGAAATTACCGTTGCAATGAGTTATATTTAACGTAAAAATTCCATCATTTCAAACCATTATTACTGGTGCTTTGCGTTGGTGACATTTACTTATCATTCTCAGTCTAAGACCTTGAACCAGCCTTCCTATCATCTTAGGCCCTTATTCGAAAGATATGTAATACCAGCTCCGGCTGGATTTCTTTAGCCAAGATCATAAGCGTGTCCCTTTGCTTCCTAAGAGAATTCTAGGATATCTTTGAGGTTTCAACAAGAATGTAAGGGAGTTCTACAAGAATATAGCGTAATGGAACCCATGAAAACTTTTTTGACTTCATGATGTGGATTAGAGGTGAAGAACCCTTGAAGTAATTCTCAGAGGACGGATTCTACCAACAACCTTTTTGCCTATCTCGAAACCAAAATAAGGACGCGTTTCTGAATATCAACAAGCGATTTGCACACATCCGTCGCGGTCGACTTGTCTCCATCCTGGCGACCAACTACTTCGTTGCGTTTGGTTTCTGGTTCATTATAACAAAATAAATTGTGTTTTGTTCTGTTGCCACTTGTTGTATTCTTCAATAAACCCTTCAAGAAAATGAAACTGAATCGAAAATCGCTCCAAAGGAATAACACACCTTTAGTTCTTTTAATCAAAAATAGTTACGAATATCATTCACTCGCTGAGTTTCGGAGTTTAGGAGGTTATCTAAAGGAAGAAAATGTGTAAGTAAAAGGATGAGATGATGTAATAATTCTCCAAAGAGAAGTTGGAACAAGATACAGTAGTTGTGAATATTATACTAATGTTCATCCTATTCCAACTCACCCGATTTTAATCTCTTTGCCCCTATTTCTCGTGCGCAATAGAGCAATGCTCCTGACCCTACATGCTCACGATCCGTTCAGCCAGTGAGCCCTTTAGCCCTGCATCTCCCAGCGGCCTTCGCTCCACGGCGAGCATTTCGGGCACCGGTGCGCCCTCGGTCGCAGAAGCGGGACGGTGGGGCAGGCGATGGCGACGGCGGAGGCGGGGAGGGTGTGAGCGGCGGTGGAGTTAAGGAGCTCCACAATGGCTCGCGATCGGGAACGGCCACGCAAAGGCGATCTACGTGCGCTTCATAACGGGAAGAGGAACAGCGCTATGAATCTGTAGCGGCAGAAAAAGAGCACTTCAAGAAACAGCTGTCGAAATCAAAGCACTTCTAGGTACGCTACTCTGTTTATTTATTTTATTTATTTATTTATTTATTTATTTATTTATTTATTTATTTATTTATTTATTTATTTATTTATTTATTTATTTATTTATTTATTTATTTATTTATTTATTTATTTATTTATTTATTTATTTATTTATTTATTTATTTATTTATTTATTTATTTATTTATTTATTTATTTATTTATTTATTTATTTATTTATTTATTTATTTATTTATTTATTTTATTTATTTATTTATTTATTTATTTATTTATTTATTTATTTATTTATTTATTTATTTATTTATTTATTTATTTATTTATTTATTTATTTATTTATTTATTTTACGTCAAAAACAGTTAAAACTGCGTATGACGTGCTATGGGGAAAAAGTGAATTGTGTGCACATTTTCAAAATTCTGTGATCCCTACACAAGTCACATACTACTTAAACTTTGAAAAAAAGCTCTCATGTAATAAAATCTATTTTCAAGGATAAAAGGCAATAAATTTTGGCTCTTATCCATGTTGTCCTTCGGAATAATACTTCCTGCCGCGACAACATGGAAACGATAACTTGAATAATTGTATTTCCCACTGAATTCTAGAAGACGTGCACAGAAAATGAAGTTACATTTATGTCCAGAAGCAAAACAAGGGACCAGAACTCTTTGCCTGTTAACTCTTTGGTTAGCTGTCTGCCTATTTGTGTGTGTTGCTATGAGTAATGAATACTTTAAAGAAAGAATATTAATAAGAAAAAATCATAAGAATGAATAAAACAAAAACCACTACCAATTTATGGAAAATGACACTAAATAAAATTTTACCAACAAAAGAAGAACTCCAATTTAATTTTAAGAAACATATACATTTTTTGGGTGGCGGGGAATTTTAATTCTAAATATTAATATGAATAGCAAAATAATTATACTGCAATTAAAGAAAAGAACTAAAACAACTCAACAATGACTAACAAAACCCGCTTCAAACTCTTACCTCGGAAACGCTCTAACCTCAATATCGCTCCACACTCTCAATTTTGCTCCAGACTAGTGCCGCGCGCAGGTCGCGCGCGATCAGCTGGAAAGCTTCCCCGCCATTTGCTGTACGTTGATTGGTCGAGAGGCTTCCGTTCCGCCACGATAAATGTTGACCATGCTTCCCGTTCCCACCAAGCTTCGCATTCCCGCTGTGTTGTAAACGCCTGCCAGAGATACCCGACTTTTTAACTTTCATTATGTTCCTGTTCGCGTTGCTGTCCCTGTTCACAGGCTATTGCGAAGTGGCCTTAAGAGGTGGTGAAGGCGGTGGAGGCAAAGCGGAGAGGGACCGTGGAACGGATGGAAGTGTCAGCGGTGGTGTTGGTAGTGATGGTAGTGATGTAGCGATGGAAGTGGCGGGGACGGTAGCTGAGGCGATGGCGTTTTGGTTGCTGGAGATAGTGGGGTGGACGCCAGTGGCGTTACAAATGATGGGAGCGGAGGGGGGAGAGGAGCAAGGACTAGGAGCACGGTAGGAATTGACACGGTACCAAAAGCGGTGGCAGTGACGGGTTCTCGTTTCCAACTCTACATTTCTTCTCTTCATCAGGGGGACAAGTCCCTGGGGTAGACACCTATGCCTCTGGGGCTTTTATCCGCACCTCCTGCCGACGCGTTAGCGCCGACAGGCTTTCGGCCGGATCCATCCGGAACCCAGTTTACCTTCGGGGCAACCTCCCATACATTGGGGGGCCCCCTGCTAGCTCAGAGCTCCTAGTATCCAGGCTAGTACCGGAGTCTCACAATGCGCCACTCACATGCGCTGGGAACAAGTTCCCTTTTGCCAGAGTATCGGGCTACTGCCGCGACGAAGCCGAGAGAACTGGCGGCCACCTGGACTAAGGCCCAGGCGGCTCGGAGACCTCATCCCGTTCCCCAATGCTTACCGCCAGCTCACGACGTGGGTAACGTCGGTACCGGAGCAACCTGATGGGGACTAGTTTCACAACGGACTTTAAAGTGGGATTCAGAGTACTCCGAAAAGCATCCTTCGCCCAATCCTGCTCCAAGGTCCAATTGGTGGAGGCCAGTTGCCCGGCCACCAAGAGCTCATCATCGCCTTCTCACTGCCTGCACCTCCAAGCTAACGACGTGAGCGACGCCGCGATACTCAGAGTCCGGGTAGTCGTCTACGACACTCCACCAGACACCACGACAGCCTACACCATCGCGATCCTCCTCCTGCGGAGAGCAGTGACGAGTAAAAGGAAGGACATGGACAAAGGAAAGGCTGGTTTGTGTCGTCGGAGGTATAAGTGCGGAAGCGGTGGGTTGGTGAAGGTAGTGGTGCGGAAGAGGGATGCGGGAATGGGGCGGGGATGGAGGAAAGATGCTGTTGTCGGCAGTGGTAGAGCTGGCAGCAGAGGTAGTTTGATTGATTGATTGATTTTTCGTGTTTCCGGGCGCGTCAACTGCTTTGGTCATTAGTCCTGTTAGTGTAGTGCATGTTTTTTCGCGGGAGCTGGCGGTGATCTTCCCGCTGGATGGCGAGATCCGGCGCCGACCTACCGTCGGCTAGTGGGTTTCCAAATAGGACTCTCCCACCAGTGAGGCACGGCCCCAGCTGGGACAAGCTCTAAGCTCCGACCGGTCTCGTGTGTGTCCCAACCGGTGTAGTGCATATTGATGTAGGTGTTTGTGTGTAAGGGAGAGGAAAGAAAAGGAAGAGGAAGGACAGATCGCGCACGGTCCGTGGCCCGTTTGGTAGGGTACTGCTCCGGCATTCGCGTGGTGTTGATGGGAGAAACCACAGAAAACTATCGATCAGAGCAGATGGCCGCTAGAATTCTCCTCCAGACAGCGTCTGAATCTGACTGAATCTGCCGCCGCCAGGACTCGAACGTAGGACCTCCCGGTCAGAGGCGCTGCCTAGTAGAAAACCAGTGTCGAAAATCCTGCCGCCGTGGGGAGTGGGAACCTAGAACCTCCCGGTGAGGGGCGCTGCAGTGACATCAGTTGATGCACTGAGCTACCGCTCCGGTGCAGGGGTAGTGGTGGCGGCATACTTGTACAGCATATGTGTTTATTGAATAACTCAAAGTGAACATGGCTAAAAGCCCCAGCCTAACAGTAGCAGGAAGACCGGTATCCGGGCGCTAGTCCCTATACAAGTCTGATGAACTACTTCTCAAATTCGCTTTTGGAAAACTAGTGTTGAACAAAACTCTTTATGCGAACAGAAAATTTATAAAGACCATTATAATTGTTAATACTGAGATGTTGCCTTAGGATACATGCAAAGAAAACAAAGACACTTGCGTCTGTATCATTGTTTCCTTAAAATTCGAATCTACCGCACTACCGTCCAAGTGGCTGATAGTTGACACCGCGTAGGGGCACCTGGGGACTGATTTTGAGACAAAAGACAATTATCGCATGTGACAGAAGATGCTTATAAAAAACCTATTAAGATTCGTCTGAAGGAGAAACTTTAAATGTTTAATGTTTTATTAAAGGTAATTTATTTACCTATTGTAATTATTGAAAATTGTGGGAAATTATATCAAACTGTTTTTATTACAGAAACCCAACTGAGTTTTCCTTTACGAGTTTAATTCTCAAATTAATTACTTGAGGGTTATAGTCATTATTAACATAAACATACAATGAAAATTTTACATATAAGAACTTAACACAAGACTTACAGCTACTATTTAAAAGTAATTACTAGAGAATTAGTAAAGACAGTGATAGTAAATGGTGGGGATCCAGGCATGGCAGGGGCGGGAGGGGAGAATGGGCGGCGGCGGCGGTGATGGCGCGCCTGCAAACACGGCCGCAATCTCGAGATTGGCCCGCCAGGTGCGTTCCCTCCCCGCCTCCTCCCCCTCCCGTCGTGTATTGCTGCTCCACTCACTCCACAGCGCCTGCCCCCAAAGCCACCCCACTGCCCCGAGGTCAAGCTGTTTCCCCCGGATTCGCCTCTCTCAGCCACCGATGCTGGTCGGGGCAAGAGTCTGCCCCAGCTGCCCTTGCACCTGCAGCGTGCGCCCGATCCTGGGTAGTGCTTATGCTAATGCCTTCGGCACCTTTCTTTACCCCCACACACGTTATCAACATAACGCACTCTGTGCCTCCGTTACCATCTCATATCGCTGACATATACATATCCGTTTGCATACCAGTTTAGGAGGTTCAAGGCATCAAGTGAGGACACTGCATTGGCTCTGAACGGAAGGTCCTCCGGTTCCAATCCCGACGGTGGCAGGATTTTCAACACTAGCTAGAGAGCTAGGTCGAGTTGTGTTTGGAGGAGAATTCTAGGGGCCGGCTGCTCTTATCGGTAGTTTTGTGTGGTTTCTCCCACTGATACTCGGCGAATGACAGAGCAATCCCCTAACAAAGGAGCCACGGACCGCGCGCACTCTTTCCTTCCTCTTTCCGTCCTTACTCACACTCTTCACTTGCACACACTTACTCTTACATGCAGTACACTAACACACAGACCGGGCCGCCAGTGGGGAGCCGAGTTTGTTCTGACTGTATTGTTTTCCCGCTGGGAGGATTCCAGTCTGGTGTGGAAAACCCCTCAAGCCGAGAGTAGGATCAGCAATCCAGCAGGAAGTTGATCGCCCTCCCGCAATAAAAGCATGCACTACAATTACGGGATCGATGACCATAGAATTTGGCGCGCTCGGAAACACTAATTAATCATTTAAATCATTTTTCATTTTTGTATTTCATCGTGTATCTATCACATCTTTGTTTTTTTGTTTAATTTGGGAAGGTTGGAATTATACGCTACTTTGCAATTATATGTCAATTGATAACAGAATAATAATATCATTATATGTCCATAGAATATCACCCATTTGCCCTTCTCACACGCACGTCCATAGATTTTAACCGTTTTTTGACAATGAATAAATGCATAAATAAATAATACTAAGGGATGTCTGGTTGTTTCCAATCAACTCCACAACCACCAGGTGAAAACATGCACTGCTTACGCGAGATTCAAGCACAGAGCCTTTCATCCTGGGCAGCGCACTTTCGCCCCTTGCCGTTTGCGTAAGAGAGGTTCGCGTACCACATCCTTCCACAATGCAAATTTGGCGGTTGCTCCTCCCACTTTTCCATTTCCATCCGCCGACGTCGCTGCCCTCAGCTCCGCCGGCAGACCTGGAGCCGCCTCTCGCCGCTCATTTGTGTAATGGGCTGCCCCGCCGCCACCGCCGACTCTCGCTCCACCTGCCTTGAGTCCTGCACTCGCGTTCAGCCTGCCCCCGCGCAAGCGCAGAAGGCGCAAAGTGAAATTATGAAAAGCGGCTGCTTCTGAGGCCTCGCTCGGAAGTGTACGGCTGGAAAGCTTTTGAATTGAGTTTGCCTCCGGGCGCGTCAACTGCTTTGGTCATTAGTCCCGTGAGTGTAGTGCATGTTTTTTTTCTTGGGAGATGGCATTGATTTACCCCCGCTGGATGGCGAAATTCGGTGCCGACCGACTGTCGACTAGCGGGGTTCCTCCTAACCAGGACTCTCCACCACCGAGGCGCCGCCCAGCCGGACATGCTCTAAGCTCCCGACCGGTGTCCCAGAATATGTGGTATTGTGGTGAATGTTAGTGAAAGTGTGTGGTGTGGGGAGAGGATATGGAAGGAAGAGGAAGGAAAGATAGCGCGCGGTCCGAGGTCCTTTTGTTAGGGAACTGCTCCAGCATGCACCTGGTGTTGATCGGAGAAACCACGAAAAACTACCGATCAGAGTAGCCGGCTGCTAGAATTCTCCTCCAGGCAGCGACTGAATTCGACCTAGCTGAAAAGCTAGTGTCGAAAATCCTGCCGCTATTAGGACTGGAACCTAGGACCTCCCGGCCAGAGGCGCTGCAATGACTCCGGAGGCTGGAAAGCGTGTTTATACTGTCACCCTTTTTTTTCACTTCTATACGTTTTACTTGATAAATATAATGGGCAAAGGTATATTCCCCCCATGTGTAGTAGTACATATTGCAGAATATCACGATTAAACGCTTTTTCCGGCTTCAGAAGATGAAGATTTGGACCATCTGCGCCGGTACCCACTATGTGCCTCATGCAAAGACATATTTACCTTTTACACTAGACACTGACAGACTTGCGGGCTCGTTGGTCTGTGGTCAGCAGACTCACGTGGCCTTCCGTGACAACACACATACATGAAAAACAAGCGACACAACAACCATGCCCACGGCAGGGCTGGAACTCGCGACCCTTCTGAGAGAGGCGCTGAGTCGGCACACGGTGTAACCACCTCGGTCATCCGGGTCGGCATTAAAGGCGTTTATTACTTTTCATTGCCTAATTTTTGGTTTATTTTACAAGTTTTCTCTACAAGAAATTTTCTCGAAAAAAAACTTTCACTAGCAGAAGTTCTATCAATACTAACTGATGACAAAGGACCTTCTTAAACATATATGTTACTCTTTACAATTTGTTATCTATTCTGACAATTTTTTTCTTAAATGTGACAATTATTTGTTGGAAATAAATCCTTCATAAATTTCCATTCACAAATCTTACAAATGTATGTAACAAGGACGAGATATTCGGAACATGTGGCACATTAGGAACATTTACATGTATTTCAAACTTTCATTCATGTGAATGTCGCCATCTTGCTCAACAATTACATGAAGTTTCACAGCATCCGGCTAAAATCTCTGAAAATGTTCCGGTACATCTATTCTCTCAAACAACTTATCCAGCGGAGACGGGTCGGACGAGTGGCGGAATGCTAGCCTGTAACAAGTATTGCCTTCAGGTCAATGACCTCCATCTCGATCAGGTTTTTCGTCCAGTTTCCCAGACCAAATGCTGAGATGGCCCCTTGTTTTGCTTCTGGACATAAATGTAACTTCATTTTCTGTGCACATCTTCTCGAATTCAGTGGGAAATACAATTATTCAAATTATCGTTTCTATGTGGTCGCGGCAGGAAGTATTATTCCGAAGGAAAACATGGATAAGAGCCAAAATTCATTGCCCTTTTTATCCTTGAAAATATATTTTATTACATGGGAGCTTTTTTTAATGTGCAATTTTGCAATGTGTTTTTTTCAAGTGCACACAATTCACTTTTCCCCATAGCATGTCCTACGCAGTTTTAACTGTTTTTTGACGTAAAATAAAAAAAAATAGACGACACAGCTCGGTCAGACGTAGCCGCTCCTGCAAGTGACCTCATTCACACGCGCGTTCTCTGCAGCTGTCGTCCGTTTTCCACCACCTCTGGAACGAACCTCTGTTATCTCACCGACGCCACTGCGCAACTGCTCCTTTGGTCTCGCGGGAGCACTTGGGGATGGGGCCACAATGTGCCCACCAGGAGCCGCAGGATTGTTCTCACGGGGTCGCGTTCGAGGGCAGGCGACTCGTACACTCTCGATGCCAGATGCCGCTCTAATTGTTCCAGACGATTAAGTGCTCAATGGGGCTGATAACTCAATATTAGTCTCTTGGATGTAAACATTTCTGAGAATACAACAGTCAAAGTTTACAAACGTATTTTCGAAACTGCTCCTGTCTATTGAACAAAAGTATGTTGGTACACAAGTGAAGAAAATGAATCAGTAAAGGATAAAGCAATGCATTACTGGCTTAGATGAAGTAGGCTGATTGCATGCCAATTTAAAATGAATTACGTTAATGTAACTTATACTGTATATTCAAGTCGATTAAGATGCTATGGATATATATTGAAGAGAATTTTCGTTCAATTGAATAAAACGTCAGAATGTCGTTGAACTGAAGAAAATGAGGAGTTCAAAAACTGAGAACGAGCTCCGAACGTAATGAGTAGAGAAGAAGAGAAACCTCATCTATTCTACAAGAATAAAAAATTATTACCGTTTCCACATATTCGTAAAGCGATTTTCTGAAATGGGCCCTGATTAGAGGTGACTATTAGGTTTCCTCAACCATAATGCTAGTGGAAAGTTTAATTTCAGTTTAGTTAGTAAGTCAACAAACATACGTAGAGTGAATGTAACTGAACTATGTAAATATCATCAAGTAAAACAATAAGTAAACAAAACAAAAAGGGCAGAAGGGACAAAAGTGTATATTTGAACTGAAGACGATTGCAAAGGAAGGAATAAATTGAAACTAGGATTCAAAAGACTGTGATAATGATAATAAAGTTTCCTAAAATATTAAAACTTATTAGATCAGTCCTGAAACAGAATATTTTTACGTTTGTTCGTATATTTTAATTATCAGTGGTGTATAAAATTATGATTGAAACTAGGTGGAATATTCTGATATTACACCTAGAAGAATTAACGGTTTCCTTATTATAGAATTATTTTATACAATTCAATTACGTTAAATACACACAAATACACAATTCAATCATTTTGTAAAAGTATCAAATTTATTTAAGATCTTTGAAAGCATGAGGTAGATAAATTAACAACGTGGGAGATAAATTTAATTGCTTGGTAACTGGTTTCCGTATGCAATTAAAGATGCAAAATATATTAAATAATGCCTACAGCATCTGAATTCATGCAAATCATACTATCAACAATTTTAAATAGTATTTCTCATCGAAGAAAAATAAATAAATATAGTACGGAACGTAAAAAAGTTTATTCATTATTAAGAACTAACAACAGATTTTCTGCACGTAATTCAAAAACGAACTTCAAATTGTTTATTTTGATGTCGATCATACTTTTGAAAACAGTATAACAATGCAATGATCATAGCAGCCATTGCAAAATAAATTCCAGTTCGTTCAATGGCGCGAATAGACATTCAGAGCATAGTCAAAAGGGAATGCCGTAATGAACGAAATTCAATGTCCTGAATTTTGCCGACAAACGTATATGCAGAGATATCCAGAATTGTAAAATTAAGGGACACACATTCCATTTTTTAACTGCGTGACACAATTCTAATGGAGTCGGATGAGAGTGTTTATAAACAGGAGAGATCCCAACATATAAAATTAATTGAAAAAAGTGAGGATTATTGGTTTCCTAAATGAACAAAAGCAGCCACCGCGCATACGTTATGACTCGGCTTTCAAAGCGCCATGAATTGCAAACGGCGGCGCGGCGAGCGAGGCGCGGCGCGCGGCGTGGAATTGAATTAGAGCGACAAAAAGCGAGCGGCGAGGCCGGCCAACGATGGCACAGTGGCAGCGGGGGCCGGGGATAGGGTGGTGTACAGATTATGCGGGGGAGGGACACGGTCGGAGGAGAAGATGGGGATTGGAATGGGATAGGAGCAGAGGGAGGACAACGGCGGAGGGACGGAGGCGCAGAGTGACAGAAGGAGATGGATTGATTGGTAAATCCTAGGTATCCAACCCTAGATTGATTGGTAAATGTTGTTTTACCGTTGGACTGTATCTCTGGTCAACAGGCAATGAAACAGTGGCAAACAAAGAATATTAATTAATCATAATACTAATAAATATTGGTATAAATCTAATGTACGCTTTATAATAGATGTAGACTATTTATTTGGTAGGTTAAACAAAGATGCGTTTAGTACTTTAGAAAAAATATCAGAACTCTTATAAACGAGAAAACTTCCAAAATAGAGACCACTGGATGCATTTTTCTGAAAGGATACTCTAAGAATGCACTGCTTAAAATGTGTCGACGAGAAATAACCTCAGAGACGAAGAAAATGTCAATGAAGAAGATAGCAGTTTTCAAATTTATTACTTCGAGAGATTATAATGCATAAGCAAATTATTACTGGCCTGACGAGAATTAAATATGTAACAATGAGATGAATAAGTAAGAGATGTGATTCAGTGGTACTCAGTACGGAAATTTCCATTACGAACATGACTGCATTAATCATTAATTACAGAGTCAAAATGTCGTTCACGCATCGACTCTGATGAGTTCGGTGACCGGAACGAGCTTAGTTTCACGAAATGGGGAATTAATAAGTAAGCACGCTAGCCAATGATCGGTTCCGGATCGCCAGCGTCCTCTCGCATCGTGCGTAGAGGACTGTAGATGTGAGCTGCCGCTGCCTTGGCTCCAAAGTTGGTGAGAGCTTCGTCACTTCGCTCTCGAGTCAGTTGTAATTTGGCATTTTCATAAATTCCACATATCCAATTAACCAATTGTTTCTTAACTCAGGAAAAAATTGACTTCATGAACATGATAAGATTATTAGAAAAAATAATTAAGGGAAGTATAATCCGACGGATTCGGTGGTATAATGGTCAGTGTACTGGACTGTTGTACCCGAGTTAGCGGGTTCAATCCCAATCAAAGCCGTGGATTTTTAAGGGCGAAAAAATCCCTCGTACGCCTTCCTTTGGAGGAAGTAAACCGACTGTCCTATGTAGTAGATTTACTGCATGTAAAGAAGAGTCAAGCCAAAAGGAGACTCTGAGCAAAATTGAGATCGCCAGTTTCGTCGCCCATGATAATACCTCCCTTCTCCGCTAGGTGGTGAAAGGAGCATAGCGAAATTTGCGTGGTTAGACGGAAGAGCGGGCCTGATGGCCTGAGTCTCGCCACGTAAAATAAGGCATTAACTAACTAATTATCCCGAATAAAAATTAAATGTTTAAAAGTCTGCAATTTTCATGGTTTCTTTTTAATCATTTTTGGAAGGTTTTTCTCCTTTTCCCTTTCTCCCACATTTTGCGAGAAACATATTTACAATGATGTCAAATATCTGCCTGAATTAAGACTATTATTATAATCCAATTCAAGGGAAGCTTAATAATAATATTTTTTAAACCGCACACTTAAAACAACGCCGTGTGAAGCAGCGCATCGCGGTCGAGTTCATCACAGCAATGCGAGAGCACGGGGCGGTCCGGCGCCGTCGACAATGGCGGCGTCGGCTGTCTGGGTGGCCGGCGCGGCGAGCGGGAGTGCGGGGGCATGCGTGGAGGGTGAGTGAGGGCGAGGCAACTTTGTCATCACACGCGCGCCGCTAAAGCGCGCAAATGCGGCGCAGTTTATTCCCTTTGAAGCGCCGCGCTGCCACCGACGCGCGGCGGAAACGGCCGGCGGGGGCGGGAAGGCTGGATGGGGGGGGACGCCGCGACGCACGCGGGGCGGGAGGACAAGGGATGGGGCGGGGAGAGGTCCTGGACGGGGAAAGAGCCACGGTCAGAGGTTACAGGGGTGCGTCCAGTGTTGAGGGGGCGGGGAGGTGGGGGGGAGGGTCATGTGGGATGTGGTGAGAACGGGCGAGAGAATGAAGGTGGGGAAAGGGGTGATGCACGAAAGGGAATTGAATAGAGGATTGAGTTGTTGGTGAAGCCAATTTGGCAATGGGTCGGAGGCAGGCGGCAGTGGAAGTGGGAATTGGACGGGGCATGATAGTGGCAGGACCGCGGCAGGGGGGGGAGTTGGGGGTGGAAAGCAGCGGGGAAGATGGCAGGGAAGGCGGCGGAGAAGACGGCTGAGAAATGATGGGGACAGTAGCGGAGTCAGGGTGGGGCAGGGCGACGAGGACTGCTGCGGGGATGATTGACCGTCGTCGCTCTGCAACTCACAGCCACACAGTCACAGCTTCTGAACTCATTCGGCAAATTTGATCGTATCTCGAGCAATACGCATAAATGTGCTTTTCATACAGGCATCAGAAATATATATTATGTTTTTTTTGTTTTGTCTCATAAGAAACTTCTTTCGTGAGAAAACAGATTCTTAAACATATATTTGATTTTATGATTGTAAAATGGATGGGGTACTATACATGCTCGTTCTTTAAAATATGTTGGTGTTGTTGCAATTAAAAGTGGAAAGATCGTCAGAAATATATTACGATAACGAAATATTCAACCAGATTCATAATTTTCATGACGAATGCTCACAAACTACATTATTTTGCAACGTGCACAGAAATAACCAATTTAATGCTTCAAGTATCGTTAGCGATTGCTGATTTGAAGGTTATTTCGGTATTGTTTCCATGCATTAAGTCCGCAATCCTCTCACCACGTTCACATTTAAGGTACATTTAAAGTCTCTTCGCATACTCCCGATTTGTATCTTGAATATACACTTAATAATCGTCGGTCAAAAACGAAAGTAATAAAGCTTCGAGCGCAGGCAGAGACGATGAAAGCAGTCGTATGAACGCCTCATTTAAAAATATTCTCGGCCTCTTTCAGCTAAATCGAGCGCCACTTGAAAATGCAGAGCGCGATACGGCGGCGCAGGGGCGGGATGAACAGAAGAAAGCAATTAGTCGGGCGCGAGGGGCGGGAAGGGTGGAGGCAGTGGGAGCGAGGAGGGGTTCATAAGTGGGCGGGGCGGGAGGAGTATGGACGCGGAGGGAGGGATGACGAGGATGAGTTCGGAGACGAGATGTGGAGTGGCGTGCGTTGATGCGATGTGATGATGACGGCATGTGGCGTGGCGGGGAGGTTGAAGGGAACGTGATGGATTTTGGCTTGAGTCACGCTGGGGTCGCGGTCAGCGCTCCGAGAGGGAGCACCAGCGGTCGTGGCGGGGTCGTAACGGGTCGTGGTGAGGGGCCACGTCTTAGTGGGAGGTGACGGGGCTGTAGAGGGAGATTTGATTGTTCTGGAAGATTTGCAGCGGCTAAACCAGAGGTGAAGAGTGGGAGTGGCAATCATAAGGGTATTGACAGGGCGTGGAGAGAAGCGGCGGGGAATTGGCCGCGACCTGATGGGAGCATAGCGACGGCGTGGTGGGGCCGTGGTGGGACCGTGGCGGGCCGTTGCGGGGTGGCGGGGCCGAGGCGGGGCCGAGGCGGGCCGAGGCGGGGCCGAGGCGGGCCGAGGCGGGGCCGAGGCGGGCCGAGGCGGGGCCGAGGCGGGGCCGAGGCGGGCCGGGCGGGCCGAGACGGGGCCGAGGCTGCCGTGGCGGGGCCGTGGTGGGACCGTGGCGGGGCCGTGGCGGGGCTGTGGCGGGAATGTGGCGGGGCAGTTGCGGGGTGGTGGCGTCTCCGTGACGGGTACGTGGAGGGTACGTGGAGGACGTGGAGGGCGTGGAGGACGTGGAGGGAACGTGACGGGACCGTGGCGGGGCAGTGGCGGGGCCGTGACGGGGTCGACGCGGGGCAGTGGCTGGCCGTGGCGGGCGAGTGGTGAGGCCGTGGCGGGGTCGTGGCGGGTCCGAGGCGGGTTCGAGGCGGGGCCGAGGCGAGGCCGAGACGGGCCAAGGCTTGGGCCCTGGCGGGGCCGTGGCGGGGACGTGGCGGGGCCGTGGCGGGGCCGTGGCGGGGCCGTGGCGGGGCGTGGCGGGGACGGGATGGGTAAGGGGATGGACGTGTCGTGGACGAGTTGAGCGTGGCGAGGGCGTGGAGAAATGGCAGGGTCGTTGTTAGGGCGAGGGTGTGGCGGGGCTTGGGAGTGACTGGGACGTGTCGGGGTCGTGGAGACGGCGTGGCGGGATAAGTGATGCAGCAGGCAAGCCGAGTGGGACAGTGGGGGTCGAGGCAGGAGGGGGAGTGGTGTTGGGTGACAAATGGGCGACGATCCGTCACCCGCGGGCGGCGCCGTCCACCAAGCGCCGCGCCGGGCCGCGCCCACCCGCGCGAACACGGGGCCTGCCAGAGTGGGACGTGAAGATCCAAGAAAATGAGGAAGAAGAAAACGCAAGGGAAATGTAAGTGAAATGAAGGGACATTAAGTCGAGGGAGCGTTGTCGCAAAGGAAAGGAAAGAGCTGGAATTGAAGATTGGTTAATGTACAAAAGGATTTTTCACACTCCCACACACTGATAATAATTCCTTTAGTTAAAGAAGAGAGTATTACTGGAAACTCCTAGAAGGAACAAATGAAATAAGTTATTCTGTTTTATTTGATTCATCTTAATTTGCAATTAACTTCTATGTTAAATGTTGGGCTTTAGAGCAATGTACATTATCAAATCATTTGCACACAACTCTGTTGTAGTAATGGGGTTTGTCACGTTGCACCAAACACTTTAAGGACGTGCAAAAATTCGGATTGATATCTACATTAAAAATTTTATCACAGAAAAAAATCATTACTTCCTTAGAAATTCATGTTTAAAATTTTCGAAATAAACAAAATTTTCAGTTGCTTCTATATACTCTCTTTAGAAAAAGTTATGTCTTGCAATTTCGAGATTTGTCTTGATAATTGCAGCACAGAAATGAGATATAAATTTCAAAATTAATGCAATTTCTAAATAACAATCAACTCTCTATTCACATGCTTGTCGTTTGTGTAAAAAACGTCAATATTGTATTGCCTACTTGCTCCTGAACCTGATTCACCTCAATTGTTCGCTTGCACGCGAAAGTATGAGTCAAGATTTTGCCGAAGAGTGCGCCACAACGAAGCGGGTCTGCTGTTGCGGTGGGCGATAAGCCAAACGCACGCGACCGCTTTGCCAGCCCACTTAGCAGCAAGGCGCCGCCAGGTCCCGCCCATGCCATCCCAACCAGCTCTCTTCTCCATCCTGCCCGCCCCACACCTCCCTCAATCACCCTATCACCCTCCTCCACGCCCGAAACTCTCCGCTCACTCTTTCTCCGATCACCCTCCTCCACATCCAAAACTCCCCGCCCCACCCTCTTCAACCCAACCTTTCTCTAATCACCCTCCTCCACGCTCACGAACCCTCCCTCACACATTCTACTCACTTCGGTGGCTCAGAGCAGCAACTGACGTCAATTCAGTGCCTCGAACCGGCCAGTCTTAGGGTTTTAGCCCCAATGGAGGTAAGGATTTTGACACCAACTTGATAGGTCGAATTCAGCCGCTGTCTGAATGTGAATTTTAGTGGTCGGCTTGCTCAATTAGTATTTCTTCGAGTTTTTTTCCCGAGCAATACCATGCGATTTGCAAAGCAGTAGTATAACAAACGGGCTAAGGAACATGAGGAATCTTTCCTCTCTTTGTTTTTCAATCCCCTCTTCTTTCACACACACACACACACACACACCCACACACACACTTTCGTGCTTTACACTAGCACGTGTCGGAAGATGAGTCAGGAGCTTGGAACTGTCCCGCCTGAGCCGGTGCCCGGCTGGAGGGAAAAACCTAGATGGGGAAAACTCCGCAATCCAACGTGTAGTTTGACGCCGGATCCCACCATCCAGTGGCGGAAAATCAACACCACCTCTCACGGTGAAACATGCATTACTCATATAAGACTAATGGACAAAAAACTGACGTGCCCGGAAGCAACAATCAATCAAACCCACCCCTCTCGGTCCCCATTTGTTCCACATTCCCGCAATTGGTCTCCTTTGCCTCGCAGTCCCCACCCCGCCTTCTCCCCCACTTCTCTCCTTCCATTCCTCTTCCTTCGCAACCACGCCTCTACTGCACACCCACTCAGATTTCCCGATAACAATATCTCCTTTCGCGGCCTCATGGACTTACGTCACAGTCGAAAAATAAATACGCCAGTAATTCCTGCCTGAAATCTGATCAAGAAGAAGTAGAACACAAGTGAGAGACACAGAGCGTAAATATCTCCCACTTACATCTTCTGGTTAAAGATTCAGAGGAGAAGATAACAGAAACTCTAACATGAAGTTCAGTTTCGCGGTGTTCCCAAATTAGTTGGCATTTACGAAAATAGAATGCCAAAATATTACTTCTGTAGCTGTTATATTCAACTCCCAAGTAAGTATTTGGAACAAAGAGAATCGACATTTAGATTAGGAAATTACAATCTTACGAATAATAATGAGATTCATGAATACAAGATAAATTAAAAAGTTTACAATTAATCAAAACAGTTAAAATGGTTGTTTGAAAATCCAATGTGATTTAGTACATCGATATTAGAAATAACGCATGAGGGAAAGGAAAAAATATATGTCTCCTAACGATACTGAAAATTCAGTACATTGACTTTGCACGTGGTTTCTATTTCAAAGCTAATACAAACTTGGGACCGTAGTTTGCACTCCCTGTATCTCCCCAATAACCTGGAAGTTGCGAGCACCGGAAGCAAACACGAGTGGCTGAGGGTGTGAGGCGGGAGGCGAAGCGACGCACGTGCGGGCCCGGCGCATCCGGGTGGATGAGGCGGTGGCTGAGACGAGGGAACGCGGGAGGGCGAGAGGATTTGCCGGCCGCCGCGCGACGGAAGGTTTATCCCGCCTTGGGGAGGCAAAGGGCGGGGCAGGATGGATGAAGGGGAAGCGCTGCGTGGCTCACATCGCTCCTCCCCGCCCGCAGCGGCCGCAGTGGCCACAGACCGCGCGCCTGCCCGGCACTGCCTCACCCACTCCCGTCCACCCCGCTCACAGAACCGCCCCTGCCGTCCCACCCACCTCGACCACCTCCACCCATCCCTGTCCACTCCTCCCAGCCCCACTCAACCTGTCCAAGCTCCACCCAGTCCCGCTCAGTTCCGCCCCCGGTAACTTCTCTCTCAACCCCGCCACGCTCGTTCAACTGCCTCACCTTCTCAACTCTCCCATCCCCCTCCCCCCCCACCCGTTCGGGCCCCCCCATTCCCGGCCCTTTTTCTTCTGCCTGGCCCATTCCCTATCCTGCCCCTCTCCCTCACAACTCTTCGCCTCGTACATCCCCTCCACATCTCATCTCGTCCCGTTTCTTTGCAATTCAATCCTCGCCTCGCTCATTTGACGCTTCATTCATCTCTCTCCCCGCACCCCTGCATCAACATTTATCCTTCTCTCCTTTCTCTCTTTGCCCGCTTCGCCCCACCCATCCCTTCCCCACCCTGCAATGCACCGCTCCCCCTGCACCGTCTGTCCCTTTTCCCGCCCTCCTCCAGTTTACGATCTTCGTCACACTTCTCTTCGCCACTTGTCCAGTCGTTTGTTTCCCAGCCATTTATTCAGTCATGTGTTTTTTGATCAATACCAGGCCAATTCTAGAGCAGGACCCTAACAAATGGGACATAGTCCACGTGCGATCTTTCCTTCAACATCCTTGTCTTTTTCTCATCCTTTACTTACACACATGTATGTATTGCGCCGACATGTATTACACTACCGCACGTGTGGGGAGACCAGTCGAGAGTTTAGGAGCTTGTCCCGGCTGGGCGGTGGCTCCTTGGGGGAGACACCTAGATAGAAAAAAAGCCGCCAGACAGTTCGGCACTGGATCTCACCATCCAGCAGATGAAGAACGCCGCCTCCCGCAATGAAAAATGTGCGCTACACTTACGGGACTAATGTCTGTAACAGTTTACGCGCTCCAAAACCCGAAATAAATACCAGTCTCTTCTCATTTCGCCTCTTTTATTCGCAGATCACCGTACCTCCCCTCCCTCTATCCCGGCTCTTTTGTCACTGCAGCGCCTCTGACCGGGAGGTCCTAGGTTCGAGTCCTGACGGCGGCAGGATTTTCGACACTAGCTTTTCAGCTAGGTCGAATTCAGTCGCTGTCTGGAGGACAATTCTAGTGGCCAGCTGCTCTGATCGGTAGTTTTCCGTGGTTTCTCCGATCAACACCAAGCGAATACCCGAGCAGAACCCTACAAACGGGCCACGGACCGCGCGCGATCTGTCCTTCCTCTTCTTTGTCCTATCCTCTCCCCTTACACACACACACACACACACACACACTTACACTAATATGCACTACACTACCACACATTCCGGGAGACCGGTCGGGAGCTTAGAGTTTGTCCGGCTGGAGCGGTCCCCGCTGGTGGGAAAGTCCTGGTTCGGGAAACCCCATTAGTCGACGGTAGGTCGGTACCGGATGTCGCCAACCAGATGGGGAAGACCACCGCCATCTCCCGCGAAAAAACATGCACTACACTAACGGGACTAAGGACCGAAGCAGTTGACGCGCCAGGAAACACGAAAAAATCAAATCAAATCAACCGGTCTCTTCGTAGCGCGCCATTCGGCCACTCCACCCTTCTTCCCTGCGTCACCTTGCGGCGCTTTCCCCCTTTCCCCCCCGACTTCCCCTCCCATTCCACCTGCTACTTTATATCACTGTGGTCTGGCGCGGATTCCTAGCCGCAGCCCAAACTGCCGTACTGGTGAACATACGGACCTCCCTGATCATTTCTTGCCCCTCATTTTCACGACGCGAACCGCGTCACAGTGGTAAGACTGTTTGTCTTTCAAATCAGATGCGTTAGGTCGAATGCTGGTGCAGTAAAAGAAAATTTTGAATGATAGTCATTATTTAAAACGTTCATTACAGTTTTGTGTGTGTAATGTCATGCCATACATGTGAACATTTTCTTTATTTCTTTATTTCTCGGGTATTATTTGAGTTGTTCAGCAGCATACGAAATGACTAATATAAATAAGAAAATACCAATACTTTGAAATGAAAACACTCTTAATAAGCCATTTTATTGCTCTGTTATGGACTTAGCTACTGCACCATCGTATTGATTCTGCTTCCTTTACAACAATATCTATTTTACACTGTAGATAGAACTTATTCATTTTCTTGTCTACGTAAATAAAACCTGTGTTACGTACCTACGTAAAAAAAAGTGTTTACCTGTGATTTCAAAATAACCTGTGCTACGGAGTGATGAGATAATAAAAAAAGTACTAGAACGCCAAGAAAGTTTTTATTTTGTAGATAATATAGAAAATAGGACTTGTGTTCCTTACAGGGCTTTTGAAACCAAGGGTCTTTTGTAAATAAAGGGGAAATTCATCATCTTTGCTTAGAGTATTATAAACAGTGGGGATGAGAACACCAACAACGGCATGCATTTAGACATTTTTAAATACGTGAATACGGCAACAATATTGTCACAATTTTCTCCGTGTTCAATGCTCATATTATCAGTAACTATTTATTAATGTTATATTTTCAAAAACATTTTACATTTGTATCCTTTCCGCTCAGCTCTGCTTATGTAAACTTCTTGCCACCTCCATAATAATCGTTCTTCCATCTAAAATCTCTGGATTTACTTTCATATTACTTCTCTATTTCAGATTCTTTCTACTCTCCACATCTCTCGAATAATTTAATAACATCATCTTCCCTGCTAACCCCGACGCTCATTTCGGAGTTTTGTCGCGCGTCGTCACGGCCTCTGCCTCCGCCTTGACCGTTGCAGCGACCTCCGCAGCGTTCTCCGCCGTAAACCGCCCGCGCTACCTGCGGCCGCTGTGTTTACGTCCGGGAAAAGTCTCAGAGGGCGGCGGGGCGGTGGCGGTAGCGGCGGTGGCGGCGGTGGCGGCGGCGGGGGCGGCGGGGCGGCGGGGCGGCGGGGACGGGGGCGGCGGGGGTGGCGGGGCGGGGCGGCGGGGGCGGCGGGGCGGCGGCTGCGGTTGTGGCGACGGCGACAGCGGTAGTGTCGGCTGTGGGGCCGAGGGCAGAGTCTGGGCTAAGACGGGGAAAGGCTGCCTGTGTGGCCACCAGCGCTGCAGACAGACGTGCGGTGATAGAGTGAAATGGCAAGGGCGGCGAAGAAGTTGCCGGGGAAGAAGAAGTGAACGGATGCAGGGAGTGAAGGAACGCAGGAAGTGAAAGGTAAAGAGAACTGGGGGAGTGCCTCCGTGTCGTGGAATGGCAGGGGGCGGAGACAGCAGGGGGGGCGGGGAAGGGCAGAGAGGAAGCGAAACCGCGTGGGTGGAGCTGTGAGGGCAGTATTGGCGCGAGGCGAGACACAGCGTGGATGGAGGGAGGCGGAGCAACTCAAGAGAAGAAGGGGGCCTGAGAGTGTCTCGGGAGGAAGGGGAAGAAATATAGAGGAGGGACAGGGAATCCGAGGGCAGTGCCGAAACGGGCACGGTGGGTTAAGGGAAACGGGCAGACCGAAGACGGAGCAATGTGAGATGGAGCCGTGAGGGGGAAGAGGACGTGTGAAGGGACGGAGCAGGGATGGGAAATCGGGAATGGCATAGCGGGATTGGCAAGCGGGAATGGGGGAATGCGGATGGGAAAGTGGGAATATGGAGCGGGGATGGGTAAGGAGGAGCGGGGACGTGAATGAGGAGCGGGATGGGAAAGGCGAGCGGGGACGGGGATGAGAAGCGAGGGGAGGGATGGGAGTGGGGTTGGGGAGCGAGGTTGGGAACCGGCGAGGGGAACCGGGAATGGACATCGGGATGGGAAAGGGTATAGTGGTATAATGAACGGGGATGGGAGCGGGGCGGGGCGGAGCGGGGAGGGTGCGGCTGCGGGTGCGCGGGAGGGAAGGCAACGGCGACGGCGGAGGAGGCAGCGGAGTGTGCGTCCGATCAATATCGCCTCCCCCGCCGAGGTCACCCGCCCTCGCCCTCGCCCTCGCCCCGCCACGTGTGCTCCCCCAGAGTGCCCTTTCGCCCTCGCACCTGCGACCCTTCAGCGCGACCGCCTGTCGCCCGCACACTCGCAAGGAATGGGTATCGACTTCGGAAGTTAGAGGTTCCGATAATGCGGAAAAGGCAGTCGACTTCGTTTCGATCGGCGCTGTGGTCGGAGGAGGCAGTAAAAACGAATGTCTCTCCTCACCCTTTAATAGAGCATTATGCCTTTTCTTTATGGCACCTATTATGTTACACATTAAATAAAAATCTTCGCAAAAGCACTTTCCTTATTCATATTTTTATATAAAAGTATTCATTACAACTTATTGGATAGTATTAGAAAATTTCATTAGTCTTTAAACAGAATGAATTAAAATGTGGTGGAATACTAACAACACGTTACATCACAGTTTTTATAAACCCAAAATTCCGTCACCGACACCAGATAAATTACAGAGAAGCAATAACAAGTGGTTTAACAGTGTAGTTGTTTTCAATAAACTCGTTTCCTCCCATCCAAGACTTCTTTCAAAGAAATTATTTTCGATAGACTTACTCTTATGTACTAAATTAACTATATTAAGCAACTCTACTAATATTAATACTGTTAGAAATAATATTTTGGCTTTTTAATATATCTAAAACTGGGAAAATTAATAATGTCTTACCGTCGGCAAAATACAGTGATCAATAAGTCATTATGCAAGCATGGGCTCAAAGTACATTCTCAATTTTCACATTACGACTAACGTAAATTGATATTCACAATCTCTAAATGAATATGGAAAATAATTTTATCAGTATTGAGCATATTGATAGCTCTTGCAAAATTTACTGCTCAAACAGGATGTACGTTTTATTAAATTTATAAAAATCCAATAACTTATTGGGGAGGCGGATACGAATGCGAATGCAATTTTAGGGCATCTACAATTTTTTCTAAGTATTTATTATAATAATATTTGTTGAAAACATAAATGTTATTAACTGTGAGCACTGGCACCAAATATGCTGAATGCTATACTTGGTTGCTGATAATGTTTGTGACGAAATAGCTAGAGCAAACGCCTTCCATACCTTGGCAAGGGTTTGGTCACAGGCCAATCCACATGGAATTTGTGGTGAACAATGCAAATTTGGAAAGTTTCTTCGAGTTCTTACTGCCTCTAATTCCATCATTGCTCTATTTCAATCTCCTCTCATTATTATTTTTCTAATTATCTATCTAATCAGTAAGCATTTACCTAAGCAATGGCCTCAATGATTTCAACTGTTGAAAGGCTCCTAAAGTCCATAAGTAATCCATTTCCAACTATAGTCGAGGAACGAGGTATGACCTTTTTAGAACAAATCATTAGAGTACAGGGCCACTATAAGAGTAATGTTATGGAAATCATAAAAATTGAATTATAATAGATAATCGACTACGGATGAGTTAATATTTAAATGAGATACATCGTTATATAGGAAAATTCATAACGACGATATCAGATGGTGAAATTACTCATGGAACTCAACCTTCGACTCGTGTATCTGTACATAACCTGAAGTCCGTGCGCTACAGAGGTAGTCACAAACGAGCACAGAGAACAATTAGCAAACTCTAAGACGCAGGAAACGGCATTTACTAAAAGGTTCAAAATAAAATGACATCAATTCAATCGAACGACATCCTTGCCTCATGGATAGAAATAAGAAGATCGTGAGCTCCTGCTGACCATCGGGTGAGCAAGTGCCACCGCCCCGCCGTCGCCGTCAGCACCCGTCGCGCCTGCTTCCAAGTTAGAGACCTGTTTGTATTTACGAGGGCGGTGCCGCCGGCCAGATCGCACCCGTGGGCAGGATTACCAACTTAGACGACGCACGGAGCGGGAGCGGGGTCGGGAGGACGGGGTAGGTGTCGAGACGGGCAGGCGCGAGGGAATGGGGTCGAAAGGGAAGTGGCCGGTGAGCGGAGAGTGCCAGAACGAGCAAGGCGATTAGTGGAAGGGATGTGCAGGCAATAGGAGTAAAAACAGCAACACGCAGAAGTAGGAAATTTGGAGATGGAGAAGGAGAAGATATAGGCAATAGGGTAGGTGGTAAAGGTAATGAGAAAATATTTGTAAAGAAGGAGAGTGTGAGACAGGAAGTGAAAGAGAGGGAGTAAATGATAAATGGAATTCAAGAGAAGGGAGTAATAAAAAATGAAATTTTGAGAGAGAAATATTAATTGATTGATTGATTGATTTTTTCGTGTTTTCGGGCGCGTCAACTGCTTCAGTCATTAGTGCCGTTACTGTAGTGCATGTGTTTTCCTCGGGAGATGGCGGTGATCTTCCCCGCTGGATGCCGAGATCCGGCGCCGACCTACCGTCGGCTAATGGGAGTTCCCCCTAACCAGGACTGAGAGAGAAATATTAGAACAGAGGAATGGAGGGAGTAGTTAGGACGAGGAGTGGTAGTAAACAGTATCAAGATGCAAGAAAAGCTGGAAAGGCAAATAATAAATTGGGCAAGAGAAGGAATTGGCGGGCAAGTGGGGGGTAGAAAGAAGAAAGGAGAATCGGGCAAGGCGGTGGGTTTTGAGGGAATGAAATGAAGCGGCTACGAACTCTACTCACAGGCCCCCTCTGCAACCAAGAGAGTTCGGCACTTAGTTTTATTTACGGGCTCTTTGCACCTCGAGACCTGTCAATACCTTTGGCGGCGCGGAAGACGGAGAGGACTGCAGCAGAAAGTGTACAGTGTTGAGAATTTGCTAGAGTCAGCACATGGTGTGGGTCAATGTAGCAAACTGCTTTGCAACGAAAGTGCTTAAGCTTAAAAAGTGAATAGGTAATGAATAGGTAGGACATAAGCGACAGGTTTGAATAAAACGGATATATAATAACAATGACAACATGTGTTCTAAAACGTACGCCCGCAAAACAATGTTAGAAGTAACTCTTGTTTCACTTTCTAATGTTTATACATGTATTTCCTCTCGTACCTGCCACAACTTTCCTGGCAAGTAATGTTTTAATGGCTTTGTCAGCTTCCTAATATTTCATCTAGAATAAGCTCGTTTCATTCCACTTGACTTATTCCTGTATTCTGAAAGTCACTATAGTGATCTATACGTACACAATTTATGACCCACTATATATACATATATATATATATATATATATATATATATATATATATATATATATATATATATATATATAAAATTTGAATTACATTTAAATAAATAGCGTTCTCTCATTCAATATTTTCAATGGATATATTGAAAGAAATATTTTCTGCGGCCGGATTTAAAAGTCATTTAGTGAATTTCATAGTCCATGCCTATAATATCTTGATAACCGCTGTTCAAAGTACAAAACAAAAACAAAAAAATATTTAACAGCAAAAACGTATTGCGTTAATATCGGAGAAAGCCCCAGGCCGCGAGCCCTCTTTAGCTCCGGTCTGTCGCCCCAGCTCCAGACCGCCACGTGTTAAATTTGGAAATTTATGCCTACAGTTCACTGTGTTTTGTGATGTGAAGCCTTCAATGAGCCATCAATCATCCTAGAAGACCATCTGAGAAGAAAACACATCCATTATTTATAAGGTTTATTTATATAATTAGGCTTAGTATGGTACCATATGAATAATATTTTTTAACCTTAATACTTCTTAAAAGGTAATACTTTACAGTTGAACTGTGATCTCATGGCCATGAGAAGGTTTTGAAAACCTGAGATTTTGTTAGTAACAGCTAAGTTTTTGCCTCAGTGTGATCTGAGAAAAATTCATGTTTTATGCAACAATTTTTCTCATTTCAAAACAGGTTTTTGTTTATTATAAGAGAACTGCTTGTCCTACCGGATTCTTCTATCAAAATCCGGCATCTACATCAAATTTAGGACTTTTTTGACACCTCATTCACCTCTGTAGCTTCAGATTTGATGTTTTCTGGTCAATTTGAAATATTTTCAAGCTATATTCTGAGCAGCACCTACAGTGCTTGCAGACACTCACAGGGTTGCTAGCATCACACAGGTGTCAAGAGGGTCGCATACCCTGCAGGCGCTACCCTTACGTATTCTTTGGCAAAGAGGTTCCAAATTATCGATCCATTCTCCCCACTGTGTAACCCCTCCCTTCATGGCTGTTTCCTTCACTAACCCCTATAAAGCGTGCGTTTTCGCGCACAGCGCTCATTCTCTTGTTATTTCAGCTGCGTCCAGTGGCGTAGCTTTGTTAATTCTTCTCATAGAGCCCGGCCCTTCAGAGTCGTTATGTATATCAAATCTGTATATAGTATTTGTTGTAAATAGTGTTTTTTAATTTTTTTCCTTGCCGAAATAGTATGTTAGTTTACTTACAATAGATCAGATCAATTTATGAAGACTAAAATAATATTGTTTCTCATTTCGTCAGTAAAGCCTGAGCCATGGTTGTTGGTTTTTTGTTGGTTCCCTTTGAACCAAACAATGTGTTAATGAAATTGAGTGCATAAATGTATTTAATGTGTTGATTTGGACTTGGAAATGGAACTCTTACTTTGAAATGTTAATGATTTACTAATGTCTATGTTGTTTGCAGCTCGTTTACTACATTGTTATGTTTATGTATGTCGCTGACCTCTGATTGGTGTGGAGGTGCGGCTAATGTTTACTGCGCATTTACTTATGAATGTTGTTAATGTTGCAGTTCCTGCCATAAGTAAGACGGCACTTGGCCGCTTTTGGCAATTTATGGAAAGGTGCTCCCGCTGAGTATAAGTCGGCGCTT
The DNA here is from genome assembly GCA_964035755.1 of Teleogryllus oceanicus. Lineage (NCBI taxonomy): Eukaryota > Metazoa > Arthropoda > Insecta > Orthoptera > Gryllidae > Teleogryllus > Teleogryllus oceanicus. The sequence goes on along the minus strand of CAXIVR010000005.1, from coordinate 126,812,709 downwards.
GGCCGCATTCGGCACACGGAGACTACGTAAGGCGTTTGCTTGGCCCGTGCGGTAGCTCGAACCGCGGCCCTTGTTGCAACGTCACGGCCCCGCAGCCGGCAGAGGTCGGCTGGGCTACAGCTGTCACCGGCACGCAGCGGTGGGGTCACGTGCCGACCTTGCATGCGGCACGCTGATCGGCGCTCGTGTCTAGGAACAGTTTTGTTCAGCGAGCACGGGCGGGCGCTCTGGTATCGCCCACTCTCGCTTGTGCGTAAACTTGCTGCATTCCTATTTTGTATGGTTACGAAAGGTATAGTAAGAAATCCATTTCCAAGAATTTTGGTATTGTGCACTCCTACGAAAGTTGGTTCCATGGCTCATGCGTAGTTCTGTTTATTACGAATGTTATTTGAGAAAAGAAGGCCTAAATGCGGCTTCTTTAGGAAATTTGTTTATATACTTTCATCTACCTCGTCCTAAAGTGGGCATTCAAGTAGATTATAAGACAGTATTTCTGTATGTGCTAGCGCGATGTTGTTGATGCGCTATAAGTTAGTGTTCACCTTTCTGTCAAGGTTTATGTTTCAATTTTCAGCCTCCCCCTAAAGTGGGTTCTTTCAAGAGGTCGACTGAAATCATTAATTTGTATGTCGGCGCATTTTACGCGCCTTTGTTTATGTGAGACGGCCTCGACCGTCCCATTTTTGCTTGTAAATTGTAATTCTGCTTTTTTTTCCCGAGCTGCTTTGCAACCTCCCATCAGGAAAAACTAATATATTAAAATTGTCTATATAATAAATGTGTTATATTGAAAGTTATTTGATTTTATATCTCCTGATTTGAATCCTATAAAGTTGGAAAACCTTTTCTTTAAAAAACCTGGGCGTCCATTTGAAAAGTTCAAGTGCGACGACAATCTTTTAATTTGATAGCTTAGAAGCTTTTGTTTAGTTTTTGATAATTATCTCCTTAGCAAATGCATGGTCAGTTCCTATATATTACGTGGAAAATTAATGTATAAAGTGCTTTTTCAACAGCTGGCGACCTATTAAATAAATTGTCATTAAATAGAGGTCAGCCAGTTGAGATTAACACAAAAACTGGCGACCGCGATGGAAAAGAGGATCCAACTTATGAAACAATCAATAACGTATTACAAATTTTGTATTTTTCTTTCAGCAAAGTTTAATTTGTTCCAGCTGATTTTGTTCTACGTTTAACGGTTTCAGAGTTCACCTCGTGTTTGTCTTTAATTTATTTTTTCTTCTGGTTACTCTTGTAACACCTTTCTTTGTTATTTGCTTCAGTTCATAATTTAAGCATGTCTAACCCCGGACCTGTCGGGGAAATTGTGGAAACTCGAGACGAAGAAGCGCAGGCTCGCCAAACCCTGCATCGACCAGTTGCGGAAAAAGGGGAGCTATTATAAAGGATCTCACCACCTTGAAAATTTCTCAACATAGGCGGTAATGTACAGAAATCCGCACAGGATTCAGAAACTAGAATCTGATTTTGAGAAGTACAGCGTAGTTCAGCAAAATTAGATGCGTGCTTTAGTGAGGAAGCCAGGCAACAAAAGACTGATTTCGAAAATAGTTTTTCCCTTGATAACCAGAGCCGCGCAGTTGCATAGGAATATAAAACGGAAGGTCTGTCGGCGCAACCGAGTTTATTTCCGCCGGTCTTGAGCCCATGGCCTCGACCGCGGCTGGTCTCACTACCGGCTCAGAGCCCCCCATTCGCGTTTTAAATCCGTTCCGCCTGGAACAAGCGAGGCAGGCATTTTCTGTTAGTACCGCTCCTCGCGTACGCCAGTGCCTACTTCAGATGAGGAAACGACGCGAGTACCCCTTTTCCCAACGCCCGTGTATTCACGACATTCATCTAGGCGCGCCACCTGTTTTGAGAATTCTTCATTTTCCGGCAATGATTCCGAGTGGAGCATTTTTCTCTTTTTTGAAGTTTGTACATAATTCCCCGACCTGCCAGAATTGAAAAATGGCACTTTCTACAATCTTATCTCACTGTAGTGCTGCAAGCTGATTGCGGGCTTGCCTATGCCCGGAAAAATGGAAGCAATTGCATTCTTAAAAACAGATACGAAACCTAAGCCCAAGATAATTACTTTATTTTTATTTAATTATAAATGGATCAAAAGACTCAGCTAGTCGTTTATTTGATTTAGTTACCCTTCAAACAAGGGTTTTGCTCTCAAAGTTCTCAAAGAACCAGTAGAATGTTGGATTCTCCTTAGTCTTTCTTATTATTTAAAGTTAGACGAAATACGCATAGAGACTGGGAAGCCCATTCATGCAAACACGCGTATCAACTCTTGAAAACTTATATACGTTCTTGAGGCTGGGGCCACGTGCCTTGCCAACGTGGCTGCGATAAAAGGGATAAGGAAAAGGGGACACCCCCAAGCCAATGCCTAGAAGCAAGAATTTTGTTTCTGATCATAGTGATGAGTGTAATTTGTGAAAAGGTTCGCACAATCTCATAAAGTCAAGTTATTTCTTGAAAAGTCAACATGATAGATACTTATTCGTCAAAAAAACCCGGGCTTTGTTTACGTCTTAAGGCCTGGGCATGGCGTTGCCTTTGCGGCGAGGTCGTGTAATAAATGCAATAGCAAACACCACGCGCTTTGCACAGAGAATTTAGCCCGAGAATAAATGGGGAACAAACGGCAGTTGTGAAGAAATGCCCCGAGGCCGCAGAGTGCGAAACCGTCAGCGCGCACGTTAATCCCAATTTTGCTTCGAAAGCCGTGCTTGTCCACCGTTCGCGTATCAGTGAAGAACGGGGAAAATAATTTTGTTAAGTTCAGAGCCCCCTTGACAACGGTAGCACGCATTCTCTGATTACGGAATCGGCCATGAAGAACTGAAGAATAAGCTCACTCTTCAACTTGCATTACAGTCGTGGCATCTTCTAAATCTTTAAAATCAGTTCGCTTTCGATGGCCTCCGTCGTTAGCAATTTTAACTTCAGTTTGAATGCGCTCGGTAAAGAATATTACGACCGATATTCCCACTCATCTCTTGATCTCACTAACAAAAATCCTGAGAATGTAAAGCTTGCGGACCCTGAATATCGTAGCGGCGCCAGTTGATATCTTGTTAGGCGCCGACGTTTTTTGGAATTGCTTAAGATCGCGTAAAGTAAAAATTCCGCGCGAAATGCCTGAACTTGACATTAAAAGAAACTGCATTCGGATACATTGTAACCGGCACCATGAAAACTTGTTTCAGCCCGATCTGTATTTGAAACTTTGTTACGGAACAGCGTAACTTCGGAAGTTCTGGGAATTCAAGGAAAACTCGCAGGGGGAAAAAATGGTGTCACAATGAGGTTGCAAGGACGAACAGCAAAGTGCTCCAGAAAATTTATAAACCCTTTTGTCAACAAAGTCATTTAAAAGTCCTTTAAATCAAATTTCAAAGAACTGGTGATTGAACCGGTTCACCAGGTTAGCATATAAAAAGCACTCATTACCAAAAGTTTTGGTGCAGATATTGTGATAAACTGAAAGATAGACTTGATTGCAATAAATATTTTGCACATAATGTTCAATCTGGGCCAAAATTCAAAGTGACGAGTTTTCATTTTGTAATATTCAGCACTAGAAGAAGCTTTGCTAGGAAGCTTGTAATCGAAATGTGGAGGGTAACCCCATAAACATCAACTAAAAAAAGGAAAGGTGTATGCAAGCACAGTGTTCGATTAGATCCATATTCAAATTTCTGATTTAGATTCATGTACGGATTCCTTATGTTGATCATCTTACAAACGAAAAAAAAATGCTCAAATATATCAAGTCCTTGTTGTAAAATCAATTCAAATGCCAATCTTGCCACTTGAAAAATGTTCACTCTATTAACAGGAATAGAGGTTATACTTAATTCAAAACCTGTATGTCATGACTTTGGATTGACAGAAGCCCTTACTCCCCCTACTTTGCTTGGCAAGCAACTCAACACCGGGCTCTGCCCCCCCCGCCTACCATTACTAAATCTTTGAATGTATTCCAGGTAAACAGGCACGGTCCCTGTTCTGGAAGCGGTGGAGTGCTTTAATATCTAAACCAGCTGCAGACCAGGGCCAGTGGCGCACCAGCAGCCCGGACCTAAAGGTGGACAGCTGGTCATTGTGAGAGTGGAAGACCTCCACCTCTCATCTGGCCTCTGGGGAAAGTACTGAGATCCTTCCCGGACGCGACTATCGAGTTCGATAGTCAGTGAGAAAAATTCGCGGGGTGTAATCACTGCACCTTGCCGAAGATCTGCCTCTTCCCCTTCGCTGAGGACGCCGATAACCTGTGCAGAGTGCCATCTCCCCCTACCCTAGTTTCCTGTAATAGAGTTAGGGCGCATTCCACAGTGACTTGGTTAAGCACTTGTTCTGCACTCAGTTCCCAGCATGTTAAAATTTTGGAATTATGCCTACAGTTCACTGTGTTTTGTAGTGAAGCCTTCAATGAAGATCATCATCCTAGAAGACCATCTGAGAGAAAACACATCCATTATTTATAAGGTTTATTTATATAATTAAACCAGTATGGTACCTATGAATAATATTTTTACTAATCTTAAGGTAATACTTTTAAGTTGAACTGGATTTTCATGTTGGAGAAGGGTTTTAAAAACCTGAATTTTGTTAGTAACAGCTAGTTTTGCCCGTAAGTCTGAGAAAAAAATTTATGTTTATGCAACAATTTTTTCTTTCAAAAAGGTTTTGTTTATTATAAGAGAACCGCTTGTCCTACCGGGTTTTCTATAAAATCCAATCTACATCAAATTTAGGACTTTTGACATCATTCCCCCTCTGTAGCTTCAGATTGATGTTTTCTGGTCAATTGAAATATTTTCAAGCTATATTCAGAGCACCACAGTGCAGAACCACAGGGTTCGCTAGCATCACACAGGTGTCAAAGGGGCCACATCGCAGGCGCTACTCAGTATTCTTTTTAAAGAGGTTCAATTCGATCCATTCTCCCACTGTGAACCTCCTTCATGGCTGTTTCACTAACCCCTTTTAAACGTGGTTTCGCACAGCACTCTCATTCTTATTATTTAGCTGCTCAGTGAGCTTTGTTTAAACTTCTCCATAGAGCCGTCTTAAGTTCGTTTGTATATCAAATCTGTATATAGTATTTATTGTAAATGATGTTTTAATTTTTCCTTGAAAAGATAGATTTAGTTTACAATAGATCAGATCATTTATGAACTAAAATAATATTGTTTCTCATTTGTCAGTAAAGCCTGAGCCAGGTTGTTTTTTTTTTTTGGTTCTTTTAAACCCAAAAAGTTAATAAATTGAGTGCATAAATGTATTTAATGTGTTGATTTGGGCTGAAAGGAACTCTTACTTTGAAAATGTTTAAAGTTTACTAATGTCTATGTTGTTTGCAGCTCGTTTATACATATGTTATGTTTATGCTCGCTGACCTCTGATTGTGTGGAGGTGGGCTAATGTTTTCTGCGTTACTTATGAATTTGTTAATGTTGCAGTTCCTGCCATAAAGTAAGCAGCACTTGGCCGCTTTGGCAATTTATGGAAAGGTGCTCCCCCTGAGGCTAGTCCGCTTATTCGCACACGGGGGACTACGTAAAGGGGTTTGCTTGGCGTGCTGTGCTCGAACCGCGGCCCTTGTTGCAACTCACGGCCCCGCAGCCGGCAGAGAGGTCGGCTGGGCTGACTGCACCGCACGCAGCGGTGGGGTCACGTGCCGACCTTGATGCGGGACGCTGATCAGCGCTCGTGTCAGGAACAGTTTTATTCAGCGGAGCGGCGGGCGCCGACGCCCACTCCTTATGCTAAAAAGCTCATCCCTTGTATGTACGGTAAAAAATCCATTTCCAAGAATTTGGATTGGGACTCCACGAAATTGGTTTCCCTGCTCATCGTAGTTCTTTATTACAGAAAGTTATTTGAGAAAGAAGGCCCAAATCGGCTTCTTAGCAAATTTTTATATACGTTTTATCTACCTCGTCCAAGGGGCATTCAAAAGGGAGATTATAAAATATATTTCTGTAGGCAGGGATGTTGTTGATGCGCTACTAAGTAGTGTTCACCTTCTGCATAAGGTTTTGTTTCATTTCAGCTTCCTCGCCCTAAAGTGGTTTTCAAGAGGTCGACTGAAATCATTAATCTGATGTCGGCGCATTTTTGCGCCTTTGTTTATGTGAGACGGCCTCGACCGTCCTTCATTCTTCTTGTAAATTGTAATTTGCTTTTTTTCCCAGCTGCTTTTTAACCTGCGCATCAGGAAAACTATATATGTAAAATTGTCTATATAATAAATGTTTATATTGAATTATTTGATTTTTATCTCCTGATTTGAGATCCTATAAGTTGTGATACCTTTCATTAAAACCTGGGCGTCCATTTGAAAAGTTCGTGTGACGACAATCTTTGAATTTCGATAGCTTGAAGCTTTGTGTTAGCTTTTCAATATCTCCTTAGGCAAATGCATGGGCAGTTGCTATATTTACAGCGAAAATTATTTATCAATGTGCTGTTTTTAACAGCGGCGACCTATTAAATAAATTGTATTAAATAGAGGTCACAAATTTGAGATTTAACACCACGGCTGTGCCTCGGCGGAAGGAACGGCCGGGAATTAAATCGTTTGGGCGCGTGGGGGCGCGGGACACTGCGGGCGCGAAAGGGGGGCAGTAAACGACGGAGCGGACGAACCCGCGTCGCACCGCGACGGCTTTTCCCATCACGGCCGCCGCCCCTGCTCCCGAGCGCGCCTCGCCCCGCGCCGGACGCAACCGCGTGACGGAACTGTATGGCGGGGTGGCACCACCAGGGCTCTGGTCAGTACGGAAAGGTTTGTTACTTTACCTTTTATACAAATACACTACTGCACAGGTACTAGTGAACTACTATCTTGTACAATACTAACACGGTCAGAAAATATTTGACGTACCTCGATACCATCTCCAGTTTCGAAGGAAAATCAATGTGAAAGATATTTTGAGCTGTAACTTCACGCGTACTTAGGATTAAGGTATTTACGGCTGGTCCCAAGAGCGCTAATATTGGTGAAATGGGGAAGGGAATACCCGTACTGGTCACTATCACCCTGCGGCTCTTTGTTCTGTCGTCAGCAGACTCCACAAACCATCCACGACAACACATACATGAAAGACAAGGAACAAAACACCTGGCCACGACGGACTGAACCCCCGACCCTTCAGAACGAGGCGCTGAGTCGGCCATTCCTACCAACCATCGCCATTCAGTCAACCAATTATCTTTCAAAAGATCTTTAAATGATGTCAGCACTTTTTTTTTAAAAATGAGTGGTAGTGAGTAATAGTAAAAGAACTTAAAAAACGTTTCGTAAACCGCGCACTCCTACTAGTTTGTTGGTACTAAAACGGACCTCTTGAAGATTTATTCAATTTACCATCCTTGACTTGCTGGGAGTTTTGTAAGTGGCACACTATAGGTTTCCATCGTTTGCAGAAAATATTGGCCCACAGAACGACGTGCCAGACAGCGCCAACAACACGCAATAATATTTAATTTTTGAGGCGTTACCCGGTCAGTGAATTTGAGAACTTATAACGAAGGGAATTGTCGAAAGATTTCATTTTGACGTGTATTTGGATTCTTGCAAGTACTTGAAGTAGGACTTGGATATTGTGGAGTTTTCAGCCTTCAACATTTAAAAATCAAAACCATGATCAAACCATGGCTCTGGGGATTAAGGAGAGTAAACCAACCGGGAGGCAAACAAGATGTGCTCAACACAAAATATACTCCATTTTAAAATGTACCTTTATTAATTTAAAAGTGATTTCTCAAGAATTATAAGAATTGTTAATGGCATGCAATGGGCATTTACGCAGAAATTAATATGTATGTATTCAGAAAGTAAAACTAAAAGCATTTTTCTAAAATTAAATTAATTTAGTCGCATCAACAACTTGCTATTAGCTACTATTACAGGCGTTGTCCTACATTATAGTTTAATTGCAGAAATTATGATATTTAACAAAACGGTAATAGAAATTACCTTTACAACATTCTTTAACCTATTCTCTAAGTTTTTCGTTGAAAGGAAACAACATTCAATAACGTCTCCCCAGAATCAAAATCTCCAATAACGTGCTCACGCTTTCTGCTTGATCTAACTGGCATGGTTCTCAGTGGCTTCGTCGTTTTTCTGCAAAGTTCGGCAGGGCTGAATGCTTCAACTTATGTTATTCATGTCAAACAATATTCCAAATACTACACACATTTTTATTGAAACTTATACCAAAGACACAAAAAACCCACCGGCACGAAATGAAAAATACATATACAATCATGCCCAAAACCAATAACGTCTTCCAGGGACGCGAAATCTCAAATACTTGGCTCGCAGAGCGCTCCTGCTTTGTAGCATCTGATCGGGACGATATGAGCCCTCGACTTGAGGTGCACCTGGGCGACCCGCGTCGGCGGCGACCGGCGGCCCGGCGGCTCTTATATATTATTCCAGTAGCATATATACCTTTTCCGGCTCTCACACACAGCCAATCTTTATAAATGAGGTCTCTAGAGAAAGAGAGTTTTACTGACGAATTTTACGGACGTGACGAAGTGCACTTTGACTTTGAAAATATGAAGGATTTAAAACAAAAATAGAATATAAGTATGCGTCTCAAATGTAACGAGCAAAACGGCCGCAGTTTTAATATACATTGTTAAATAATTTCCAAAGAAAGTATTTTAGGGCCTTAGAAACAAACATATTTGAGGTCAATTTCCCAAAGTAACGTTCCTCACATCGTAATCTAGATGATGTGATCTTCTTAAACATTCTATGACTTTTTAATGGTCTGGTGCTTCTCGATGTTACCCACCTCCTCAGAGACGTGCGAATCACCAACTGAATGTGAAATTAAATTAATTACTTCATATTACACGAGTGTACCTCTTTGCTCGGCAATAAAGTTAAATAACATTAGTTTGCTTTGACAAAGGTGTATTATATTGTTATCAATTACAAGGAACCATATAGAACAAGTGATGGAGAGTAAGGTCTGGAAGAAAAGGTAATATTACAGCTTAATATTGAAAGGAAAAATTGGGAGGGGAGGAGGAGGAGCTCAACGGGAGAGAGTTCTCGCACGGGAACGCTAGTTTGTCATATTTCGATCCAGTGGGATGCGGAAGGACCTTGGAGGAGGCTCCGCCGCATCTGCGCGCGGAGTCGTTCTCGCCGGCCGCGGCGCCGCGCCGCATATGAAAGTATGAATAAAACAGGACGGCGACGGCGCGGCGCGGCGGGGTGGAGCCCCCGAAAGTATGAATAAAACAGGACGGCGAGGCGGCGCGGTAGGCCTCCCGTTTGCCTTTTCCCTTCCCGCGTTCTTCCGCTTGGTAGACTCACGCCTCTCGGATGCGAGAGATTGCGAAAGAACAAATCATGTCTGATGTTTTTCTAAGAATCAGCTTTTTGTTATTTTTGTGGGAATTTTAAAGAAACAATGCTCTGATATCTTTCGATAAATATGGTGGTTTGTAAAACTATTATCTTACAACCCATTTTTATCTTTTTAACTCAATTGAGACCAATCGTATACAATTGAAACATTGGGAATTCACATTCAGAACAGTCATAATCAAATAGAAAATTTTCACCATCAAATTAGGAGTAATCACATTCGGTGGTGATTAGACTGTGAAATTAGGTCATATCAATCCAATTGAGATCACAAAAAGGAGAGGAAGGATAAGGAAGAGAAAGTTGATAAAATGTAAGGAAATGAACAAAAACGAAGACGTAGACGAAGGAAGGAAGATGTAAGATGAAGAAAATAGAAAACGATAAGAAGAGAAGAGAAAAGGAAGAAAAAGAACACAGAAGACAAAAAATAGAAACTGGAAAAAGAAGCAGAAGAAGAATAGAAGAAGATGATGAAGAAAGGAGAAGGAAGAGAAGAGGTTTGAATTTCCATTTTCCACACAATAAATTGTCAAATGATTTTCTTTTATATAATTTAGTAATTTTCTTGTTTATTCTCTGAACGTGCGTGATCTTAATAGGAAAGTGTTTGTTCTGGATTTAAAATTGTTTGGACACAGTTTGACTGTTATTGTTTTCAATTTGAGTTTGCTACGTCTCAATATTTTATTGAAAACCTGATGTGTTTGGTAAGACTCACGTGTTTGTTTAGGTTCCTGTGAAATTCTCTTCCGCCTGGAAATCTCGCCGCTTCTGGGAGGCGAGATAATGTAGGCGATTCAATTCACCTTACGGAAACACCAAAGAAAAAAAATAATGAGTTTTTCTGGAGAATAACCTTTCTTGAGAACTAGGGATATGTTCAAAGATACAGTGACTTTATAATAATGTGTGTAATGACGTTGCAAGGTAACTGCGCTTGATTCACGGAAAAAATAAAGTGTTTCTATCAATACAGCTATCTACTCTCAAATATTTCAATATATTTTTAAAATGCGAATGGACCCCATATTTTCATTGAAAAACAATTCTACTAGTCAGGGATCATTTTGATTAAATCTGCGTTTGCCCGATCCCTTGAAGCTCTCCATCAGCTGGTAGACTTTCAGATATTCTGAGATGTGGGTTTGAATTCAATCAAACGCAAAAAGGACTCCAAATAAGTTAATACTAACAATGCGCTTTTCTAATATTTATAAGATGCTAATAGAAGCGATGTCTTCTTGGTATATTACTGATTAGTTACCAAAGTAACTTTACCTGAAGCTTAGTTAAAACGTAAAAATTAAAGTATAACAAAGAGTCAAAATTAGTTCTGTAAGAACATCTTTCAGTATTCATTATTTCAAACACATATTTTCATTTATTCAAACAGATTTCAAAGAACAAATACTTTCTGCTTTGCAACTATTTTGCCTGATAGGTCTTCCACTGCTCTTCGAAAGTGTGTAATATTCTCAGAGACATATTTAAGATATTACAATAGAAGAAAATCAATTCTGAATTTTCTTTTAAACATCAATATTGTAGACAGTCGTGAGGTAAGAAATGTTTAAACAATGAAACAGTTTCAATTACGTTTGTAACTGAAGATTATTTTGAATTGATCAATTTATCTAACAAGCAAAAGAATGTTAAACAACAAAATTAATTTGGAGAATTTTGAAAACATTACAAAATAAACGACTATGTTAATAATGACACATCAAGTATATTAATGAAAATATATTGCTGTAGGAAGCGAGAAAAATCAATGCGAAAGATAAATATTTCAATCGATATTTATAGACAAACAATAGGCCATTATGTAGAAATTAAGATAAAACTTGCAAAAATAATAATGCCGACCGCTATCCCAAAATTGCTCAGGCTGAAGGGTCGTTGCTGCTTGGTCTTGAAGGATCGCGGTTCAAATCCGACCTGAGCATGGCTGTTTGTGTATGTTAGTATACGCTCCCCATCGTTACTCCAAGTTAAAAGTTACAGTGGTCACTATAAGACCGAGTTATTTGAAAGCGCGTTTAAAAATTGTAAAGAATGATGTAACATACGACAATTTTTTTATTTTCAAAATAAAACCGAAACACGTTTACTCAAAACACTTATTCAAAAAGAAATCAAGAAAACTTTTCTCATTATTATATGCTTATTATACTTCTTTAAAAAACAAATATACGAATAGATACTGCTACAAAAAAACTAACTTCATTGCTGAAACTTGTTTGATACGAAATTTCCACAACACCAAACAAGTTACCAGAAACATCAAAAGGAGAAACGGAAGTACCAGGTAGAAGCAACTGTTAAATCACAAAATTACCACAGGATAAGCGTAACACGTAAATAAACTCAGAGTAAAATCAACAGCGGGAACAAAACGCTGTTTGCTGTCGGTGGCCGAGGCTTTGTTCAACCAAAGTTCACGCCCTCGGTTCTGCCATTCCCTCTTTCCATTCCCTTCCTGCCTCTACCATTGTTCCCTTCTACACCGCAAACCCTCACCGCCACCACCTTCGCCACGTGGGCATTGCCACTTCATCAATCACTCTTTTGCCACAGTACCCTTCATCAATCACTCCTTTTGCCACAGTTACCATCGCACGTCTCCTCCCAAATTCGCGTCGTTTCAGAATCCACCGCATCTTTATTTCGATCCCTCCAACACCGTTACCTATTTCACTACCCTGATGCTCCAGTCTCCTAAACCATCCCATTCATTTCTCATCTGTCACGTTTCAGCGACCACGAATGAGTCAGCCGGCGGCGGCGCTAGCCGAATTCGTTTACTACGCTCCGTGAAGTCACGAAGGTTAAGCGAATTCGAGACTCGCGGGTTCTTGGTTGGGTGACCGGCCAGGAACCCCGGGATCTAACGTCGTCGAGCCCCTGGGCAAAGGGATAAAAGGCACTGACTGCGACGTGACGAGACTTGACTTAGTAATTAACGGAGGATTACTCCAAAAAATGCGCTCAACGCCCCTTAAGGGGCTTGGAGACGTGTTGCGTCAAGATTTGGACGCAACAATTTAATACTAATTTAACCTCAATTAGCCTCAGTGCCCCCAGGCATCCTCTCAGCCTCCTTTTCAGCCATTTCTTCAACCGTTCTCTCAGCCCTTTCCAGTCCTCCCGTCGTCTGCCGTACCTTCAGCTAGCTTCTCAAACACCTCCTCCGCCACTTCCTCTCTCTTTTATCCCCTAAGCTACCCTCAGTATACGTCTCAACCAATCGCTCTGTTTCTTTTCCCACGTCCCTCCATTACTGTACCTTTTTCCTTTACCACCTACACTGTGAAACGAAACGTCACTGTCTTCTCCTGTGCCAACGCGATGTCTGGTCACCAGAATCTACACCTCCATCGCCTCCATCACCTACAGTGTGT